>LPNX010474666.1:90691-158303 GCA_001517045.1 Pseudotsuga menziesii
CAAAGAACATTAGTCATGTCGATTAAGTAATTACAAAAATAAAAAAGATACAATATACAATTACAAAAACTCACAATATAAAGACCGCATGATATATAATCATGAATTATATTGACTTAACAATGGATGATATTCATGCCCCCCCTCAACATGTCCATGTTCTCTAGAATGTCTTTTAGCTGTTTTGATTAGTAACCTTCTCGTATTAAATCCCCTACATCGACTGCAAGGACAATAACATTTTCCATCACCCTTTCTTTCCACTCCATCCCACAACCTAGCAAGCAATTGTCGATTTTGTTCTACCGGATCTTGATGACCTGTAACATTATTATTATGTGGCATTTTATTACTCAAATCCTAAGAACAAAGTACGAGCAAACCCAAATATATGATGAGTCTTCTTTTCCACAAGGGTTATAACCAAATCCAAAGAGCAAGACAAAAATCCAAGACCAAGTGGGAAGATCCCCACAAAAGAGCAAGGCCAAAATCCAAGACCAAGTGGGAAGATCCCCACAAAAGCACAAGGCCAAAAAAAAACCCTTAGGAATTTCGTATTTCTTGTCCAAGAGATAAGTGCGAGACTGGTGGTGTGAGATAATGAGCCTGGGCGTACATCTATTTATATGAGTGTGTGTAAGAAAATGAACTGACGCGTTGGATATGCGACGACGCTTTCCATTTTAAATCATTAACCAATTAAGTGTATTTTATTAAATGATTGACCAATTTATGCGTCGTCGCTTAAGCGACGCTTATGAGGCTAGCCGTCGCTTAAGCGACGCTTATGAGCCTAGCTGTCGCTTAAGTGACGCTTATGACCACCATTTCAAAAAAAAAAATTATTTTTATGATTTTTGGTACAGTTAAAAGAAAAAATCCACGCGCCGTCGGATTTTGGATCGAAATGTAGTAGTGTGAGAATCTGCAAGAGATAATCCAAGAATGGACTTGGCTCTATCCTCTCTTTTCTCTCATTCAATTAATTTCCCGGGATCTGTAGGTGCCTTCTCTGTTCCTTTTATTATTCCCCATAAGTTCTTATGCATCATTTGAAGTTGTATTTTTACTTTCCAAGTATGGAAATTAAAACCATTAAATTTTTCCAATGCAATGTTTTCCATATCAACAGAGATTTAAATAAAAAATGAATACCTCTGCAAATGACAGCTTTCCTTCCTCTGGCAGCCTTCTTTCCTCTGGAAAATATGGTAGCGTTCCTATTCCTTTCTCTTGACTGAACAGATCCCCGGCGATGGCTTGCAGGGAAGTAGTGTTACGGCCAACAATGGCGTCTCCACGCCTCCTCCTATGGCAGCGAGCTTCTATGGCAGTGAGCGTTTGAGCAGAGGTGTAACTCCAGCAATCTCACGGCTCTGAAAATATAAACAAACGGTCCCCTCCACACAGAACTCGGGAATTGCTAACCTGGGAGGGCTTTGATACCAACTTGAAGATTGAAAGAATTAAGCTCAAAAGAGAAAACAGTTTGTATTACTTCACACATAAACAGAGAAACAACACGTACATAAATAGTTGGAGTGAGATCCAACTAATTCCAGTTCTTGTGGGAGAAGTTGAGAAAATATCTCAACTTCCTCCAGCTACCCCCCACCTAATCCCTAAACTCTAGGAATCCCTAATGAGTCATTATTATCTAACTTTAATACAATCTAGTAATACCATGTATTAATAAGTTAGAGATACTATATATAGCTTCAAAATTAAGATGAATCTATGTTGATACATTTACAATTTGAAGTGGACAAAAAAAGATAGTATATAAAGATGAGGCAAATATACATTCAAAATTTATTTTATAAACATTATTCCAACTTCGAAATAAACAACCATAAAAAAATTTAAATATTTAAAAAAAATATTATTTTATAACTTTTAGCTAGTTATATGATACTCTAACTAACTCAAGAAAAGATGAAATATATGATACTCTAACTAACTCAAGAGGAAATGAAACTAGTTATATGATAGTGGTACTAACTAACTCTAGATGAGATGAAACTAGTGGATGACCAGTAATTTGCATACAAAGAACAAAAGTTCAAGGAAGTCTTATATATTAATGTAATTTATCTTTCCTGGCCTATTTCCCAATATGACACTGAATAAAGCGTGTTGAACTACAATGGTTTGCTTCATCTTTCTCAATTACATTTCAAAGTCAACTTAGCTAACGCTGTGAAATGCATTCGATTGTGCTTTTGCAAAGAAAGTATTCTCCAAGATCCGACCGCGTGAGCGGCTTTGTTGTCCACGTGAATCCTTCGTTGTAAGTTGAACATTAATATATCAATCAAAGTTGTTGATACCTAATAGAAAACGGAGTAAACAACTGAACCGACCACTTGCACCGATCGGACGACTTGTCTCACGTCAGCGGTCACATCCGACATTGCCAGTCGTCCGATCCATACAAATGGTCGGACAAATAGATCAAATCATAGAAAACCGATCTTTTATAGTACGAAATCTGGCCCACTACCTCCTGGTAGGCAGAATTCTCTGTCACTTCATACTTTCAATGTTATTTTTATAATTTGATGTGCGTTACCTGTTATTTCAAAGTGAGAATAAAGTGAGAAACATAAGTCAACATGCAGATGAATATGATAATAATTTGGTCATACAGTATAATTGTATTAATTGTAATTTGGCTGGGCTGCGAAGTTGAACTAACTGTAACTTGGCAGGGCTGTGAAAGGGTAGTAGATCTGTGGGCCTTCTCGGCTTTGTGGAGAATCTCTAAAGCACTTCTCTAATTTAAAAAAAAGTATGGAGACTGCTAAAAGACAAGGCAATCTATAAGAAAAAAAGCCAATATCAACCGACCAAACAATGGACAAGGCAGTCTTGAAAGAAACAATAATGAAAATCAACCGGTCATACCTTGAAGTAATGCAGGGAATGGACCGCACCAAAACAGCAAGGAACACATGCAAGAAGTAATGAAAAAGACAATATGGAACCATCGTATAAGTGACAGACAGAAAATGGACACGATTTTCATTATTTCGTGTCGTGACCTTTTCAAATATCGAAATGCGAGTGGCAGAATTGACATGAAATGGCTGTGTGGGTGATTTCTTATTTGGCTTTGAATAGTTTCCATACGAGGGTCATGAGAATAATGGCCAAATAAAAATTAAATGCTTCAATATTTAGCCAAATGGAGAAACGTAAGCTGGTTTATTTTTTGAATTTTGAATAGTTTATATCAGAGAGTAGCGAGAATAATGATGGCATAAAAAATGAAGTGTTTGGAAATCTTTAAGATGCAACTCTTTTTATAAAAGAGTAATGAAAATATGAAATTTGTATTGGAAAGTGTAAGGTGTATTTATTTTTAGTTTTTAATATTGAAAACATAGTTATTTTTGAAGTCTTAATTGCAATTAATTCAGCAGATAATTTGTGTTTTTTTAGATTATGCATTTTCTTAATATTTTTTCAGCAAAAAATTGCTTAGTATTTTTTCACCTATTTGCAATTGCAATATTTTAACTCTGCACTAAAACTCTTCCAAAAAAACATTCTCACTGCTACTTCATAACTTGACTAGATCATATACTTTGTTTTTTCAGGTGTTTAAGAGTCCAATTTTCCAAGTTTTTCATGTGAGATTCCATTGAGAAAACAGTTGAGCTTTAAGGAATGTTTCTCCCATCCTTCTAGAAGGCATCTAAAAATATGAATTATGCAAAATTAATTAAAAGTTTTTTTAGATTCTTTAAATTGTTTCTAATTTTGTAGATAGATATTATAGATATTATGATGAATTTTTCTAAGTAATATAGTAATGATTATATGAAAATTATGTATTTAGAAATGTTTTTTTTTAAACCATGGGAACAACAACCTTCCAAGAATATATTCAACAGCTAGAGATATATTAATAACTTGTGACTTAGCTAAAGCGGAGACATCTAGAAGACCACCTCCTCACAACTGCCTATGAGCAACTATATTTAGAAATATTAAGATATATAACATAAAAATCTTCATAAATAATTTTATTTATATTTATTAATTGATTTTTTATTTAACAAATAATTTTTTAAAATAAATATTATAAAAAAAATATATCAAACATCTCTATTATTTAGAAATATCTTTTTTTTTCAATTTATTTTATAATATAAAAATTAAATATATATATATTATACTTAAAATAATTAAATAAAATTAAAATAGTGGTAGCTATATTGTATCTTCAATTATAATTATAGATGAATATAGATTAGATGTTTAAAATAAGTGATTCCCTACGCCCATTTAAACAATTTCTTAGTGAATTATTTTACATTCTTTGAACTATATATTTATATTTAACCAGATATAATATTAATTTTTTTTTCAGAAAAATGCAATTATATATTTTATTAAAAAAAATATACCATACTTCTAATATAAAAGTTATATACAAATTTTAAATAAAAGTCAACATAAAACTATTTCTATGTAACTATATGGCTTCGTAAATGAGTGACTAGAACTTCATTTTTAAATAAAAGTCAATGTAAAATCATTCATACTTCAACTACATGTTTTAATAAATGAGTTGTTAAAACTTTGTTAATTTTTAAATATAAGTCAATGTAAAATAATTATATCTAACAAAATAGCTTAGTAAATGAGTCACTGGAACTTTGTTAATGATTTAATTCATAAACATATTAAACCAAACTTAGAAATAAAAAATCATAAATCATATTTTATGGACCGGCTTGGCGATTCATGAAGGTTCTCTTTAACTATTGACTCATATGCTTTCTATAACTATTAGAAAGAGCATGAGAAAAACTTCTCCTAGTATTTGGACATAGCTGAGTAAAATAGTCACTAGAACTTTGCTAATGTTGTCATTTTATCAAAATCATTAATAAAAATCTTCAATAAACTTAGATACAACATATATATTACAAAGTTGGGATGTCAAAAGATTTTAGAGTGTTTCTTTTTTTTTAATGTTTAAGATAGTTTTCAAAGACAATTTAACATTTGGTTTTATATTAGTTTTTATTTTTTATTTTTAATTACTATTTTTTAACATACAAATTGATTTGATTCTCTAAAGAGGGAAAAATAATTGTGGTTTTGCATTAATATTTTGCAGTGGTTTATTAGTTTTTGTTTATATTCAGTATATAATTGCATATTAGGGAGGTGAAATCAAACTATATCATCCATCTTAGTTAGTAATTTTATTTATTGGATCACTATTCAACCTATGTTTAACATGAGGCCATGGATAAAACAACTCAATGTATGGTGGTGTAAGAAAGAAAATAGTATGGAAATTACGAAGTAGAGCTCCCCATGGATTATTCCCAATAGGAACTATTAGTAGCTTCCAAGTTGTACTAAAGGCAATAGAAAGTTCTGGACACTTGCTTAGTATTAGCTTTTAGGTAGCGCATGGAAATTTTATTAGCAGTCCCAATGAAGAAGTTGCATGTGCCCTATTGTAGCTCTGTAATAGCCATGCCATGTAAGCTTTAGTGTTAATCACTTGCTTAGTCTTTAATTCCATATTCATTACAAATTACAACGGACCAATGAAATGTACATATGCGAGTATACTATATATTAGTTCATGGACTAGTCTATGGAGGAGACTACCTCTAGTGGAATCCAAGTCTTGCCTCTTGGAATTTATTGGATTTCCTTGTAGAGTGTAATTCAACCTGTGTTTGCAAATAGATCAATGAAACAATAAAAGTTGGAGTTGACATCAAGCTTAGATACAGATCAAATCTATGGAATGATCAAGCTCTATGAATGATCTTTATGTTCTTTGATATCTTAAAAAAAAATAGTCTTAGTGAAAAGAATTACTATTGTGTTTGTTTGAAAGAATGAAAAAAATTTCAAACTATTCACCATTTTCCATTTTTTCTCAGATACTATTCACTCAAAGCTTAAAGTTTTTTAATTAAGAAATTGCCAAAATTCTCCAAAAAATATATAAAACCCTTAGAAATTTGAACACTTTTATTTTTTAAATATGGCCAAACATTTTATGGTTGGAAATTTGACAATTAGTAAGATTCCGCAAGGTTTCTCTACTTTAAGCAAATTATGGATCTTTAAAAATTTCCATGTTTAAAAGAAAGATATTTTCATGATTGTATAAAAAAATTCATTCTTGAAGCCATATCTAAATTTTTCATGTTTGAAAAAAAAATTATTGTCATGATTATATAGTTAACTCCATTTTCGAAGACAATATATCTTGAAGGAGGTCTCTAATGGTTCTTCATAAAATCCACTTGGAAGGAAATGCCCCTGTGTTTGAAAGCTTGCATAATCCTATGGTGTCCCTTTATAGAGCATCATTATTCTATTATGGAGCATTTGCTCAAATATTGGATAATAAGTGGACTAGAATTAGTCCCCTTTAACAACATGAATTCATTAGTATTACCTTTTCTTGTATATTTTTTAAGGGAAATCTAGGTGTTAACTTTGGTTGTAATGTACCCACATGCTATGCATGTACACAGATAAAAAATATGTACCTCAAAACAAACATAGAGCGCTTATAAAGGATTTATAATGAATTATTTTAATATATAAAAGCACAATAAGTGCCACATAACAACAACGATTAGCGAAAGCTTGGTTAACATTAGGTTAGATATCTTAATTATTGATTAAAATTTAATTAACCAGTTAAATAATTAAGTTTAACTAACAGTCTTGTAAATTATTATTTCCTTCTCAACATTACCACTCCTTCCTGAAATTTCCAACATCGGTAGTTGGAAATGAGAATGTTGGTGAAACATAACTAAAACGATTTACCGACTCCAATTTTTCAACATCAAAAGTCAAAATTCGGCACTGCTCTATGGTTCTTAGAAAAACAACTCTGAAGTGCCCACCCCAATGTCAAGATCTTGAATTCCTCGACGTCGATATGTCTAACCTCATAAGTCAACAAACATTTTAGACACTTTAAATATACTATTCCAATGCTGATGTTTCAATCTCAGAACACGGGCCTCGCGACCTCGGATCTCAGGAATCAACAATTAATGGAGACCCATTCCAAATTGAAATTTTGATCTCGACATTGACAAGTAAAAAAAAAATATTTTGTATGTTGATCCCGACATCAGCATGCCAGCATTGACACATCGACATTGAAATATTGGCAATGAATTCCTTTGATTTCAAAGGTTAAGCTCTTCATCATTTCAAGAAAATGACTAAGGCAATATTTAGGTTTGAAACTTAACAGTTCAAATATGAAACTCAACAGTTTGTATGCCTTGCATCGACAGTGAAACATTGTCCATTTAGGCACAACCACAAGCTATAGATATTCAAACTTGATTCTATAATTAGAAACTATAATAGTCAACAAGAATTTCCTTTGTATAAAGGAATTAACCCAACCACGTTTAAGGAATTAACACAATAGTTTTTGGAACCAACAAGGATGACAAGGTTCAACTGCATAATTCAACTATCTAGTTTATGTATGAAAAATCAACAACATTCTCATTATGGAAGTTAACAACTAAGGAAACAATAAATACACACTATTTACAGTGTTATTCGACAGCTCCTATTTCATGCTATTCAAAAATAAGAGGAGCACCCAAAACCATGGCCTCATTTATCTTTCCAAACAAGTTGAATTCAAAAACAAATATCATGATAAACATGTGAAATTCCATCCATATTCCTCAAAAGGATATGCAAACACTAATAAAAACATAATCTGTTTTCCCCCTTTAATTATTTATCAGATTTAGGCAACCAATGGCATGCTACACCCATTAACCAAATAACATTGTCTACAACAACTCAAAAGTTCCCAAATAGAGCAGTTGCTTGACAATTGACCCAACAAATTTCAAAGTAGAATAGAAATCAAATACAACATTCATTCTATCTCATTAAACAACTATCTATTTATAAAACATAAGATTATGAAATTTATCTTCCATCTTTAACCATTTGACTCTATGCAACTACAATTATGTAAACACTTACAAATTCAACATAATTACTCCAATATATTCAATCACATTCCATACATGCAGAAATAAACAAGAAACAATAAGCTCGATTTAAAACATCCATTAGCATTGCAGAATCACAATCTAATTACTAATAATTGTACTTATCTGTTAACAATCGAATTGGAAACTGAATGCATGTGAGGCATTCTCCACCCCACCTTAAAATATTATGCTCTTTTATCTATCAAAAGAACACCACATACATGTTGATTCACATGCATTCACGAGTCAAGTTTCTCACCAACCCTATAATTTCTCTGAATGGTTTATCACCAGGAAATCAAGACCATTGTTCTAAAACCAATTCCATGCCAAGCAATGCTTTTATCCTTCCCAGCTTCCTTCTACTAGCAGAACAATGAGATACATCACTTTCTTCAGTGCTCAAAATTCCACTAAGTCAATTTCCTATTTTCCCATTTCATTGGGACATCCCAAAGGAAAACACTATTACAATTTTAGTGAAAAATGTTTCTCAATATGGTTCATAGGTTTGGAATCAACACTCTCCTCCTTCCACCAACCAACAAACTCCATGCTTTGCTCTGAATCTCG
The DNA here is from genome assembly GCA_001517045.1 of Pseudotsuga menziesii. Lineage (NCBI taxonomy): Eukaryota > Viridiplantae > Streptophyta > Pinopsida > Pinales > Pinaceae > Pseudotsuga > Pseudotsuga menziesii. The sequence goes on from LPNX010474666.1 coordinate 99,304, forward strand.
TCCAGGATTCTCCTACTCTTCCTTGTATCCAATAAATACATGGATGTCTGTCTTACTTGTAGTCCACCATTTGGTCTCTCTCTTTCATTTAAATAGCTTTTACTTATTTTCCTTAATCATACTTAGTCACATCTTAACATAAAACTAGTTTTAAGTTAATCCATAAAGGTTTAGGCTTAAATCATGACTTGAGGGTAAGGATACAAAAAGGTCTCCCAACTAAGACACCTCTAATCCCTCTTTCAACCTATGGTATATACCTAGGTCCTTGATCTCTTCAACGTTCTACCTCATCATAGTCAGTTGTTGAATCTAATATTAATAATTACAAAATATAAAATACTCATCCTGTTAGTTATTTATACTCAATAATTACATTTGGGCCCAATCAGACTAGGGGTTCTATACATGGGTGTTACATTCCCCTCCTCATTAAAGTCTACACCATCCTCTGTGTTTCATTGTCCAAAATATGTGAAAAAAACTTCCAAATTTATTTACATATGTACAGTCTTCAAAATAGGTAGGGATATTCTTCGCACATCTTTTCTTCAAGTTCCTAGGTTGCTTCTTCATGACTATAATGGCTCCATCGTACCTTTACCTGTCATATGGCCTTTTTCATGAGAGTATTTATTCTTCTTTCTAATATGCATATTGGTTATATTTGTATTTCCCCTTTGTGCTCCACCTGTATTACGGACCAATGAAGCATATGATTATAATCATAAACATATTTTTTCAACAAAAAAACATGAAAAACATTGCGTATTTTAACCATAGTAGGTAGGGCTAGCTCATAATCCAATAGTTCAATTCTTCTCAAGATCTCAAATGGTCCACAAAATATATAATCCGACATTTTACAGTTACCAACCTTAATGAACTTTTTATTCCTTTAACATTTAGGAACACTTTGTCCCCAATCAATAATTTTCTATGCATTCTAACTTTATCTGCATAGCTATTCTATCAACCTTGTGCTACCTTCAAGTTTTGTTTGATCTGAGTTACCTGTTGTTCCATATCCTAGAGCATCTCTGGTCCAACAATCATCCTATCTACAGGGTTTTCCCAATTCACTAGAACATTACACTTCCTGCCACAAAGTGCCTCAAGTGGACTCATCTTTAACGATGTATAGTAACCACTTTTGTAAGCAAATTCTACTAAATACAAGTAGTCTTCCCATTTACTAGGATTTTCCATAACATATATTTGGAACATGTATTTAATAATTTGATTTACTCAATCAATCTATCCATCTGTCTACATATGATAAGTCGTACTGAGGTTGAGTTTAGTTCCAATTTTTAAGTGAACTTTGGATGTTGATCAGAAACAATTTCTTTAGGAATACCAAGTAACCTGGAAATTTCCTTCATATATATTTCTGCAATCTTATATTCCTTAAACATTAACTCAACTGGCATAAAATGAGCTAACTTTGTCGACTTTTTAACCACCACCATAATATAATCATGTTTCTTTAGTGTCCTTCGTAAGTTTTTAATAAAATCAATTATCACTACATTCCACTTCCATTCTACCATAGGAAATGGATGGAGTCGACTAGCACGATGTTTGTGTTCTTCTTTCACTTTTTGGTATTCCAAGCACTGAGAAATATACCTAGCCACTTATTTCTTCTTGCATAACCAATAGTATTCTTTCCTAATTGTTTTCAATATATTTTGATAACCTGGGACGACCTGCATAAGGTACGTTATGCATTTCCTATAATATCATTTTCTTGAAGTCATTTTCAGATGGTACATAAATTCTTCCATTGAATTGAAGAGTTTCAACTTCATCCAATCCATATGTAGAAAATTTTAATGGCTTTTTTCATGCCTACCACGCTGCCACAACCTGTAGATAATTGAATTATTGATGGTTGAAAATTGCATTAATTGAACTCTTCTACTGAGTGCATATTACACTCACTTCTATTTTCCTTTTATGTACTTGATTTCAAAATTGAACTCACTCGAGAATACAAACCACCTAGCTTCTCTAGCATTCAAAACTGTTTCAAACAAATATTTTAGGTTGTGATGATCATCCTTTAATTCAAACACTTTTCCCATGAGACAATGCCTCCACATCCAGAGTGCATGAACTATGGAAGCTAACTCCAAATCATGAGAAGTGTAGTTTTTTTCATGCTCCTTCAACTTGTGTGATTCATAGCAAATTGCATTCCCATATTGCATAAAAAATCCACCAAGTACTTCCAAATATGTATTTGTACATACCATGTGCTCTTTGTCTATATTTGAAAGTTTTAATATTGGAGCACATGTGAGTAACTCCTTCAAGAGTATGAAATTATCATCACATTTATTTTTCTAGATGAGCTTCACACCCTTTTTATGCAAGGATGTAACCAGATTCTCAATCTGAGATAGAGACTCTATGAACCTTAAGTAATAACCTATTAGACCCATGAATGATCTAACCTTTATCACATTTCTAGGAGTGCACCATTCCTAAATAGATTTTATTTTAGCAAGGTCCACCACTACACCCTTTTCAGAGATGATGTCACCCAAATACAACAATTTCTTATGATAGCATGAACATTTTCTAATCTTAGCATATAACTAATTCTCTCTTAGGATATACAGAGTAATCTTGAGATGTTCTTCATTTTCTTCTCCTGTCTTAGAGTAAATCAATATATCATTAAGGAACACTCTAATGAACTTGTCCCGGAATTATTTGAGCACTCCATTCATCAAACACATGAACGTAGCTAGGGAGTTTGTTAGTCCAAAAGGTATTATTGTATATTCGTAGTTCCCATACCTAGTCTTGAAGTAAGTATTATTGATATATTCATCCTCGATGCATACCTCATAGTAACCTGACCTTAAGTTGATCTTGGAGGAAATTATAGCTCCATGGAACTTATAGAACAAACAATCAATCATCGAGAATGGATACTTGTTCTTAATCATGACTTTGTTTAGTTTCCTATAATCGACACACAACCTTGGCATGCCATTTTTTTCTTGCATAAATAGAGAAGGTGCTTCCCATAGAGAAATGCTGGAGCATATATAAACCTTCTTTAACAACTCTTCTAGTTGCAATCATAATTTCCTTAGCTACATGGTACTCATTTCGTAAGGATGTTTTTATGTTGGCTTTGCCTTAGATATCTCATTTAGGAGGTATCCCAGGTACTTCATAGATAATTCCCTTGAAATATTTCGATCTTAGATGTTATTCAATGTTTAACTCTTTATTGGTTAGTACCTCCTCATCATGAATCACATACAATTGGCATCCCTTTATGAGATACTTCTTCATCTGTATGGCCGATATTTGTCTCATAGAAATGGTTTTTGTAATTCCTTTAATTTGAACTATAATCCAATCCTCATCTAGGCACATGCTGATTTTATTACAGAAATCAAGAATAACATGATGCAATTCCAACCAGTCCCTTTCAATCAGAGCAACATATGAGTCAAGAGGAATAACATCCAAATCGGACTTGGTCTATAACCCATTCATTTTAAAACAATAGTATTTAACCACTAAAGTATTCTTCTTTCGCATTCCTGTAACTAACTGCACCATTATGTGCATAGGAAATTTACTGCTTTCTAAATTGCACCTTTCAACCAGATTAGTATTTACATAGTTGTAAGAAGCTCCATAATCAATCATAATTGAAATTGGCAAATTATTTAATTTACCTTCAATTTCAATCATTAAAGACTGGTGGTATGCATGGATATTGTCCAATGATGCATATATATGAGGAATGCTTCTTGCAACATCTCCCACTATAGATGCTTCTTCCACATTAAACATACTAGTATCTCTAGTTTTCATCTTAGGACATTTATTGAGATAGTGGTCACCTCCAAATTTCAAGCATTTAGCGTGTAATGGTTTCTTTTGTCCTATAGATTCAGTCGCCCTTGACTCACCTTTAAGAGTGGGTTGTTTTAAATAGTTTTATTGGTCATGCTTAACATCAAGAGACCTAAATCCCTTTTTCCTTCGATCTTGCTTATCTTTAATGAATTACTTTTCTAGCTCTTATGCAAATCTTTCCTACTCTTACATTGCTCATACAAACATCTAGCCTCTAGTATTCATTCTTTTAGGGTATGAGGCTCATCATAAGTTATTTGTTCCTTGTAGAATGTCGGTAAACCATTGAGGAATCACCTATACTTAAAATTTTCATATTGGATGAAGGCCACATAACCTAGAATTTCCAAGAATCTTTTCTCACACTCTTGGATTGTCATATTTCCCAATATGAGTTCAAATAATTCTTGCATTTTTGTATCATAATATTGTTGTCATGGATATGCATGCTTGAAGTAAATTTGAAAACTTTCCATGATATTTTCCTCTCATCTATATTTCCAACCTACTTCATATGTTTCCACCACTTGTAAGATTTTACCTAAAGATTATATATAGCAATAAAAGATTTAAGATTCTTAGAATATTCATCAAGATGCATATATTTCTTAATTTTCAACAACCAAATATTTGTAATTTCCCCACATTTTTCTCCATCAAAGGTAGGAGGTTTGATTTTCCTGAGTTCACCCTGTAATGCATTCCCATCATGCTTCCTCTTCAAATGTCTTGTAAGATGAACATCATGTCAAATTCCAGGCACTTCATTCCCATGGTGATTTTCTACTAAATGATAGTGGAAACACAACCCTATTTTCTTAGCTACTTATATGATACTCTAACTCAAGAAAAGATGAAATATATTATACTCTAACTAACTCAAGAGGAGATGAAACTAGTTATATGATAGTGGTACTAACTAACTCTCGATGAGATGAAACTAGTGGCTTTGTTGTCCACGTGAATCCTTCGTTGTAAGTTGAACATTAATATATCAATCAAAGTTGTTGATACCGAATAGAAAACCGATCCTTCATAGTGCGAAATCTGGCCCACTACCTCCTGGTAGGCAGAATTCTCTGTCACTTCATACTTTCAATCTTATTTTTATAATTTGATGTGCGTTACTTGTTATTTCAAAGTGAGAAACATAAGTCAACATGCAGGTGAATATGATAATAATTTGGTCATACAGTATAATTGTATTAATTGTAATTTGGCTGGGCTGTGAAGTTGAACTAACTGTAACTTGGGTGGGCTGTGAAAGGGTAGTAGATCTGTGGGCCTTCGTATCTCGGCTTTGTGGAGAATCTCTAAAGCACTTCTCTAACTAAAAAAAGTATGGAGATTGCTAAAAGACAAGGCAATCTATAAGACAAAAAAGCCAATAATCAGATCAACCGACCAAACAATGCACAAGGCAGTCTTGAAAAAAACAATAATGAAAATCAACCGGTCATACCTTGAAGTAATGCAGGGAATGGACCGCACCAAAACAGCAAGGAACACATGCAAGAAGTAATGAAAAAGACAATATGGAACCATCGTATAAGTGACAGACAGAAAATGGACACGATTTTCATTATTTCGTGTCGTGACCTTTTCAAATATCGAAATTGACATGAAATGGCTGTGTGGGTGATTTGGGCTTTGAATAGTTTCCATACGAGGGTCACGAGAATAATGCCAAATAAAAATTAAATGTTTCAATATTTAGCCAAATGGAGAAACGTAAGCTGGTTTATTTTTTGAATTTTGAATAGTTTATATCAGAGAGTAACGAGAATAATGATGGCATAAAAAATGAAGTGTTTGGAAATTTTTAAGATGCATTTTTTTTTTATAAAAGAGTAATGGAAATATGAAATTTGTATTGGAAATTGTAAGGTGTATTTATTTTTAGTTTTTTATATTGAAAAAATAGTAATTTTTTAGGTCTTAATTGCAATTAATTCAGCAGATAATTTGTGTTTTTTAGATTATGCATTCTGTTAATAGTTTACATATTTTTTCAGCAATAAATTGCTTAGTATTTTTTCACCTATTTGCAATTGCAATACTTTAACTCTCCACTAAAACTCTTCCAAAAAAACATTCTCACTGCTACTTCATAACCTGACTACATAATATACTTTGTCTTTTTTAGGTGTTTAAGAGTCCAATTTTCCAAGTTTTTCATGTAAGATTCCATTGAGAAAACAGTTGAGCTTGAAGGAATGTTTCTCCCATCCTTCGAGAAGGCATCTAAAAATATGAATTATACAAAATTAATTAAAAAAAAATTTAGATTTTTTAAATTGTTTTTAATTTTGTAGATAGATATTATAGATATTATGATGAATTTTTCTAAGTAACATAGTAATGATTATATGAAAATTATGTATTTAGAAATGTTTTCTTTAAACCATGGGAACAACAACCTTCCAAGAGTATATTCAAGAACTGGAGATATACTAATAACCTATGACTTAGCTGAGGTGGAGACATCTAGAAGCCCACCTCCTCACAACTGCCTATGAACAACTATATTTAGAAATGTTAAAATATATAACATAAAAATCTTCATAAATAATTTTATTTTTATTTATTACAATATATCAAACATCTCTATTATTTACAAATATTATTTTTTTCAATTTATTTTATAATATAAAAATAAAAAATATATATATTATACTTCAAATAATTAAATAAAATTAAAATAGTAGTAGCTATATTGTATCTTCAATTATAATTATAGATTAATATAGATTAGATGTTTAAAATAAGTGATTAATTAAATAAAATAAGTGATTTATTTTTATTTATTACAATATATCAAACATCTCTATTATTTACAAATATTTTTTTTTTCAATTTATTTTATAATATAAAAATAAAAAATATATATATTATACTTCAAATAATTAAATAAAATTAAAATAGTAGTAGCTATATTGTATCTTCAATTATAATTATAGATTAATATAGATTAGAATGGAAATTATTTTACATTCTTTGAACTATATATTTATATTTAACCATATATAATATTATTTTTTTTTCAAAAAAATGCAGTTATGTATTTTATTAAAAAACGTATACCATATTTCTAATATAAAAGTTATATACAAATTTTAAATAAAAGTCAATATAAAATTATTTCTATGTAACTATATGGCTTCGTAAATGAGTGGCCAGAACTTCGTTAATTTTTAAATAAAAGTCAATGTTAAATCATTCATACTTTAACTACATGTTTTAATAAATGAGTTGTTAGAACTTTGTTAATTTTTAAATATAAGTCAATGTTAAATAATTATATCTAACAAAATAGCTTAGTAAATGAGTCGCTGGAACTTTGATAATGATATAATTCATAAACATATTAAACCAAACTTAGAAATAAAAAATCATAAATCATATTTCATGGAGCGGCTTGGCGATTCATCAAGGTTCTCTTTAACTATTGACTCATATTCTTTCTATAACTATTAGAAATAGCATGAGAAAAACTTCTCCTAATATTTGGACATAGCTGAGTAAAATAGTCACTAGAACTTTGCTAATGTTCTCATCTTATCAAAATCATTAATAAAAATCTTCAATAAACTTGGATACAACATATATATTACAAAGTTTGGATGTCAAAAGATTTTAGAATGTTTTCTTTTTTTAATGTTTAAGATAGTTTTCAAAGACGATTTAACATTTGGTTTTATATTAGTTTTTATTTTTTATTTTTTATTTTTAATTACTATTTTTTAACATGCAAATTGATTTGATTCTCTAAAGAGGGAAAATTAATTATGGTTTTGTATTAATATTTTGCCGTGGTTTATTAGTTTTTGTTTATATTAGTATATAATTGCATATTAAGGAGGTGAAATCAAACTATATCATCCATTTTAGTTAGTAATTTTATTTATTCGATCACTATTCAACCTATTTTTAACATGAGGCCATGGATAAAACAACTCAATGCATGGGGGTGTAAGAAAGAAAATACTATGGAACTTACCAAGTAGAGCTCCTCATGGATTATTCCCAATAGGAACTATTAGTAGATTCCAAGTTGTACTAAAGGCAATAGAAAGTTCTGGACACTTGCTTAGTATTAGCTTTTAGGCAGTGCATGGAAATTTTATTAGGAGTTCCAATGAAGAAGTTGCATGTGCCCTATTGTAGCTCTGTAATAGCCATGCCATGTAAGATTTAGTCTTAATCACTTGCTTAGTCTTTATTTCCATATTTATTACAAATTCAATGGACCAGTGGAATGTAAATATGCGAGTATAATATATATTAGTTCATGGACTGGTCTATGGAGGAGACTGCCTCGAGTGGAATCCAATCCTTGCCTCTTGGCATTTATTGGAATTCCTTATTAGGAGTCCCAATGAAGAAGTTGCATGTGTCCTATTGTAGCTCTGTAATAGCCATGCCATGTAAGCTTTAGTCTTAATCACTTGCTTAGTCTTTATTTCCATATTTATTACAAATTACAATGGACCAGTGAAATGTAAATATGCGAGTATAATATATATTAGTTCATGGACTGGTCTATGGAGGAGACTGCCTCGAGTGGAATCCAAGTCTTGCCTCTTGGCATTTATTGGATTTCCCTCTAGAGTGCAATTCAACTTGTGTTTACAAATAGATCAATGAAACAATAAAAGTTGGAGTTGACATCAAGCTTAGCTACAGATCAAATCGATGGAATGATCAGCTCTATGAATGATCTTTATGTTCTTTGATATCTTCAAAAAAATAGTCTTAGAGAAAAGAATTACTATTGTGTTTGTTTGAAAGAATGAAAAAAAATTTGAACTATTCACCATTTTCCATTTTTTCTCGGATACTATTCACTCAAAGATTAAAGTTTTTTAATTAAGAAATTGCCAAAATTCTCCAAAAAAATCTATAAAACCCTTGGAAATTTGAACACTTTTTTTTTTTTAAATATGGCCAAACAGTTTATGGTTGGAAATTTGATAATTAGTAAGATTCCACAAAGTTTCTGTACTTTAAGGAAATTATGGGTCTTTAAAAAATTCCATGTTTAAAAGAAAGATATTTTCATGATTGTATAAAAAACTTCATTCTTGAAGCCATATCTAAATTTTTCATGTTTGAAAAAAAGTATTGTCATGATTATATAGTTAACTCCATTTTCGAAGACAATATATCTTAAAGGAGGTCTCTAATGGTTCTCCATAATATCCACTTGGAAGGAAATGCCCCTGGGTTTGAAAGTTTACATAATCCTATGGTGTCCCTTTATAGAGCGTCATTATTCTATTATGGAGCATTTGCTCAAATATTGGATAATAAGTGGACTAAAATTAGTCCCCTATATCAACATGAATTCATTACTATTACTTTTGCTTGTATATTTTTTAAGGGAAATCTAGGTGTTAACTTTGGTTGTAATGTACCCACATGCTATAGCATGTACACAGATAAAAAAATATGTAGCTCAAAACAAACATAGAGCGCTTATAAAGGCTCTATAATGAATTATCTTAATATATAAAAGCACAATAAGTGCCACATGGCAACAACATTTAGCGAAAGCGAGGTTAGATATCTTAATTATTGATTAAAATTTAATTAACCAGTTAAATAATTAAGTTTAACTAACAGTCTTGTAAATTATTATTTCCTTCTCAACATTACCACTCCTTCCTGAAATTTCCAACATCGGTAGTTGGAAATGAGAATGTTGGTGAAACATAACTAAAACGATTTACCGACTCCAATTTTTCAACATCAAAAGTCAAAATTCGGCACTGCTCTATGGTTCTTAGCAAAACAACTCTAAAGTGCCCACCCCAATGTCAAGATCTTGATTTCCTCAACGTTGATATGTCGAACCTCATAAGTCAAAAAACATTTTAGACACTTTAAATATATTATTCCAATGCTGATGTTTCAATCTCAGAACACGGGCGTCACGACCTCGGATCTCAAGAATCAACAATTAATGGAGACCCATTCCAAATTGAAATTTTGATCTCAAGTAAAAAAAATAATATTTTATATGTTGATCCCGACATTAGCACGTCAACATTGACACATCCACACTGAAATATTGGCAATGACTTCTTTGATTTCAAAGGTTAAGCTCTTCGTCATTTCAAGAAAATGACTAAGACATTATTTAGGTTTGAAACTTAACAGCTTAAATATGAAACTCAACAGTTTGTATGCCTTACATCGACAGTGAAACATTGTCCATTTAGGCACAACCACAAGCTATAGATATTCAAACTTGATTCTATAATTAGAAACTATAATAGTCAACAAGAATTTCCTTTGTATAAAGGAGTTAACCCAACCACGTTTAAGGAATTAACACAATAGTTTTCGGAACCAACAAGGATGACAAGGTTCAACTGCATAATTCAACTATCTAGTTTATGTATGCACAATCAACAACATTCTCATTATGGAAGTTAACAACTAAGGAAACAATAAATCCACACTATTTACAGTGTTATTCGACAGTTGCTATTTAACAAGGATGACAAGGTTCAACTGCATAATTCAACTATCTAGTTTATGTATGCACAATCAACAACATTCTCATTACGGAAGTTAACAACTAAGGAAACAATAAATCCACACTATTTACAGTGTTATTCGACAGTTGCTATTTAATGCTATTCAACAATAAGAGGAGCACCCAAAACCATGGCCTCATTTATCTTTCCAAACAAGTTGGATTCAAAAACAGATATCATGATAAACATGTGAAATTCCATCCATATTCCTCAAATGGCTATACAAACACTAATAAAAACATAATTCGTTTTTCCCCTTTAATTATTTATCAGAATTAGGAAACCAATGGCATGCTACACCCATTAACCAAATAACATTGTCTGCAACAACTCAAAAGTCCCCAAATAGAGCAGTTGCTTGACAATTGACCCAACAAATTTCAAAATAGAATAGAAATCAAATACAACATTCATTCTATCTCATTAAACAACAATCTATTTATAAAACATAAGATTATGAAATTATCTTCCATCTTTAACCATTTTACTCTATGCAACTACAATTATGTAAACACTTATGAATTCAACATAATTACTCCAATATATTCAATCACATTCCATACATGTAGAAATAAACAAGAAAAAATAAGCTCGACTTCAAACATCCATTAGCATTGCAGAATCACAATCTAATTACTAACAATTGTACTTATCTGTTAACAATCGAATTGGAAACTAAATGCATGTGAGGCATTCTCCACCCAACCGTAAAATATTATGCTCTTTTATCTATCAACAAAACACCACCTCCATGTTGATACACATGCATTCACGATTCAGGTTTCTCACCAACCCCATAATTTCTCTCAATGGTTTATCACAAGGAAATCAGGAGCATTGGTCTACAACCAATTCCATGCCAAGCAATTCTTTTCACCTTCCTAGTTTCCTTCTACTAGCAGAAAAATGAGATACATCACTTTCTTCAGTGCTCAAAATTCCACTAAGTCAATTCCCTATTTTCCCATTTCATTGGGACATCCCAAAGGAAAACACTATTACAATTTCAGCGAAAAATGTTTCTCAATATGGTTCATAGGTTTGGAATCGACACTCTCCTTCTTCCACCAACCAAAAAAATCCATGTTTCGCTTTGAATCTTGGTTCACTCTGAATCTCATCTAGGATCCTCCTACTCTTCCTTGTATCCAATAAATCCATGGATGTTTGTCTTACTTGTAGTCCCCCATTTGGTCTCTCCCTTTCATTTAATTAGCTTTTAATTATTTTCCTTAATCATACTTAGTCACATCTTAACATAAAACTAGTTTTAAGTTAATCCATAAAGTTTTAGGCTTAAATCATGACTTAATGGTAAGGATATAGAAAGGTTTCCCAACAAAAACACCCGTAATCCCTATTTCAACCTATGGTAAAAACCTGGGTCCCTGATCTCTTCAATGTTCTGCCTCATCATAGTCAGTTGTTGAATCTAATATTAATAATTACAAAATATAAAATACTCATCATGTTAGTTATTTATACTCAATAATTACATTTGAACCCAATCATACTAGGGGTTCTATACATGGGTGTTACATTCCCCTCCTCATTAAAGTCTACACCATCCTCGGTGTTTCATTGTCCAAAATATCTAAAAAAAACTTTCAAATTTATTTACATATGTATATTCTTCAAAATAGGTAGGGATATTCTTCGCACATCTTTTCTTTGAGTTCCTAGGTTGCTTCTTCATGACTATAATGGCTCCATCATACCTTTACCTGTCATATGGCCTTTTTCATGAGAGTCTTTATTCTTCTTTCTAATATGCATATTGGTTATATTTGTATTTCCCCTTTGCGCTCCATTTGTATTACAAACCAATGAAGCATATGATTAGAATCATAAACATATTTTTTCAACAAAAAAACATGAAAAACATTGCGTACTTTAACCATAGGAGGAAGGGATAGCTCATAATCCAATGGTTCAATTCTTCTCAAGATCTCAAATGGTCCACAAAATATATCATTCGACATTTTATAGTTACCAACCTTAATGAACTTTTTATTCCCTTAACATTTAAGAACACTTTGTCCCCAATCAATAATTGTCTATGCATTCTAAATTTATCTGCATAGCTATTCTGTCAACCTTGTGCTACCTTCAAGTTTTGTTTGATCCAGGTTACCAGCTGTTCCATATCCTAGAGCATCTCTAGTCCAAAAATCATCCTATCTACAGGGTTTTCCCAATTCACTAGAACATTACACTTCCTACCACAAAGTGCTTCAAATGGAGTCATCTTTAAGGATGTATAGTAACCACTTTTGTAAGCAAATTCTACTAAATACAAGTAGTCTTCCCATTTACTAGGATTTTCCATAACATATATTTGGAACATGCATTTAATAATTTGATTTACTCACTCAGTCTATCCATCTGTCTACATATGATAAGTTGTACTGAGGTTGAGTTTACTTCCAATTTATAAGTGAACTTTGGATGTTAATCAGAAACAATTTCTTTAGGAATACCAAGTAACTTGGAAATTTCCTTCATATATATTTCTGCAATATTATATTCCTTAAATGTTAACTCAACTGGTATAAAATGAGCTAACTTTGTCAACTTTTTAACCACCATCATAATATAATCATGTTGCTTTAGTGTCCTTGGTAAGTTTTTAATAAAATCAATTATCACTACATTCCACTTCCATTCTACCATAGGAAATGGATGGAGTCGACTAGCACGATGTTTGTGTTCTTCTTTCACTTTTTGGTATTCCAAGCATTGAGAAATATACCTAGCCACTTATTTCTTCTTACATAACCAATAGTATTCTTTCCTAATTGTTTTCAATATATTTTGATAACCTGGGACGACCTGCATAAGGTACGTTATGCATTTCCTATAATATCATTTTCTTGAAGTCATTTTTAGATGGTACATAAATTCTTCCATTGAATTGAAGAGTTTCAACTTCATCCAATGCATATGTAGAAAATTTTAATGGCTTGTTTCATGCCTACCACATTGCCACAACCTTTAGATAATTGAATTATTGATGGTTGAAACTTGCATTAATTGAACTCTTCTACTGAGTGCATCTTACACTCGATTCTATTTTCCTTTTATGTACTTGATTTCAAAATTGAACTCACTCAAGAATTCAATTTATGGTCCACCATTCCTAAATAGATTTTATTTTATCAAGGTCCACCGCTACACCCTTTTTAGAGATGATGTGACCCAAATACAAAATTTCTTCTGATAGAATGAACATTTTCTAATCTTAGCATATAACTAATTCTCTCTTAGGATATACAGAGTAATCTTGAGATGTTATTCATTTTCTTCTCTTGTCTTAGAGTAAATCAATATATCATTAAGGAACACTCTAATCAACCTGTCCCAGAATTATTTGAGCACTCCATTCATCAAACATATGAATGCAGCTAGGGAGTTTGTCAGTCCAAAAGGTACTGTTGTATATTCATATTTCCCATACCTAGTCTTGAAGTAAGTATTATTGATATATTCATCCTCGATGCATACCTCATGGTAACCTGACCTTAAGTTGATCTTGGAGGAAATTCTAGCTCCATGGAACTTATCGAACAAACAATCAATCCTCGAGAATGGATACTTGCTCTTAATCATGAATTTGTTCAGTTTCCTGTAATCGACACAGAACCTTGGCATGCCATTTTTTTCTTACATAAATAGAGAAGGTGCTTCCCATAGAGAAATGTTGGAGCATATATAAACCTTCTTTAACAACTCTTTTAGTTGCAATCGTAATTTCCTTAGCTACATAGTACTCATTTTGTAAGGATGTTTTTATGTTGGCTTTGGCTTAGATATCTCATTTAGGAGGTATCCTAGGTACTTCATAGATAATTCCCTTGAAATATTTCGATGTTAGATGTTATTCAATGTTTAACTCTTTATTGGTTAGTACCTCCTCATCATGAATCACATACAATTGGCATCCCTTTATGAAATAATTCTTCATCTGTATGGCCGATATTTGTCTCATAGAAATGGTTTTTGTAATTCCTTTAATTTGAACTATAATCCCATCCTCATCTAGGCACATGCTGATTTTATTACAGAAATCAAGAATAACATGATGCAATTCCAACCAATCCCTTTCAATCAGAATAGCATATGAGCCAAGAGGAATAACATCCAAATCGGACTTGGTCTATAACCCATTCATTTTAAAACAATAGTATTTAACCACTAAAGTATTCTTCTTTCGCATTCATGTAACTAACTGCACCATTATGTGCGTAGGAAATTTACTGATTTCTAAATTGCACCTTTCAACCAGATTAGTATTTACATAGTTGTAAGAAGCTCCATAATCAATCATAATTGAAATTGGCAAATTATTTAATTTACCTTCAATTTCAATTATTAAAGACTGGTGGTATGCATGGATATTGTCCAATGATGCATATATATGAGGAATGCTTCTTGCAACATCTCCCACTATAGATGCTTCTTCCGCATTAAACATACTAGCATCTCTAGTTTTCCTCTTAGGACATTTATTGAGATAGTGGTCACCTCCAAATTTCAAGCATTTAGCGTGTAATGGTTTCTTTTGTCCTATAGATTCAGTCGCCCTTGACTCACCTTTAAGAGTGGGTTGTTTGAAATAGTTTTATTGGTCATGCTTAACATCAAGAGACCTAAATCCCTTTTTCCTTTGATCCTGCTTATCTTTAATGAATTACTTTTCTAGATCTTATGCAAATCTTTCCTACTCTTACCTTGCTCATACAAACATTTATCCTCTAGTATTCATTCTTTTAGGGTATGAGGCTCATCATAAGTTATTTGTTCCTTGTATAATGTTGGTAAACCATTGAGGAATCACCTATACTTAAAATTTTCATATTGGATGAAGTCCACATAACCTAGAATTTCCAAGAATCTTTTTTCACACTCTTCGATTGTCATATTTCCCAATATGAGTTCAAATAATTCTTTCATTTTTGTATCATAATATTGTTGTCATGGATATGCATGCTTGAAGTAACTTTGAAAAATTTCCATGATATTTTCCTCTCATCTATATTTCCAACCTACTTCATATGTTTCCACCATCTGTAAGCTTTTACCTAAATATTATATATACCAATAAAAAATTTATGATTCTTAGAATATTCATCAAGATGCATATATTTCTTAATTTTCAACAATGAAATATTTTTAATTTCCCCACATTTTTCTCCATCAAAGGTAGGAGGTTTGATTTTCCTGAGTTCACCCTGTAATGCATTCCCATCATGCTTCCTCTTCAGATGTCTTGTAGGATGAACATCATGTCAAATTCCAGGCACTTCATTCCCATGGTGATTTTCTACTAAATGATAGTGGGAACACAACCCTATTTTCTTACATCCCTATCTCTGGAATGTTGATATCTATTAAAAATTCCTCAATTCACAGATTCTTCTCCTTCCTCGCTTACCACAAAAGATACATGTTGCAACTAATTTTGTAACTATACCAAATTCTGTAACATTTTTTGGTTAATCTACTTTTTTTGTTCCACACATTCAAGGATCTGTCCATTCAAAATCTGAATATCCCTCAAATTTTAGAACACTTACATGATTTCCATATCAGACCGATGACCATTGGATTATGTTATTTGAATACCCATGTCAACTTCTTTAGCAAAGTTGGATCTTACAAGATCTTCTCCCACCCTTTTCGTACCACTTTCCTACTACACTGGCAATCAACAACTACAATGGCCTAAAAATTGGGTTGTCACTAGAAATTTGAATTCCTCCATGATTATTAATTCACATCAAGATTCATATACATAATATAATTTACATTATCAACATACAAACATGTCATATAAGAAATATTACAAGATCAAATAAACTCAAGAGTGTAACTCTTTGTAAAAGGAAAACATTTTCCAGAGGATAAGTGTTGAAACCTCAGCTCAGATACCAAAATGTAATGTGCCCACATGCTACACAACTACACAGACAAAAAATATATAGCTTAAAGAAAACATAAATATATTACAAAGGATCTATAACCAAATTTTTAATATAAAAGCACAATAAGTGCTACATTACAAAAATATTTAGGGGAAGATTGGTTAACATTAGGTTAAGTATCCTAATTAATGATTAAAATTTAATTAACTAGTTAAGTAATTAATTTTAACTAACAGTCCTGACAGTTATTACTGCCTTCTTGACATTAACACACCTTCCCAACATTTTCGACTTCGAGAAATGGAAATCAAAACGCTGGTGAAACATAACTAAAACACTTTACCGAATTCGATGTCCTCACATCGAAAGTATGAAGTCAACATCACTTGAGGGTTCTTAACAAACTAAATCTTAAGTGATTTCCCTGACATTAGGATCCTAACTTCCCCTATGTCGACATGTCGAACATCGAAAGTTGACACACATTTTATACACTTAAAATCTATTATTCCAATGTCGATGTTTCAACCTTGAAACTCGAGTCTCTCGACGTCGAATCTCGAGGATCAGCAATAAATGGAGACCCATTCCAAATTGACATACCATTCCTGACATCAACACCTCGACATTCAAACCTCAACATTGACATGTAAAACCATTAATATTTAATATGTTGATCCCAATGTTGGCACGTTGGCATCGACACATTGGCACTGAAATCTTAGTAATGACTTATCTCATTTCAAAGGTTAAACTCTTAGTCGTTTCAATCAAATGACTAAGGAATGATTTAGGTTTGAAACTCAATAGTTTATATATGAAAATTAAAGTTTTATTCTTTGTCTTGGCATTGAAACCTTATCCATTTAGCCATATTCTCAAGATACATATATTCATACTTGCTTATACAGTTAGAAACTGTAAGAGTCAACAAGAAACTCCTTTATATAAACAAATGAATTCAACAATGTTTAATCCATTAACACAAAAGTTTTCAAAACTAGTTCAATACTGAATGGGTTCAATTGCATTATTCAACTTTCTAGTTTATGTATTCACAAACAACAACATTCTCAATACATAAGTTAACATCCAAGGAAAACTCCTCACTATTTATAGTGTTATTCTACTTGTTCCTATTTCATGCAATTCAAGAAGAAGATGAGCACCCAAAACAATGGCCTCATTTATCTTTCAAACAAATTGAATTCAAAAACATAGATCATGATAAACACGTGGAATTTCATCCATATTCCTCAATGGCTATGTAAGAACTAATAAAAACAGAAGGAATACATCCCCTTTAATTAGTTATCAGAATTAGGAAACCAATGGCATGTTATAGCCATTAACTAAATAACATTTCCTATAGTAAATCAACTGCTCCAAATAGACAAGTTGCTTGAAAATTGACCCAACATCTTTCAAAATAGAATAGAAATCAAATACAGCATTCAATCTATCTCATTAAACAACTATCTATTCTAGAAAACAGAAGATTATGAAATTTGTCTTCCATCTTTAACCATTTAACTCTCTGCAACTACAATTCTGTAAACACTTAGGAATTCAGAATATTGACTGCAATATATTCAATCGCATTCCATACATGGATAAATAAATAGTAACTTAATAAACTTGATTCTAAACATCAGTTAGCATTGAAGAATCACAATATAATTACTAGCAATTGTAGTTATCTGTTAATAATCAAATTGGGCAACTAATTGCCCTTGACGAACAGTCCACCCAATCATAGGAATTTTTTCTTATTTATATCTCAGTATAACACCACCCATAATTTGACACCCATGCATTCACCAGTCATGTTTCTCATTAACCCCATAATTTATGTCAATAGTTTATCACTAGACAATTAGGAACATTGGTCTACAAACAATTCCATGTCGAATAATGCATTTCACCTTCCTAGATTCCTTCTGTTGGCACAACAATGAGATACATCACTATCCTTAGTGTTAATAATTCCAATAAGTTAGTTTCCTGCACCATTTTCCATTTAATTAGGACATCCCAAAGGAAGACATGGTTATATTTTCAGCAAAAAAAGGTTTCTCAATATAGTTCACAAGTTCAGAATCTGCACTCTCCTTCTTCCCCCGACTAATAAAATCCATGTTTTACTTAGTCTCCTAGTTTTCTTTGACTCTCATCTATAATCCTCCCATTCTTCTCTATATTCCTTTGATCCAATAACCCCATGGAAATCCATCTTTCACAAAATCTCGCACGTGGTCTCTCCCACGAGCCACATCTTTCGCCTAATTAGCTTTTAATTATTTTCCTTAATCACATTTAGTCCCATATTAATGTAATGTAGGTTTTAAGTTAATCCAAAAAGGTTTAGGATTAAATCATGACTTAAGTGTAAGGCCATGTCAGGGTTTCCCTACTAAGACACCTCTAATCCCCCTTTCAACCTCTAGTGAATACCTGAGTCCCTGATCTCTTCAGTCTTCTGCCTCATCAAAGTCAGCTGTGGATTTTAATATTTAATAATTAAAAAATACAATATATTCATCCTTTTAGGAATTCATTGTCAATAATTGCATTTGGCCCCAATCAAACTAGGGGTTCGTCCGAGGGGTGTTACATTGGTACCCAATCTATAGTTTCAACTTTTAGACTTAAATCGCTTGAAAAATACCATTTCTTGAATGTGTTTATTATTTTTGAACAATTGATATGTTGCAAGTTAAAATCAGTTTATTTCGTGTGAAACTTGGATATTTCTCAAAGACAATGTCATTTGTTATTGCCATTGTTGATGTTGGATATTAATCCCTAATATTAGGTAAATATTATATTATTAAACTCCTTATTCACATGAGAAGACCAAATTCCTATGTGAATGGGAAGAGTCATTTGGGATTCCAACATTCCGCTTGGGAGGTGAACCTAAGGAAAATTCTCATTGTATAAATTTAGATTTAATTAATGAGAATAAGAACACCTTCACACCTATCTTCTTTGTTTGTGTGGTTATTCTTTGTATCTAAATAGTATTTGTGTCTGCTAATATTTTATATTTCCTAATGGGCTCCTAACATTTTATCCAAATTAAAGAAAAACCATTTTCACCAAGAATATTAAAAGAAATTGCCCAAAAAACAAACAATGATGAAAACCCTATAGATAAATGTGTTACAAAAAAACAATATATTGCTCTTTCTTAAAGAGAAATATGGTACATCGAGTTGCATCTAATGTAAGTTAAGAATCCCTTTGGCTACAATAGATCCTTTTAGAATTTGGATTCTAACAACAACATTCAACTACCCTATGGTGTGACAACAATAGTTTCGTTAAGGTCTCAAAATATCCAGTTCAAAATTATTGTACCAAACATATTAACCTACATATGCACCTCAATATAATCTTATTCAAGATCATGTTCTTAAAATATTTTTTTTTTCCTACAGATGATAAATTTGCAGTCATCTACACTAAGTATCTTAAAGAAGCGAATTTTTTATAAATGTTATCTATTTTACTATTTTGGGAATTTTTCATTATGGGGGAATAGACTCTAATGCCTCCTTCCTTCTCCTATTGTGTCACCTTTGTAAATCCTTCAATTCTATCCAAAGTTGTTCTTAAGGGGGTGTGTTAGGATATTCAGAGACTTAAGAGTTAATTAAGATAAACTTGGTATAACATGTTGTTAGATAAAGCTTGTTTATTTTGAATGCAAATTAGTATGAATTTGTACTTATGTAATCTGATGGTCACGATATATTCAAGACATAGAGTGATTCAATAATTCATCTTCACCTAGATCTTAACATCTATGGATTAAGACTCGATTGGTCAATGATATATTTTTAAAGAGCAAAGAGGACCATTTGATTAATGATTGATTATGATAGGTTCATATGTAATTATTTTTACTTTTGCGTTAATATATTGTCTCATGTAGCTATTTGGTTGAGGTTGTGGATTTTTTCCCTCCATGAGTTTTTTAACCATATAAAACATTAGTGTGTTTATCTATGATCTATTTGGTAAAGGACCCAGTAAGGGCAAGGGAAATAATGAAAATACATCCTCATAAATAGGAAAGAAAGACTTTATGAACATCAAGTGATTTGCTTTTTCATAATCATGGGAATGATGCACCATGGTATCCATATAAGAAAAAGGGGGAACAATAGTAGAAGCAGACTGTAGCCTCTATAGAAGCTAATATGTATGCATTTACCACCAAATTGGAGAAGGATGTATTGATGTTATATTTCCTTTCTACAATCATGGTTCTAAGAGATGCATATCATGTGTATAGTTGTGCATATCAACATATGACATTCGCATGGTATTTTTTTCTAGACTAAAATAACATGACTTAGGGGTTCAAGTACAACTTGGTGATGATTCTAAGTACTTAGTAGCAGGAGTTAATTCCCTTCCAACCCTAATCAGGAAACTTAATCTCAACGAGTTTGGGCACATGAAATGAACATCCTTAATATTTAATGGGACTTTCAATAAGTTGTGGGTATAAACATTACTTATCAACTTTGCTAGTCATAAGCATCATATTCTCGTAGATTGGTAATGATAATTTTGAAGCATTAAAAAAAGTGGGCACAACAAATATGTGTAGGATAATGTGATAAACACCTATTAGTTTTTTCAGTGGCTGAATGCTTGAAGGCTTTATGAAAATGGATCCACCTACCTACAAATCCAATAAATCAAGTGTTGAATCCTCCATGTATCATATACCATATCCATTTCACTTCAATAGGTTCAAAAAATAGTGCACATTAGAAACATATTGCCTCTATTTCCAAATTAATATTTTGTTTACCTATATGAATAGTTGGAAGTTCTTCAGTTGGTTTAAGAATAAGAAGAATTTGAGAATTCCTAGAGAAGAGAAAGTATATGTTTGTCAAGCATGGGTGCATTTCCAATTCGAATATCTCCACATAAAGGTCATGTGCAGCTATAGTCTTTTCATTCTCAAGATATTTAGGTGGCCCTTTTTTCTGTAAGACCATCTGTAACATCATCATCTATCTGAACCATAGTAACATGAAAACCTTGCAACTTCTCAAATTTTCAAAATTCCTATAATACATCCTCGATAGAAGACAACTTTATCTCATTTACAAATTCAACCAATTCTTAAACAAAGAATCACTTGCTTATGTACATAAGAAACTCAAATGTCAAACTATAGAAATTATCAACTAGAACATTTCATGGTAAAAGAGTTGCAAGCCTTAGTGGAATTAAGGGAACTTTGCTTCTCAAAGGATTCAAAACTCATGAATTTTTGTGGGCCTATCGCTCTATTAATAAATATTCTATTGAAAAATGGAATTTTCTAGCACTTGAACACACTTATATATGTTCTATGCACAAATGGTAGGGAAACATAAGGTGCGTGTAATTCTAGGAAGTGCCTTAGCATGTCATGGTTCTATGTGTCTTGACCATGGAGTTATGATCTCGCCATGTGAAGAATCCATTCACCCAGATAAGGCTAGAAGTGAGAAGTCATAATTTGCACTAGTTCAGTGAATGTAGAAGCCAATAGAAAATCTATGTGCCAAAAATTAATGCACTAGAAAATAATGTGCATCATTGCAATTGTTTGCTAGAGATAAGTGAAAACTACTCCATGATGAATCATACAATGAGGAAGGTGAAAATAAAATTTCTTGTAACATCTCATGAACCAATATGCATTGATTTGGGAGGACAAGAAAATTAGTTCATATAAAAATGTTTTGCAAGAAACATATGTGATTGGAAAAAAGAGAAGATTAACTAAAGGTCCAGGGTTGAAATACATCCACTCTCTATTTTCCTTGTCATGGGCTTTGCTTCTTTGGTACACAAGTATTATTCCCTATAACATCTCATGAACCGATATGCATTTGTTTGGGATGAAAATTTAGTTAGTTAATTTAAAAATGATCTGCAAGAAACATAAGTGATTAGAAAAGAAAGAGGATTAGCTAAAGGTATGGGCCTAGGATATTAAGCCTAGGATTCATGCACTACATATTATTCTTGTCATGGAATTTTTTTTATTTGGTACACAAATTGTATCATAAACAATGGGGTAATAGATGGCAAGGAATCATTCACAACCATGCTCAATGTTTTCATCAGTGGACTGTAAAATCACATGAGCCAATATAAAATCATTGGATATTGGAGGGAAGCCTTTGAATCCTACTAGTGTAAGTAAGAAAATAAAATCCTCCTATCAATTTTTTTTCCTGTGGTTATAGTAGATGAGAAATATGTTAGAAATATCTAAGATATTGGAGGTTCTAAAATTGATAACCCCCTATCTTTATAACGTCTTTATTTTCTCTCAAAGGTTGTCTTCTTATGTTTGTGAATGGGAATGGAATAGGGACAAGGTGTGTAATTAATCAGTTTCCTCATGGTCGTGTCCTCTCTCTAGTGTAAGAACTTGCAAATATCAAGGCATATACAATTTTTTTAGGCATTAGTGCTATCCAAGTAGTCGTATCTCAGACAAGCATATTTCTTCATCTTCAAATAACTGCAACGAATATTAGAACTAATACATAGTTTGATTCATGTGGCCATATTGATAGTCACATATTTGTATTGAAATACGATTACAATACATTTAGTTTAGGAGGAATGGTGCAACATAATAGTTTCCCCCAAACTAATTCATTCCTTCTAGAGGATAAAGAATGTTATATTTGTCTGAGTGGAATTTCATATGTAATATTAGGCGTGAGCATGGTGTGAGGTGGTGACAGCACTACCTGGAAACCATAAACATACCTAATGCATGAGAAATACAAAGAGCCCGTGTAGTTCACAATCTTGTGCAAAATTTTAATGTTAATGTGTTAATTTTATTTAGTGATAGTATTAATACATTAACATTAGAAATTTTGAACCAATTTGATATAGTGTAACATTAAAATAGAGGAAATTAGAAGATAAATTTTCCATCACCTTGGGATGAGGCCAAATAAGGCTAACAATTCTCTTATTATCCAAAATAAAGTTTGTATACATTCCAAAAGAAAAACATTGCCAAAACTTTGGATAAATGAAAAATATGTGTCTTGATTGGTGTGCAAACTAATAGAAAAAATTCCATAATAACGTACCTAATTATCAGTAAGTACAATATTTTGATTATGGGCCTATTAATAACTCATGGGGTCAGAGACCTCTGTTCCAAGTATCAATATCTAGACTCAGTGTATGGATGTTAATGAATGATGTCATGTCAAGTCTAACAAGAGGAAGGGGGTTGTGTATCCAATTGTTGTGGAGAAACCATGATAGGCCAATAAGTCCTTCTCATTGGGAAAAGTATTTCAATAAAGTCGTGTCCCTTTCCCCACATAAGGGAGGATCCTTCTTGTGTAATATAACATCAATAGGCATGTTCAATAGTCTTGAAAACCCCCTATTCTTTGAATGAAGATTTCTATTTCTTCATGGAATGAGAAAGGGTTGATGATCCTTGGTCAAAAAAAACTTGTCCAAGGAGTATTGGAAAAGGATAAGGAATATGTGGTATTTTTCCAGGAGGTGAAAGATTATTGTTTTGAGCTTCAAAATTGCATGATTTATGTGTGGATTGGTCCCTTTTGGACTTCAACCCATGTTCAAGGTGGGAGGGGGGGGAGGGGGGGTGTAGTGCTTGGTCTATCCCCTTCTCTTCAAATTTTTGTTACATCTTATGTTTGTCACACATATAATCAATGCATATATATTACTCTTTTTATACAATAGAGACTAATTGGACTTTGCTCATTTTATGCACTCAACATCATCTCATATCGAACTCATATTTGGGATTGGATGTCTTCTTCCCTTCTAGATGCAGAATGCATAATTGGTGATGAATTTAACATGATGGAATGGATTGGTGATTGGGGTGGTGGATAAGGTTATGTCGTGTGTGGTGTAGTAAGACATGCATGGTCAAGGTGCAATCCTACCCTTCAAATATTTGATCCTAACTAGCGAAAGAAAATATTGGATTATGGAGGTTGGATCACTTGGTCCAATTTTTGTTAAGGGAGGGAGAGGTTGTAGGAAAGGCTTTATAGGATATATGGAACTCATAATGATATTTCCATTTCTATAAGGCTTCAACTAGTTGATGTGTTCAAGAATGTAATTGGTTCATATCATCTAGCCATTCAAACATCCATTTTGGTGGGTCATGTGATTCCCTCAAAGCCTTGTTCTATGCTTTTTCTTTGTATAAGTTAAATGTTTATCATTTGGATTCACCCAATTTTCATTCTCTTTCCCATCATGTTTGGAATGTAGTTCTGCATCATATTGATGATATAGGTTCGACGCTTTGATGGGAAGGATCCATTCAAAGGAATTCCCAATTTATACGTGGTTGGGGGTGTATGGTTTGTGTAGACAAGATATTCAAGAGGATAGGAGGAGGTTAGAAGAAGCATGTATTCTACTTTAAGAGGACCTTCATAAATGTGTCCTTTAAAAGGATGTAGCAGATTTAGAGTTTATGGTACATAGGGAAGAGGAGTATATTGAAAGAGGTTCCAAAGTGTGTGCCATGTTATAATGGATTAAGGAAGCATATTAGGGATCCATGTTCTTCTTCGATTTTATGAAGAAAAAGGTTTTTTTCGATAGAGTATTAATCCTTTGTAAAAAGGATGGCTCACTTGAAGAATATCCCTCTAGGATATAAGGTATGTTCAGTGACTACATTTAAAATATTTGTTCTCTTTATTCACTAATAGAGGATGTGGCTACAGTTAGGAATAATTGCTATAGGGTGGTTCCACATAAGATCTCTATTGTTGATAAATATGGGTTTGATAGGGAACTAACAAAGGATGAATTGTTTATATCCCTTATATATATGTAGAAAGGTAAATCTCTAGGTATTGATGGACTAACTTTTGACTTCTACAAGGCAATGTGGAATACTATTAGACATGACTTCAGTTAGATGGCTGCAAAATCATTTTCTACAAGATGTATAATAGAGCCTATTGTTGGAATAATCAAAACCCATCCCAATACTTAGGATAAAATAATTAATCTCTTCTGATTATTTCCTAGGTACTACACTAGCTAGTTTGCACCCAAACTCATTTTTGAGGTAAAACTTGCCAAAAATACCTCATGGATCAAGTAACAAATATTATGGATAAGATCCTTCCAACCCACATACTTCCAAAATGAAAACTATGCATTACTTCTTTTTCCATTCTTTCCATCTTTTTTGTAGTTTTAAGGAAAAAGCTAAAGTTGGTTTTAAGGTAGATTACCTTGTTTTTAGAACCAACTCAACTCCCTTATTTTCCTCGTCTAAAAGCATGATAAAGTCATATTTCTATCGCTTATGAGCTGTACACACTCATTCATAAAATTCATGAGCCTCTTCGCTGATTTGGAAAGAGCTTTATCCACCTATGGAGGATTTTGAATAGTTTGGTAAGCCTTATTTTTACCAATTCAAATAGCTTCCTAAAGATTTTGAATCCTTGGAGTATCTATTGTATTAGAAGCCTACATATATTTAATGATGGCTGATGTAAATTAATATCATCAACAATTTGTGGATTATCACATATTCAGTCTACTTCTTGAGTGTTTCTTGCATATTTTCAAGCAATTTGTGAGTTCAATTATTCTAAGCTTGGGCTTAATTTCCACATGGTATCAGATCCACAGTATCTCAATTGTTCTCCTCTTCAATTTTATTTTTCAGGGTCAACATCACTCACTGGGAGCACATACTGTCTAGTTAAAGGGTGCAACTGAAGTATGGATCAATCTCAATCAATCATCTTAGCTCCATTCAACTACTTCAAAGGGAATGAAAGGGTGGAGATACTGATGAGGAGTATATATCTCTTAAGAGCGACCATGGAAACAAAATTTGAATCTGATGTAGAAGCAGAGAAGATCAAATGGAATAATAGGAGAGATGAGGAGTATGGTCTCTTATGTCTCATCATTTCTAGAGACCTTCTATTTAATCTTGATGGTATTACATCACCGAATAAAGTATGGGAGAAACTTCAAGCTTTGTTTGGGAAGACAGATAAGATGAGAGGTTATCAACTGGAGAATGATTTGATAGCATTGAGTCCAAGCAACTTCGAAACCTTGCAAGTCTACTTCTCAAAATTCAAGTCATTGGTTTTTCAGCTAAAAGAGCGTGGTATTGATAAGGAAGAAGAACAACTAATCTTGGCCATTTTTTGAAATCTTGGTCCTAATTATGCAGTAATTGTTTCGACCTTCCATGCCTCCAATTTGAGAGCTTGAAATTGGAAGATGCCTTCACTAGCAGATTTCATGGAATCCTTGACTCAGGAGCAAGACAAATTGGTCTTGATGGGCACCATCAAACCTTCCAAAGGTCAAGCTTTGGTTACTGGATATTCCAAGGTGAATTCCAAGGACAAGAAGAAGGATAAGAAGCCTCCAAATACAAAAGGAGACAAGTCCAAGTCTTAAGAGGGGTCCTCAAACTCAAAGAAGAAGAACTTTCAGAAGAAGAAAGGTAAACCAAAAGGAATAAAGTGTGCATATTGTGGTAAGGGCTTTCATCCTAAGGGATCTTTCATGAGGAAGAAAATAGATATACTAACTCAACTCCTGGAGAAGAACAACATCTCCCTCCCTCGTGGTGCAAGCAAGAAGGAAGGAGGATCCAATTTCGAATACCTAGAGAGAGTCCATGGCCTAGTTGTAACCACTGTAATATTTCATTCCTTTATCATGGACTATGGATATTATAGGAACATGGTTTCAACAAAATAATCCTTCTCATGTCTTGATGATTCGAAGGGTCCTAAGATTTTGCTAGGAGATAAATCATAAACTGAAAGAAAGGGTAAATGTAGCATTGATTTTGGCCATGGTTCCTTAAATAATGTCTTGTATGTCCCAGGTCTTGCTGCTAATCTCCTATCAGTCTACCAGATGACCCACACTCAGGGGCTTCACTTGTTGACCAATATCCTATCACGTTAGTTCATATTGTGGGTTTTAAAATTCTCAAAAATTGAACCAATATATTGTAGGTATTGGGGGGATGAAGGGTTTAAGGTGGGGGTGGGTAGGGTGGTTTATAAGGATTGAGGTATAAAAAGGGGTGGGGAGGAGGTTTTAAGTATTGAGAGGGGGTTTCAACAAAAAGAGTTTGGGTCAATATCTCTGGAAATTAAGGGTAATCTTTAATATCCCACGATCACACGTGCTATGTGAGAGGTTCACTAAGTGAAGTCCCCATGGACCCACACTGGGTCTCCTAAGAAGGTTGTTTTCTCTCCCAATGAAGTTGAAGTATGTGATATTGTAAATGGTATATTCATTGCTAAAAGTTTTGTGGATCATAGTTCTAGAGTTTACAGGTTCTCACACTTCATGCCTTTCTCTAACCCATGTGCTCTCCTCACACATGCAAATGAAGAAAGAAAATTTTTGGCAAGAGAGGGCTTTAATCTAAACTATAAGTACCTTTCATATTTGTGTGAAAAAGATATGGTTTCAGGATTACCAAAAATAAATTTTTCCAAAGGATTCTGCCAGGGTTGCATTCTAGGAAAAAATCCAAAGCATAAGTATGAGATAGTCAGTCATGAGCGAACCACAAAACCTCTTGAGCTCATTCACAGTAAATTTGTTGGTCCCCTGCCTCATATTCCCATGATTTAATCCAGGTATTTCCTTACCTTCATAGATGAATTTTCCAGGTTCTATTGGGTTTACTTCCTTAAACTCAAGTCTGAAGTTTTTTACCACTTCAAGGTTTTCAAGGCCTTGGTTGAGAACTAGTCTAGGAGGAGGCTCAAGATTCTCATATCTAATAATGGTGGTGAATATGTTAAGTATGAGTTCATTAATTATTGTAAATATGTAGGTATTCAGATGCAACACTATATTCCTTACACACCTCAGTAGAATGGTGTGGCTGAGAGGAATAATAGAAGTCTTAAGGAGATTGCTACTTGTATGTTGGAGTCTAAGACTTTTCCACCAAATTTTTGGGTTGAAGCTATAAAATTTGCATCCTACATCTAGAATAGGGTGCCACACAAATAAATTGATGTATTTACGCCTTTTGAATCTTGGAGTGGGCACAAACAAGATGTGTCTCATTTCAGGATTGTTGGATCAAGAGCATGGGCTAGAATTCCACTAGATAAAAGGAGGGATTTGGAGCCTCAAATCCAAGAGTTCATATTTGTTGGGTATTCTTAATATTCCAAAGTGTACATGTTGATCAACATCAGAACTCAAAAATAATTGAAATGAATGTTCAGTTCGAAGAAGAGCCTATGTTAGCAACAGAAATTGGAGATTCCTCCTCACCTCCTCCACCTTTGGTTGTAAGTGAAGGAGCTAAAGAAATTTATGATTATGATATTTCTAATAATAATGATTCAATTTCATATCCATACAAACCCACAAGGACAAAGTGGGAAGTAAAAACTATCCATGCAACTAGGGAATTAGTTGGGAATCCTGGAGATCATAGGAGAACTAGATCTTAGTTTGAGAGTGCCCTTTTTGTCAAGGACCCTTATTTTTCTGATAATTGTTTTCTAATGGTTGAATATGATACATAGAAATATTAATATGCATGTGAGTACCCAATATGGAAAACAACCATGAAGGAGGAATTTCATTCGCTCCAAAAGAATGATACATGGGATCTAGTCACTCTCCCCCCAGAGAGGAAGCTAGTCAAGTGTAAGTGGGTTTTCAAAACTTAATTTGATTTTGATAGTTATCCTTTGAAATTTAAGGAAATTTTAGTGTCCAAGGTCCTCTCCCAAGTCCAAGGAATTTACTACAACGATACCTTTGCACCAGTTGCAAAGATCGACTCCATAAAACTAGTTTTGGCCATTGCAGATTCAAAGCAGTGGGAGGTACATCACATGGATGTAAAGAGTTCCTTCTTGCATGGTGATTTGAAAGAAGAAATATATATGCATAAGCCAGAATATTTTGTGTGCGGGTTGAATAAATCATTGTATGGGCTAAAACAAGCTCCCAAAGCTTGGTATGCCAAGATTGATGGCTTTTTTCTATCACTAAACTATTGTAGATGAAAGTATGATCCAAATGTTTATTTTAAGTTTATTTATGGTTTACTAATCATCATTCCATTGTATGTGTATGACCTCTTTATCACAGGAAGTTCCAAGAAATAAATTGCATCCTTGAAGGATGCAATGAACCATGTCTTTTCTATGACTGATTTGGGATTGTTAAGCCAATTTTGGGATCTTGAGATTTCTCAATCAGATATTGGAATCAAAGTAAATCAGTACAAGTATGCTTAATATCTATTGAATAATTCCAAAATGAATTATTTCAATCCAAGAAAGACTCCTTTCCTTTTAGGAGTTAAGATTGAAGAAGCGCAGCCAACTCCATTGAAAAACAACACCATGTATAGGCAACGGATTGCTTGTCTTCTCTATTTGAATCATACTCGACCTCGCCTATCTTATGCATGAATATGGATTCCAAACACATGGATAAACCTCATAAAATACATTGGAAGGTAGAAAAAATAATCCTAAACTTTGTACCAGGAACAAAATCTCATGGGATTCACTATGTTGCACAATCTAGACTAGAGTTGATTGGTTTTAGTGACTCTGATTGGGTAGGTGATAACACTGATAGGAAATAAAATTATGGATATGTATTTATGCTTGTAGATGGACCAATCACCTATTCAAGAAAGAAAAAAAGTTCCATTGCACTTTCATCTACAGAGGCAGAGTATAGAGGAGCTGTGAATATAGTTACTCAATGTTTGTGGTTGTAGGGAATACTTGGAGAGTTTGGGATCGAGACAGAGACTTATACATTCATATATTGTGAAAAATAGAGTACCATTCGTATCTCAACTGATCCAGTATTGATGCAACAAACCAAACACATCAAGATCCATATGCACTACATCAAAAGACTTGTGCATGATGGGGTCATTGATCTGCAATATTGCCCTTCATCTTAGCAAGTTGCAAACATCTTCACCAAAGTATTTTCAAAGAGGACTTTCATCAATATTAAGTATTTACTTGGGATAGCTCGTCATGTTGTGAAGATATATTGAAGACCATATTTCATATAGTTTTGTCCATGTCCATGTTTGAGGGAGTATTTTCCCACTTATGGTTTTTCCCCTTTTCCTTGTTTTGTATGGACAAGCAATATGTAAAGGGTGACTAAGCCTTGTTTATAGGCCTTATATCTCTTATATTTTTCTGATATTGAACTTAAATTTAGGCTTAATAGGGAGGGTGTGTTGGAATAATCAAAACCATCCCAATACTTGGAATAAAATAAATAATCTCTTTTTATTAATTCATAGATACTACACTAGCTAGTTTGCACCCAAACCCATTTTTTGAGGTCAAACTTGCAAAAAATGCCTCATGGAGCGAGTTAGAAAGATTGTAGATAAGATCTTGCCAACCCATAGACTATCCAGAATGGAAACTGCATATTACTTCTTTTCCGAGTCTTTCCATCTTTTCTGCAGTTTTAAGGCAAAAGCTAAAGCTCGTTTTAAGGTAAACTGCCTTGTTTTTTGCACCTACTCACCTCCCTTATCTTCCTCTTCTAAAAGCATGATAAAGTAAACTTTCCATCACTTATGATATGTACACACTCATTCAGAAAATTCGTGATCCTCTTCACTGATTTGGAAAGTTCTTTATCCACCTATGGGGGATTTTGACTAGTTTAGTAAGCCTGATTTTTTACCAATTCGAAGAGATTCCTAAAGCTTTTAAATCCTTGGAGTATCTATTGTATTATAATCCTACATATATTTAATGATTGCCGATGTAAATTAATATCATCAATAGTTTTTGGATTATCACATATTCAGTCTCCTTCTTGAGTGTTTCTTGCATATTTCCAAGAAATTTTGTGAGTTCAATTGCTCTAAGCTTGGGATTAATTTCCACACCTATTAATTAAGGTTTGATCAAGATCATTCCCAAAAAAAAATTTAGGGAGACAATTGGGAGATGGAGGGCCTATAATGCTATTGAGTTTTGATTACAAAATCATGGCTAAGGCAATGTCACTATGGGTAAGAGAAGTTTCTAGAAGATTGTGAGAAAGGAATGGACATGTTTTGTACAAGGGAGGTTTATTCTAGACATAGTGATTTCATCTTGGGAGGACATGTAATGGGCCATGGAATCAAGGAAACAAACTCTCTTTCATTGATTTTGATTTATGATAGAATTGATTGGTCTTTCATTACATATATGATGTCATGTTTGGGATTTGGTTCAAAGTTTGTGAGAATGGTCACACTATATTCTCTTGTTCCTCGTATTTTGTTGCAATTAATAATATTCCTTCTTCACATATTATTTTGGACATGTCAATTAGATAGGGATTCCCCCTTCCACATTATCTCTATGTTTTAATTGTTGATTCTCTTCGTTACTTATTGTATGTTATCCAATTGCAAGGGATTATTCCAGGAATTTCACTTCCACGTGATTATGAGATGGTTAATAATCACTTTGTAGATGATTCTTTCATTTCTATTCAGGTGGGCCTGGAGTCAATATCTAGCGCTAGGGGTTGCTTGTCTACTTTTTAAAAGACATCTAAGGCTGATATTGGTGATAATAAGAATAGTTATTGGTTGATTTGTATTGACAAGCCTCATAATTAGATCCCTCCTTCTTGAACCTTCATTCATCCAGATGTAATAATAAGGTATCTTGGCATCCCTTTTGTTGTGGGGATTTCTCCAACAACTATGTGGAATTGGTGTTTGGAAAATTTGAAATGTAAAATTGTCCTTTGGCATAATAAATACCTTTCATTTGCTTCAAAACTAACCATTGTAAGTAGGATTCTCCAAGCCTCCCACATTTATTATTTTTCTTATTGGCTTCCTAATAGAGCTCAGTGTCATTGAATGGAACAACTCTTGCATTCATAATTGTGGTGTTAAGGGCCTCCCTATGGTACCCTAGGATTTTTTCATTATTCCCAAGGATGAAGAATGCCTAGGTTTGATTGATATTTCTGCCGAAGGTAATATTTTGGCTGCAAAATGGGTGACTGGTTGTCTAGAAGGAATCTCTCATTGAAAAGTATTACTGAGACATCAGATTCTCATAGGAAAACACATTGGTAGGGTCGGGGGATCATTTGGATTATGTGATATAATCTCGTCCCCTCGTAACTTCTAGGTATCAAGTTCATTTACCATCAAAGGTATTTGGGAAACATGGAGGAATGTTGTTGGCCTCATGAGGTGGGAGATATCATCTAGCCAAGTTGGATGGGATTTGAAAAGGAGAGCAATATGGAGTTGGAAGGTGCAAGGCACATGTATTTCAAAAATCCCTCCGTTTGAAGGACAATGACTAAGTAAGAAAATGATTTCATATTAGAGGTGTTTGTGGAATGTTAGTACCCAAACCTAGAAGGATTGGCGATCCATTGCTCATGATTTTTCCTTATCCCTTATGGATAGACATCTTATTATGGAGATTATAAGCCTCATTCCACTTGAATACTTGCTCAAAATATGGCCGTTTTTTGTGTGATTGGGAATGGATTTTTGGGTGCCTTTTATTTCAATATGATTCTTAGAGGTCGCACCTCTTGTTCATAAGTGGCATGACCTTATCCACATTTTTAACTCACGTTGAGTTTCCAATTATGTAAAGAGAAGGTGGATCAAGGGATTACATAATGTGTGGTTCATTTAGGTGAGCTACAAGATTTGGTTATTTTCATAGCTAGTGATTCACCAAGGCCTTCTTACCAAGGAATGACTTGCAAAAAATGGTCTCTCAAGTGGACTTTTCCCTTCCTGCCTCAAGTTGGAAATAGTCTATCTCTTTTGTGAATTCTCCTTTGTTAGGTCTTGTTGAGAGTTTGTTTAGTCTGAACATGCAATATTTTTGCATGGGAGGTTACATTGGAGAGTAGTTCTACTCATTGATGTTGGAGCTCTAGGGTTTCAAGATTGTTTGTTCTTTGGAAGCTTCACTCCAAACATTTTTTTGAAAATGAAATTAGTTCTTTGTCTACATTTTGTCAGCTATGAAAAAATAAATTGTGAATGTATTTATTAGCTAAAGGTTTTCTTTTAGTCAAAGAAACTAAGGAATTGAAACTACATATACACTTTGATTTATTATTGTTTTAGACTCTCTAAAAAGGTGGATATAAATATATTTGTAGGTTCTTTTATATTTATTTCAACAAAAGGATGTAGTTGCTTCTATCCATACCCTCCTACTGTATTATATTTTATCCTTTGTCAATACTTAATGTAAATATACAAAGTATTTAAAAAAACTGCATTAACCCAGAGGGAAAAGGGCGGGGACTAAGAAGAGGTAAAAATAGATAATATTTTAATTATTCTCAAAACAATATACTAAACTATATTTTATTTCAAATATTATTAAAATGAAAAAAAAACCTTTACTTTCATATAATTCATAAAATTACATTTTGTTATACAGATTATAGCAAAGCTAAGCAATCCAAGACAATTTGATTATGATAACTATCAACCAAAACATATAGTAAATTTGAAGTAACGTTACAAAAAATTTGCTTATAACTATTTGAAATAGTTATAATTGACCTAAAACTGCAATTAATTTCACTATTCATTATAGTATGTACAAGAAAG
Source organism: Pseudotsuga menziesii (assembly GCA_001517045.1). Taxonomy (NCBI): domain Eukaryota; kingdom Viridiplantae; phylum Streptophyta; class Pinopsida; order Pinales; family Pinaceae; genus Pseudotsuga; species Pseudotsuga menziesii. Next base: position 133,368 of record LPNX010474666.1, read on the forward strand.
GTGAAGCTCAATCCTAATCAGACGAAATAATCAGAACATAACAAGAACTACCACTCAATTGGTATGCTTGCTTACGGATATAAGATTTTGATACCAGCATATTCATACAATGAATGCTTTCCCTCCACTCCCTGAGAGAAATAATGTTTCATATAATCTTCATGAATAAAATTTCTGAACATGCATGGATGATTTCATCAACAAGTTCCGCTGTTGGTCCAATATCTGCTTCGAATTCAAGAGCATAAAAGACTCCAATCGAGAGCCTATCCCTGCAACGATCTGTCATTGCTCGATGTGTAAGCTCTCGCATCTGCATCCAGCATTCAGCGACTCCTCAAAACTACCGACGGTTCATTCAGTTATCAAACATAATCAAATTGATTTCTAGTTTGGAAAATGTTTTCTTGTTGGGAGCCTTTGGAGTGGTCCATCTAGGGTTCTCTACCTAGATTTGTGGAACATTTGACACATAGCCAACAGAATCTTGATGGAAACTTGGCTATTAAACCCCTGTTTGGTCCCCAAGCTCACTAACTCAATCCCCTTCAGTTTTACACCATCAAGAAAGAGAAAGTAGAGCTTGGAAGTACCGTACAGGAAGCTAAACTTGTGTGGAACAGGGAAAACTTCTAGAGCAAGTCAAGTAGCATCAATGGCTGGAGGTATGATCTATTCAGTATTCCTATTTCAATTCTGTTTCAGAGTTTTATTCCGCATTTTTCAGAATCAGAAATTTTATGCTAACAGTTGGTATCATAGCAGTTATCTCTGCCTTGGTGTTCTGTATGTAGTCGCCACTGTAGGGTTTTCTCTATGTGTCTGGATTGGATGTGAATGGAAGAGGGCAAAGCTTATAAATCCTGCGTTTTTCAATTTGATTTGAAATTTTATGCATTAGCTTCCTACAAATGTTTCTCTTGAATGCTTGATTTTCAATGAATTTCCTGAACGAATTTATCAGTAACTGGAACATGAATAAACTTGAATTTGTATTTGCATCTGCATCGAGTAAGAGATCATCCTCTGTTACAATGCCATGCTGTGATCCTTCGATTACATTCAGTTGAGAATGAAATCCAGTGTCGGGGTTAATTTTTTTTTCCAAAGTCTTTAGCAGAGTTCACACAGTTGTCACTTTGATTCTCAATCCATAGATTATGGCCTTTGGTTGTCCCTAATTATCTTTACAAAATTTACCCAGAAGTTCAAACTACGTCCACTTACTATCTAACGAATTTACGAGGAATCTAGTGGATTGGGCCTGTGTAAATTATGGCCATTATCTTAGACTAAATTAAATTATGATAGTTGGATAATGGGTGCTTTGCATTCTTCGTTGCATCAACTTAAGTTTCCTACGAGAATCTGGTCATTCTGCACAACAGTTTGTTACTGTTTCAGTGAAGGTTAAATCGACTCAAGTTTGATGAAATCTTGTAGATTAGAATGCCCCTATTCATGTACAAACTTATTAGAAGTTGGAAATTTTTTAAGTGATCTGGTTGTTTTAATTTAATTTGGTGTGAAGTAGATCGAAGTTTCTACTATGAACTGACCGTTAAGGAAAATACCATAAGTTTAAATAAATATCGAGAGTGCAGGATATAGTCAAACTTTAGTAGAACTTAACATCATCAATAGTAAACAAGAGAAACAGAAATCTCCTCACCGTAAAACAAGTGGAGAAATATTCAATTTTATTTTAGGCAGAACTAGTTGCGTTAACTTGCTATTAATCTTAGAGAGTTCTGTTTCTCTCTTTATTGTATTGGTTTTCTATTTGCAAAAGAAAAATGCTCTCTAAGTTTACATCAGTTGTGTGTGATTGACTGATGTCAGGAACTACTTGTTACTGTTTTTGTATATACAACTTGTGTTGCTCCTATAAGAATTATTTACCTGGATTCGACTGTACAATTTTATGGTGGTTATAATCTTTTATAAATTTTGGAGTTCGGATGGCTATATTTATGTTATGGACAAAAATAATATGGTATTTTTGAATATCTATTTTATATCAAAATAATGGATTTTCTCATTCAGATATGTTCATCAGAAGCTTGTTTTGTTACAGTGAACAGCAATAATGTCTAGTGATCTATATGATATTTAATTAGAGAATAGCCACAGCATCTCTAATTAATTGATATCATAAAGAAATTTTAGACATTAATTACTAAATATAATAAATTTTATCCCACAGAAATTATGAATTAATAGTTTTATCATGAAGAATATTTGAATCTGCTTGAATTAAAAATTTAGCCCACAGGCAATTTTTATGTCATTAGATTCAGTCTTAAAGCATGAAATTACATTGGTAAAACATAAAATTTTATTTGGTCTCAATTTTAATGTAAGCATGTGATCTTTATTTTTATGCAGTTGTACAACCTACAAATTTCTCTAAAATTCGTTCTGATATCCCTGAACTTAAGGGAAATAACTATAAAGTATGGAAGGAGAGAATTCTCCTTCATTTGGGATGGATGGACATAGATTATGCTATTAGGAAAGATGAACCACCAGCACTCACCAATACCAGCACTGTAGCGGACATCACGCTTTATGAGCGATGGGAGCGATCTAATCGTTTAAGCATGATGTTCATTAAGACTAAAATTTCAGATGGTATTCGTGGTTCTGTTGATCAGCATGAAAGGGTCCAAGATTTGCTAAAATCCATTGATGATCAATTCTTCACTTCAGACAAGGAACTACGAAGCACCCTAATCATGAAGTTCTCATCCCTAAGGCTCACCAGTGTGAAAGGTGTGCACGAGCACATTATGCAAATGAGAGACACTGTGGCTCAGTTGAAGAAACTCGAGGTTGAAATATCAGAGTCTTTCCTAGTGCACTACATCTTGAACACCCTTCCGCACCAATATGGACCTTTCAAAATCTCATACAACTCACATAAGGATAAATGGTCAATAAATGAACTCATGACCATGTGTGTTCAAGAGGAAGAAATATTGGTGATGGAACTGGGAGAAAGTGCAATACTGGCAACGCATAGAAAGGGAAAATCTCAAGCCAATAAGAAAGGGAAAGGTAAAGTACCTCCCGAAGCTAATATTAAGAAGGATTCCAAGTGTTTCTTCTGTAAAAGGAAGGGACACATGAAGAAGGAATGCAAAAATTTTTAGAAATGGCTTGCGGACAAAGGTAATGCAATCTCGTTTGTTTGTTATGAATCTAATATTGTCAATGTCAATATTAACACTTGGTGGATTGATTCTGGATCAACAATTCACATTTCGAATTCCTTGCAGGGTTTGCAAAACCTAAGGAAGCCAGTGGGAAGTGAGCAAAGCATCTTATCAGGAAACAAGATGGGCTCGCATGTGGAAGCTATAGGAACATGCTATTTAACTTTAAGTATTGGCTTTGTTTTAGAATTAGAAAAGATCTTTTATGTTCCAAGCTTTTCTAGAAACTTGATTTCAGTTTCAAGACTTGTACCTTTTGGATATTCCTTTAACTTTTCAGAAACATCCGTCAATTTATTTTATAAATCTGATTATGTTGGGAATGGTATTTTGTCTGATGATCTTTACCGCATTAATTTACAAAAAAATGTCACTTATGATTCAATGCATGTTCACACTGGGACTAAAAGATGTGTTATTAATGAAGATTCCTCTAAATTATGGCACCGGAGGATAGGTCATATCTCCATAGAAAGAATTAAAAATTGGTAAATGAAGGAGTACTTAATACTCTGGATTTCACTGATTTTGAGACTTGTGTGGATTGCATAAAAGGAAAGCAGACCAACAAGTCAAAGAAAGGTGCCAATAGGAGTTCGGACATATTAGAGATCATACATACTGATATATGTAGTCCAGAGATGGACTCACATGGTCAAAGATATTTCATCTCTTTTATAGATGATTACTCATGATATATGTATCTCTACATGCTTCATAACAAGAACGAAGCATTAGATGCCTTTAAGATATTTAAGGCTGAAGTAGAGAAACAATGCGACAAGCAAATTAAGATTGTGAGATCAGATAAAGGTGGAGAATATTATGGTAGATACACAGAAGATGGACAAGCACCTAGGCCATTCGCAAAATTTCTTCAAGAGCATGGGATTGTTGCCCAATACACCATGCCTAATTCACCCGACCAGAATGGTGTAGCAGAAAGAAGAAACCAAACTTTATTGGACATGGTGCAGAGTATGCTTACGAGCTCCAATCTTCCTAAATCCTTGTGGACTGAAGCACTTAAGACGGCAGTGTATATATTAAACCAAGTTCCAACCAAGGCCATTCCTAAAACGCCTTTTGAATTATTGAAAGGTTGGAAACCAATTTTGCGACATATGCGCGTTTGGGGATGCCCGTCTGAAGTGAGAATATATAATCCACAAGAAAAGAAGCTGGACCCAAGGACCATTAGTGGGTATTTCATTGGATATGTTGAAAGGTCTAAAGGTTACAAATTTTACTGTCCATCTCATGACACTAGGATTGTGGAATCAAGAAATGCAAAATTTCTTGAAAATGACTTGATCAGTGGGAGCGATCTAACAAGGAACATAGTTTCCAAGAAGGATCATTCAGAATCTCAACCTTCCACCTCAAGTGATAGATTGGTTATTGTTCACAGCACCCCTTAAGTACAAACTGGTGTTGAACAACCAATTGTTGAAGTTCCACAAGCTGTTGACAGCATTCTAGTAGATCAGGTAGTTCAAGAGTTTCCAAGAACTCTTGAACAACGAGTTGAACCACATACTTCTCAAGAAGATAGTGATACATCATTAAGAAGATCTACTAGACCAAGGAGGTCAGCAATTCCTGATGATTATGTTGTGTATCTGCAAGAATCTGACTTTAATGTTGAAGCTGAAAATGATCCCGAGTCCTTTTCACAAGCCATGAATTGCAAAGAATCAGAATTATGGTACGATGCCATGAAGGAAGAGATGAATTCTATAAAGAGTAATGAAGTTTGGGATCTTTTTGAGTTTCCTAATGGTGCAAAAGCCATTGGATGTAAATGGGTCTTTAAGACAAAGAAAGACTCATTGGGCAACATTGAGAGATACAAGGCTAGACTTATTGCTAAAGGATTCACTTAGAAAGAAGGAATCGACTACATAGAGACTTTCTCTCTTGTATCTAAGAAAGATTCCTTGCATGTTATTATGGCATTATTAGCCCATTTCGTCTTGGAGTTGCATCAAATGGATGTGAAAATGGCTTTTCTAAATGGAGATCTAGAGGAGGAGGTTTACATGAAACAACCTGAAGGATTCCCCTCTAGTGATGGTGAGCAATTGGTTTGCAAGCTCAAGAAATCTTTATACGGTTTAAAACAAGCATCTCGCCAATGGTATTTGAAATTCCATAGTATAATTTCTTCTTTTGGTTTTGAAGAAAACATTATGGATCAATGTATATATCTAAAAGTTAGTGGGAGTAAATTTTGTTTTCTTGTTTTGTATGTGGATGACATTTTGCTAGCAACCAATGATAAGGGTATGCTGCATGAAGTGAAACAATTCCTCTCTAAAAATTTTGATATGAAGGATATGGGTGAGGCATCTTATGTCATTGGCATTAAGATCCATAGAGACAGATTTTGAGGCCTCTTGGGTCTGTCTCAGGAAACCTGTATTAATAAAATTTTAGAGAGATTTCGGATGAAGGATTGTTCACCAAGTATAGCTCCCATTGTGAAGGGTGATAGGTTCAATTTGAACCAATGCCTGAAGAACGACCTTGAAAGGGAACAAATGAAGAACATTCCATATGCTTCTGATATCGGAAGCCTAATGTATGCTCAAGTCTGCACAAGACCTGACATTGCATTTGTTGTGGGAATGTTGGGACGATATCAGAGTAATCCAGGTATAGACCACTGGAGAGCTGCAAAGAACGTAATGAGCTATCTTCAAGGAACTAAAGACTACATGCTTATGTATAGATGGACGAAAAATTTGGAAGTAATTGGCTACTCAGATTCTGACTTTGCTGGATGTGTTGATTCATGCAAATCAACATCAGGATACATTTTTATGATGGCCGGTGGAGCTGTATCATGGAGGAGTGCCAAGAAGACCTTGATTGCCACTTCCACTATGGAAGCCGAGTTCATCTCCTGTTTTGAGGCTACTTTAAATGGTGTATGGCTTAAGAGTTTCATTTCTGGGCTTAGAATTACGGATTCTATCTCTAAGCCATTGAAAATGTATTGCGACAATTCAGCCGCTGTTTTTATGGCTAAAAACAACAAAAGTGGAAGTCAAAATAAACACATCGACATTAAGTATTTAGCCATCAGGGAACGTGTTAAAGCAAAGAAAGTGGTCATTGAGCACGTCAACACTAAGTTGATGATCGTTGATCCTTTGACTAAGGGCATGCCACCGTTTAAATTCAAGGATCATGTAATGAATATGGGACTTGGTTCCATTATGTAGTTTCTCATTGTATGGACAATGTTATTTTTTAATGAAATTCTTAATTACTAAGCTATTTTTTCTCATACATATGTGCACCTTAATTTTATTTGAGAAAATTCATCTATGAGGACCAAGAATAAACATAAGGTTTATTCATTAAGAAATTGTTATCACATAAATTACAATAGCAATAAATACATAGTAATACATGGAAGGTAATACTTGTCATAAGAGGACTTATCACCATGATTCTTGTATCTATTACTTAATATAGATTGTCAATAGGTTTTAAGATGAGACATTAAGTTTGGAAGTATGGACCAAGTGGGAGAATGTAAGCTCCTGCATCCGCATCCAGCATTCAGTGGCTCCTCAAAATTGCCGATGGTTCATTCAGTTATCAAACATACTCGAACTGATTTCTAGTTTGGAAACTGTTTTCTTGCTGGGAGCTTTTGAAGTGGTCCATCTAGGGTTTTCTACCTAGATTTTTGGAACATTTGACACATAGCCAAGAGAAGCTTGATGGAAGCTTGGCTATTAAATCCTTGTTTGGTCCCCAAGCTCACTAACTCAATCCCCTTCAGTTTTACACCATCAAGAAAGAGAAAGCAGAGCTTGAAAGTATGTACAGGAAGCTAAACTTGTGTGGAACAAGAAGAAAAACTTCTACAACAAGTCAAGTAGCATCAATGGCTGGAGGTATGATCTATTCAGTATTCCTATTTCGATTTTGTTTCAGAGTTTTATTCCGCATTTTTCATAATCGAAAATTTTATGCTAACACGATGTTCAATGCTTTTATATCTTCCATTTGTCATTACCTGATCAAGAACCAACCACTAGTATTGAGCAAAACTTTTCTAAAACGAAAATAGGATAATAGGGCAATTAACCTGTAAGATTCATAAGAAGCTTACCTCTATCAAGTTCCCAACGTTAATAACCAGAGCATAAGGAATTGGTTGCACAGCTACCCACTGGTCATCCTTGCCGACATTTAATCCTACTACTTCATCATCCTGCAGTAAGAGAGTAATGGGAGTAAAACGGAGAAACAGCATTAAAATTATACCTTCTTTTAAATTCCCGGTTCTTCCCCTTGTGCGTTCCTCCTATTAATATGCCCGAAAGGCCAATTTTCAGTCAATATTGCCTGCAACAAGCTGCGTTATAGTTCAATTCAGTTTGCCTGAATTTATTGTTCACCGAGTGTTTGGAACGATGGCTTCAGTTTATCAAAATGCTCACAGGAGTCTCCCCAACTGGGGTAAGTCTTTTCTTACTGTCGAGAGCGTGCAAGAACTCGTGAAAAAGCAGAAGGAAACAGTACCAGAAAGATATATGAGAAGAGACGAAGAAAAACCAACACCAGCTTCAATGTCTGATCATCAGCTCGATATTCCCATAATTGACATGTCTAAGCTGCTTTCAGAAGGATTGCAGAGAGAACAAGAGATTAAGAAGATTGCCCAGGCTTGTGAAGAATGGGGCTTCTCTCAGGTATCATTTGATTATTTCCTGCTTTCTTGTTATCATGAACAGTTTTGGAAGAAAATCACTAAATATATTGGGGTGGATATTTACTATTTTGTAGGTTGTGAATCACGGTATCAAGAACTCATTAATAGATGGTGTTAAGAGAGTTGGGAAGGAGTTTTTCCATCTTACTTTGGAGGAGAAACAGAAATATGCAGTGAAGCCAGGAGATCTTCAAGGCTATGGGCAGACATATTCGTGGTGTCTGGACAGCAAAAGCGGGATTGGGGTGACTTGTTGGGTTTGATAATGTCTCCTTCCGATTATAGAGATTTCAATGTTTGGCCCGTTCAACCTAGTGATTTCAGGTGCAGTTCAATCATATTCTGTTCATAGAGAGAAATGCTATTTTTCTATACCCTTGAAACTAAAATGAAAAACGTATCTTACGAAAAATATGAAATACGATGCACGTAAGTTGGGATAAGTAATATACACTGAAGTTGAAATTGGAAAGTTTGATACTATTTGAATCTTTTGTATATGTCTTACAACGATTTCGGATGTCTCCTTCAGAGAATAAAACAGGGGAAAGTGTTTCTTTAGGTCTAATAAACATTTTTTGTTTTTTAGGGTTTAGAACAATGACTATGAACATTTATTTATCTTTCTGCAACCTTAGCTTGCAATTCGAGTTTGTTGCAATTGTGTGTTCCAATCCGAGTTTGTTGCAAGCTTGTTGCTGATGTTATTGTGGGTTGCTTGGCAGGGAGATCGTGGATGCATACAATACCGAAATCAAAGGACTTGCTGGGAAGCTATTAGGCCTCATTGCGGAGACATTACAGTTGAAGCCTGATTTGTTTGAGAAGAAGTTTGGAAAAGCATACCAAAAAATGACGATGAATTACTATCCTCAGTGCCCCAGACCAGATCGTGTTTTTGGCCTGAGCCCACATGCAGACATGACTGGCATTACACTCTTACTGCAGGATGATGAAGTAGTAGGATTAAATGTCCGCAAGGATGACCAGTGGGTAGCTGTGCAACCAATTCCTTATTTTCTGGTTATTAACGTTGGGAACTTGATAGAGGTAAGCTTCTTATTATCCTTACAGATTAATTGCCCTATTATCCTATTTTCGTTTTAGAAAAGTTTTGCTCAATACTAGTGGTTGGTTCTTGATCAGGTAATGACAAATGGAAGATATAAGAGCATTGAACATCAAGCAATGACAGATCGTTGCAGGGATAGGCTCTCGATTGGAGTCTTTTATGCTCCCGAATTCGAAGCAGAGATTGGACCAGCACCGGAACTTGTTGATGAAACTCATCCATGCATGTTCAGAAATTTTATTCATGAAGATTATATGAAACATGATTTCTCTCGGGGAGTGGAGGGAAAGCATTCATTGTATGAATATTCTGGTATCAAAAGCTTATATCCGTAAGCAAACATACCAATTGAGTGGCAGTTCTCGTTATGTTCTGATTATTTAGTCTGATTAGGATTGAGCTTCGCCTTTCTTGTACATACTATAACGAATAGTGAAATTAATTGCAGTTTTTGGTCAATTATAACTATTTCAAATAGTTATAAGCAAAGTCTTTGTAACGTTACTTCAAATTTACTATATCCTTTGGTTGATAGTTATCATAATCAAATTGGCTTGGATTGCGTAGCTTCGCTATAATCTGTATAACAAAATATAATTTTATGAATTATATGAAAGTAAAGGTTTTTTTTTTCATTTTAATAATATTTGAAATAAAATATAGTTTAGTATATTGTTTTGAGAATAATTAAAATATTAATTATTTTTACCTCTTCTTAGTCCTTGCCCTTTTCCCTCTGGGTTAATGCAGTTTTTTTAAATACTTTGTATATTTACATTAATTATTGACAAAGGATAAAATATAATACAATAGGAGGGTACGGATACAAGCAACTATATCCGTTTGTTGAAAGAAATATAAAAAAACCTACAAATATATTTATATCCACCTTTTTAGAGAGACTAAAACAATAATAAATCAAAGTGTATATGTAGTTTCAATCCCCTAGTTTCTTTGACTAAAAGAAAACCTATAGCTAATAAATACATTCATAATCCCGTAGTTTCTTTGACTAAAAGAAAACCTATAGCTAATAAACTAATTTCATTTTCAAAAAAATGTTTGGAGTGAAGCTTCCAAAGAACAAACAATCTTGAAACCTTAGAGCTCCAAAATCAATGAGTAGAACTACTCTCTAATGTAACCTCCCATGCAAAAATATTGCATGTTCAGACTAAACAAACTCTCAACAAGACCTAACAAAGGACAATTCACAAAAGAGATAGACTATTTCCAACTTGAGGCACGAAGGGAAAAGTCCACTTGAGAGACCAATTTTTGCAAGTCATTCCTTGGTAAGAAGGCCTTGGTAAATCACTAGCTATGAAAATACCCGAAGCTTGTAGCTCACCTAAATGAACCACACATTATGTAATCCCTTTATCCACCTTCTCTTTACATAATTGGAAACTCAACCTGAGTTAAGAATGTGGATAAGGTCATGCCACTTATGAACAAGAGGTGCAACAAGATTTTGTAATCAATACTCAATAGCGTTATGATTCTTAGAGGTTGCACCTCTTGTTCATAAGTGGCATGACCTTATCCACATTCTTAACTCACTTTGAGTTTCCAATTATGTAAAGAGAAGGTGGATCAAGGGATTACATAATGTGTGGTTCATTTAGGTGAGCTACAGGCTTTGGGTATTTTCATAGCTAGTGATTTACCAAGGCCTTCTTACCAAGGAATGACTTGCAAAAATTGGTCTCTCAAGTGGACTTTTCCCTTCCTTCCTCAAGTTGGAAATAGTCTATCTCTTTTGTGAATTCTCCTTTGTTAGGTCTTGTTGAGAGTTTGTTTAGTCTGAACATGCAATATTTTTGCATGGGAGGTTACATTGGAGAGTAGTTCTACTCATTGATGTTGGAGCTCTAGGGTTTCAAGATTGTTTGTTCTTTGGAAGCTTCACTCCAAACATTTTTTTGAAAATGAAATTAGTTCTTTGTCTACATTTTGTCAACTATGAAAAAATAAATTGTGAATGTATTTATTAGTTAAAGGTTTTCTTTTAGTCAAAGAAACTAAGGGATCGAAACTACATATACACTTTGATTTATTATTGTTTTAGTCTCTCTAAAAAAATGGATATAAATATATTTGTAGTTTTTTTATATTTCTTTCAACAAAAGGATGTAGTTGCTTCTATCCATATCCTCCTATTGTATTATATTTTATCCTTTGTCAATACTTCCTATTGTACTATATTTTATCCTTTGTCAATACTTAATGTAAATATACAATGTATTTAAGAAAACTGCATTAACCCAGAGGGAAAAGGGCAGGGACTAAGAATAGGTAAAAATAATTAATATTTTAATTATTCTCAAAACAATATACTAAACTATATTTTATTTCAAATATTATTAAAATGAAAAAAAAAAACCTTTACTTTCATATAATTCATAAAATTATATTTTGTTATACAGATTATAGCGAAGCTACGCAATCCAAGCCAAATTGATTGTGATAACTATCAACCAAAACATATAGTAAATTTGAAGTAACATTACAAAGACTTTGCTTATAACTATTTCAAATAGTTATAATTGACCAAAAACTGCAATTAATTTCACTATTCGTTATAGTATGTACAAGAAAGGCGAAGCTCAATCCTAATCAGACGAAATAATCAGAAAATAACGAGAACTGCCACTCAATTGGTATGTTTGCTTACGGATATAAGCTTTTGATACCAGCATATTCATACAATGAATGCTTTCCCTCCACTCCCCGAGAGAAATAATGTTTCATATAATCTTCATGAATAAAATTTCTGAACATGCATGGATGAGTTTCATCAACAAGTTCCGGTGCTGGTCCAATCTCTGCTTCGAATTCAGGAGCATAAAAGACTCCAATCGAGAGCCTATCCCTGCAACGATCTGTCATTGCTCGATGTTCAATGCTCTTATATCTTCCATTTGTCATTACCTGATCAAGAACCAACCACTAGTATTGAGCAAAACTTTTCTAAAACGAAAATAGGATAATAGGGCAATTAATCTGTAAGGATCATAAGAAGCTTACCTCTATCAAGTTCCCAACGTTAATAACCAGAGCATAAGGAATCGGTTGCACAGCTACCCACTGGTCTTCCTTGCGGACATTTAATCCTACTACTTCATCATCCTGCAGTAAGAGTGTAATGCCAGTCATGTCTGCATGTGGGCTCAGGCCAAAAACACGATCTGGTCTGGGGCACTGAGGATAGTAATTCATCCTCATTTTTTGGTATGCTTTTCCAAACTTCTTCTCAAAGAAATCAGGCTTCAACTGTAATGTCTCCGCAATGAAGCCTAATAGCTTCCCAGCAAGTCCTTTGATTTCGGTATTGTATGCATCCACGATCTCCCTGCCAAGCAACCCACAATAACATCAGCAACAAGCTTGCAACAAACTCGAATTGCAACACACAATACCATCAGCAACAAGCTTGCAACAAACTCGAATTGCAACCCACAATACCATCAGCAACAAGCTTGCAACAAACTCGAATTGCAAGCTAAGGTTGCAGAAAGATAAATAAATGTTCATAGTCATTGTTCTAAACCCTAAAAAACAAAAAATGTTTATTAGACCTAAAGAAACACTTTCCCCTGTTTTATTCTCTGAAAGAGACATCCGAAATCGTTGTAAGACATATACAAAAGATTCAAATAGTATCAAACTTTCCAATTTCAACTTCAGTGTATATTACTTATCCCAACTTACGTGCATCGTATTTCATATTTTTCGTAAGATACGTTTTTTCAAGGCTATAGAAAAATAGTATTTCTCTCTATGAACAAAATATGATTGAACTGCACCTGAAATCACTAGGTTGAACGGGCCAAACATTGAAATCTCTATAATCGGAAGGAGACATTATCAAACCCAACAAGTCACCCCAATCCCGCTTTTGCTGTCCAGACACCACGAATGTCTGCCCATAGCCTTGAAGATCTCCTGGCTTCACTGCATATTTCTGTTTCTCCTCCAAAGGAAGATGGAAAAACTCCTTCCCAACTCTCTTAACACCATCTATTAATGAGTTCTTGATACCGTGATTCACAACCTACAAAATAGTAAATACCCACCCCAATATATTTAGTGATTTTCTTCCAAAACTGTTCATGATAACAAGAAAGCAGGAAATAATCAAATGACACCTGGAAGAAGCCCCATTTTTCACAAGCCTGGGCAATCTTCTTAATCTCTTGTTCTCTCTGCAATCCTTCTGAAAGCAGCTTAGACATGTCAATTATGGGAATATCGAGCTGATGATCGGACATTGAAGCTGGTGTTGGTTTTTCTTCGTCTCTTCTCATATATCTTTCTGGTACTGTTTCCTTCTGCTTTTTCACGAGTTCTTGCACGCTCTCGACAGTAAGAAAAGACTTACCCCAGTTGGGGAGACTCCTGTGAGCACTCTGATAAACTGAAGCCATTGTTCCAAACACTCACTGAACAATAAATTCAGGCAAACTGAATTGAATTATAACGCAGCTTGTTGCACGCAATATTGATTGAAAATCGGCCTTTCGGGCATATTAATAGGAGGAACGCACAAGGGGAAGAACCGGGAATTTAAAAGAAAGTATAATTTTAATGCTGTCTCTCCGTTTGACTCCCTGATTCCCCACATCAGACTAGAAAAACGTGTTGAATTTCAACGGTCAACGGTCAGCTGTAACTTTGCGACTACTTTGTTTTTGAAAGTCAACGTAGGCGTCGCAGTCAAGAAGTCATGTTTTGAATGTTAAACTGTGTTAGACTGTTCTTTGTTGAAGATGACCTTGCGGCCCGCGTAGTTCCTCGATTGATAAAACTATATAACAATAGAAGATTGATCATACTGAATAGAAAACTCATGCTTCAGTGTGAAGATATGGTCCACTTTGAAATGGTAATCAATTTTGTATATAATTGATAGTTGATAAATAAATAATACGAAGAATGTAGGTGATAACATGTAGCTAGATGTGGATAACTCACAGTTGATAAGTTAGTTGTTTTCCATTACATAATTATCTCTCAACCATTTGATCCTTATCCACGTGATCCAACCACAAACTATCTAAGTATGCTAGTTATATAGGCATTAATATTTTACAATTTGATGCAAGTGATAAAAGTTTTTTCTTAAACTCCATTTTACAGGAGTAATAAAAATATATATATAAATATGTCAATTTACATTCATAAAGTAATTAACAAATAATAAGAGATTATAATATGCAATGGCTACAAATTAAGTAGCTGTAATTAATATACATAGGTGTGCTAGTTATATAGGCATTAATATTTTACAATTTGGTGTAAGTGATAAAAGTTTTTTTGAAACTCCATTTTATGGAAGTAATAAAAATATATATATAAATATGTCAATTTACATTGATAAAGTAATTAACAAATAATAAGAAATTCTAATATGCAATGGCTACAAATTAAGTAGCTGTAATTAATATATATATATTCTTTGCTAAAATTACTTTTGACTTGGGGAGTCTTTATTCTCAGAAACCACAACCCAGCAGGTTATTCAACTGGATATGCTCTTCATCTTCAATTGCATCTGAGATAAGATTGCGAGTTTATTGCGACATGGGTCACTTTTCATAGCCAACATAGGATCACTTCTTACAAACAACAAAAGATCTATAACAAACAACATATAATAAAACACCAAACAACAGAAGATCTAAGATCAACGTAGCTAAAGTCATCAAAATCACCCAGAATGACATCCAGCCTCGGCGCACCAACCTTATCATGATTGAATTTAGCTGTAACATCCAAAAAATAACTGATTTTGATCTCTATCAGCCTCACAAAACAAAACAGTTTTGACCCTTTGCTCGAGCTAAACTTTGACACTACTAATTATATATTACTTCATAAACTTATTTTTCTAATAAGCTAAGAACATACTCCCACTACAATCCCTGTCACGTTAAAGCTTCAATCGTAATTTCATAATTTCGTCTGTGTGACCTGTTATGCCAAAGTGCCAAACACAATTCTACCAGTAGATTATATTTAAAATGGTAATTTGGCTGGTCTGTGATCAAGTAAACGCAGTGAAGTTGTACTACTAGTAATCTGGCTAGGCTGTGATCAGGTTGCAGATTTGTGGACCAATAGATTAAATTAAAATGGTAATTTGGCTGGTCTGTGATCAAGTAAACGCAGTGAAGTTGTACTACTAGTAATCTGGCTAGGCTGTGATCAGGTTGCAGATTTGTGGACCAATAGATTAAATTAAAATGGTAATTTGGCTGGTCTGTGATCAAGTAAACGCAGTGAAGTTGTACTACTAGTAATCTGGCTGGGCTGTGATCAGGTTGGAGATTTGTGGGCCTTATTATCTCGTCTTTGTGGAGAATCTTCAAAGAACTTCTCTAATTAAAAAACTAAAGTACCGACCATACAATGAAATAATGCAGGGATTGGACCACACCAAGCCATAAATGAACAGATTGAAAGAAATAATGCAGGGAAAGAAGACAATATGGCTCCATCATATAAGTAACATATAGAAAAAACACTTGGATTTGATTCATTCGGAACCTTTTCAAATATAGATATAAATTGACATCAATTGTTTTGAGTGGCTCTCATCATGTGTACTTCGAATACTTTACATAATAGAACTGAATGTTCACATTCAATACTTTTACATAATAGGACTGAATGGTCACATGAAAATTAAGTGTTTCGTGTCTTTTATGGCCACATGAAAATTTTAAGTTTATATGAATGCTAGGTTGAATAACATGAAAACTTTGTTTTGAATATTGAATATATATATAATTTCTTTATTATTATTATGAGTAATGGCAACATGAAAATCAAGTGTTTGGAATTATTTTTTAATTTTTTTAAAGTAATGGTAACATGAAAATCAAATGTTTGAAATTATAATTTTTTTATTATTATTATGAGTAATGGCAACATGAAAATCAAGTGTTTGGAATTTTTTTATTTTTTATTTTTAAAGTAATGGTAACATGAAAATCAAATGTTTGGAATTATAATTTTATTATTATTATTATTATGAGTAATGGCAACATGAAAATCAAGTGTTTGGATTTTTTTTATTTTTATTTTTAAGTAATGGTAACTTGAAAATCAAATGTTTGGAATTGTAAAGGTGTCATTGGAATTAAAAAGGTGCATTTATATTTAAGCCACATAAAAATAAAGTGTTTTGGAGATCTTAATATGTTTAAGATGACAACTTTTAAGGATATCTTAATTTTAATTTTAATGTGAGAATAGTAATATTTTTATTTGGAGATATTAATATGTATAAGATGACCATTTTTAATGATATTTTATTGTATTTATTAATTAAGTTTTTGTTTTTGTTTTTTTTTTCTAAAATATAAATTGATTTTGGAAAAAAATTTAATTTAAAAAATAAGAGGTTAAAAGTAAATTATGTTTCTCATTTTAAATGTTTTACAAAATAAAAATTCAAAAATAATATTAAATTAAAAATATTACATCTATAAACCCTAGACATATATTAGGCACTTAACTACATATGGAATGTTTAAATTAATTGATATAATATGTAAAATTTCATCAATAGCCTACTTCACACACCTTTATAGAGATGGAGCATAGAGTCCAGGTAAAAGGGGGTGAAAATGTATATAATAAAAAATAAATAAGGATGCAAATTTCTCAATTTTTAAAAGATCATGAATTAATTTAGATTTAAATAACCTGGATGAAGTATGGAGTTAAAGTAGAAAGGGTAAAAGTGTATATAATAAAAAATAAATTGAGATGCAAATTTCTTAATTTTTAAAAGATTTTAGATTAATTTAGATTTAAGTTAATATATATTTAAATATTTAAAATTGATTTTAAAAATATATTTTTATATATAATTTCCTTTAATTATATATAAAAAAATTAATCATTCTTTTTTAATTGGTGAGAAAAAAAAACACATAATGTCTTTGCATCATAATTAAAGTATTGTTCACATTTTTATCAAGAAACACTATTACCTTATGTGCCCAAACCTAAGAGTAAAATACTCTTAATAAACCCAAAGTGACCCCAATTTTGTTCTTGTAAACTATACAAATAGAAATCATGAAAATTGCACCACTCAAGGTGAACAAAACCAAAGTATCAATTGAAATATAACAAAAAAAATCATAGTCCAAGTGTATTGATTATAAAAAAAAATCCCTACTAGGGAGGAGAACAAAACTCAAGAAGCCCACACCCTTAAAATTCTACCCACCTTGTTTGGGAGCTAGATGATGATGAATTCAAAACTAAAAGAACTACTTTCTTACCCTATACATTAGACTTACCTAACTTCCTCAATATTTTTCATGGAGACCTAGAATTGATTGGATCCTTGAAGATAAACTACACTAACTTTGCTAAATATCCAAAAACCCTTTAAAATAAATGAGAGGGAGATTTCTCACCTTTACTCAAGCCCTCACATATAGTAGTAGAGATAGATATGATGGGGTCCAAAACCAAATTGTGGATATGCCAAAAATAACTATCCATAATCCTCAAGTGGAAGGAAGAAGGAGACTCACAGAATGAGGAAATAACATCATCTCTTCATAGAGAAGAGAAAATAAAAATGGATATAGGGGTAAAATCATGAATGTGGTTGTTTATTCAATAATAATGGGAGCATGGAAGTCACAGTCAAAAGTATTCTAGTTGAATTATTAAATATTTTCAACTGAAACAATATATATAACTTTCAGCGAAAACAATTAATATATGTGCACACTAACGAAAATTATAAGCACAAAAGTGCACAAGATTAGTTTAGTTTGTGCAGTATTTCATATGTACTAGAGTATTATACATGCAACTCCATCCTTACTCTATTAAGATTATGTGGCATAGGATGTTGTGTGGTAAAATAAATTAATATTAAATAGTAATGTCTTGGTATAAGAAGTAAGAAAGAAATAAAAGATCCCCCATGGCCGTGATAGGCCACATAGGCCACTGAGAATATGACAGATGCCATCCGAATAAATTTATTCTTTACAATGCAGAGGAAACGCAAAATTGGACCACACTGTATGAAGAGAAGAGAAGAGAAGGAAATGGGACAGTGACAAAAAAGAATTATGATGGTTGAACGATAGAAGAATTCCTTATCATTTAAAAGAAAATATGCCAACAATTTGTCCCAATAGTTGGGTGGTTAATGAGATCAAAGAGAAAAATGGTGCATGTGGTTGTTACCCTCATGGTGAAGAGGATGCGTGAAACATAGGGATCATGTGTAGCAACTATGCAACAATCTCATTTTATAATGCATGTTTGAATCCATAACATGTATTATTAATGTCAATTATTTGTATTTTTTAGATGAATTTATTTCCATCCATGTGGGTATATGGATATTGATTCAGGAGCATCTTTGGTCTCAGGCAATCTGCATTTCTCAAAAACATTTCAATTGTTTGCAAGTAAAATTTTAGGGTGAATAAGGATAGTTGTAACTCCTCAATTATTGATCAATGGTGTTATTGATCAATGGCGCTAGGACCTTATTACTGCTCTACTCTACAAAGTGGATGGTACTCCAGGTTGTAACTCATGTTGTCACTCTACATAGGGCATGACAAAGTTGTTACTCCATGTTCTTAATCTTGTTTCTACAAAGTGGATGGTACTCCAGGTTGTAACTCATGTTGTCACTCTATATAGGGCATGACAAAGTTGTTACTCCATGTTCTTAATCTTGTTGCAACTTTGAGTGACGAATGATAGTGAAGTAACTATGACGTTATAACTCCACGCTATGGGAATTCAGCTATAACTTAACAATCCCATGCCTCACCATTTATCCACATGATGATCACATGCCATGTGGCAAGGACTGTTGAAACATAAGGGACAATATTGGGTAACATCCAAGAAGCTGAAAGCGTGGTTGTTCGTTACACAATGGAGGGGAAACTAAAATGACAGGGGAGGAACTAGTTTAAAAGAAATACATGAAGACGATGAAGGTGTTGGTCAATGAATAGGAACAATTGATTTTACTAGTAGTGATTGAGCCAATAATGACTACTAGTGAAGAAGGGAGCAAAGGGGAGCAAAGGGAAGGACATGTTTTCCCAACGCGAATACATAGGTCAATTCCTCTTTAGCGTAAGAAGATGGATTCTATAATTCCAACCACGGGGTAATCAGAGGAAATCTAAATTAATTGTAAAAGAAAAGATTCAGAACCTTTTCTATTCTTGAATCAATAAAAGTAATTTTAATTTATGTAAGTGTCAAAACATGAGTCCCGTTGTATATTATAAAGGAAAGGAATAACTCTATAGATGTGGGCATGTTTTAGGTCTATGACACTACATGAGACATTATCTCCACATTGAGGATATCAATGATGAACGTGTCACATTTGATTGTGTTGTAGAGGTTCATTTGAACCAATTTACTCATTCTAGGCATTGTGATCTGGAACATAATAGAGGGGCAGCTAGGTTACGTCAAAAATATATAGGAGATCATGCAAGTTGACTTCTCATCTTTCTAATGTGTTATTTTTAGGTGTAAGTGGTGGGACACTTCGACCAGAATAAGGTAAAGGAATATCAAGAAAGTGGGATAATGTGTATCAACTCTAAAAATATGTGGGATGGAAAGGAGCCTTATGTTTACCCAAAACACTGCAACCAAGTGTTCGTTTACCCAGATTTATTGGATAGCGATTAGTGGTTTGTACTAAGACATGATCCACGATCAAAACAATTTTTTTAGAACAACAATTTTATCATCCCAAGCGAGGAATATAATCTAGGTGATGACAACAAACAATGACTCATACATGTTTCATTTTAACATTTACCTTATGGTCATGTTTTATAATGACTATTGTGTGTTTCAGTTATATCTTCATTGTACAATATCAAGTTGGTTAAAGTATTATGTTAAAATTTTCCTTGTTGATTATGGTTTGGGTGTAAATGTTGTCATTTTCCTTACAATTTTCAGGACTTTAACTTCTCTTTTTGAATTCTGGTCCTAATTTCTAAGACTTTAACTTCTCTTTTTGAATTCTAGGGAGCATGGAAATAAGATGTTAACCACATAAGGTCGAATTCATAAGATCACGGTCCATGGCCCAGTAGGAGATACACCACATAGTCCATGGGTCCAATGCATTTAAGTTCACAGATCAACAAGGGAGACACCACACATTCCACAAGTCAGATGGATAAGGTCATGACTCAGCAGGAGAGACACCACATAGTTCTTGGGTCATCCTCATAAGGTTGCGACCCAACACAACTCGCGGTTTAGCAAAGAAAGGAGCACAAAGCATCCCTTAAACTTGGATCTAGTAACCCAGGGATGAAGCAGTGAAACCCTAGAAACATAGTCCTTGACACCAAACATAAAGATCAGAGATGAGATGTATCTTCTTGTATGGATGCACAATGAAGGATTAGACTTGTATTTATAACTTGAAAGGACTTCTAGAAGGGTCCTTCTTCAACCCTAGATTTTAGGATAGTTACCAATAAAAACATAAAATAAAAATTAGTTTGACTTAGTACAGGGTACCAAAGGTTAAATGGTCACACAAAATAAAAACAATACAGTTAGGTCATCATAGAAAACGGATTATGGTACCACAAACAATAAGGGTTCTAGGACCAAAAGGACCATAAGTCAACTAAGGGTCACAACAAGGTGCTAATGCAACTCTCATACCCACAAGACCAAGGTGTACCATAAGGGTGGGGAGACAACACCTTTTACCTACAAGACCAACAAGACCAAGGACTTTAATATTTTCTCTCTCAAGGTATATTGTCATGTGTGTTCAATACATTTTTCTCGTCATTCTATAAGTAGAAGATCCAAAGTGGATGATGTGATCCTTTGGTCCTTAGTTTTGCTCCTAAGGGTTAGGTTCTAGCGACATCATCAAGGGGTGGCCATTCCCTTGAGAAACAACCTAGAAATAATTGAATAGGAGAGAGGACATCACGCATCATCATCTTCATCAACTTAACCAATATCCACATGGTTAACTGACCAGGAATGTACCTACAGGAACTACTTGGTCCCAGACCAAAAATATACCTGGTCCCATACTAGGAATGTCTTTTCCTCAACCTACAAGATATGTTTGGTCCTAGACCAAGAAACCACCTAGTCCCATACCAGGAACCCTAGAGGCATATAGGGGCCCTAACCATGCATTATTGACTTTTACATGGCATCAACCCGCTTGGTCCCAAACCAAGAACCTTGGGAGACTACTAGGGGCCCTAGGGTACCTTCTAAGGTCTTACTACCCTAGTTAACTAACTAGGGTACCATCCTCCCTGAGAATGGTTCTCATAGTTGCATTATATTTAACACAAATAGCCTACTTTGATTGGTAGGTATGTAGTAGATTTGAAAAATTATATGACGCTTATGTTATACAATATTATTTTGCATTTTTGTGAAATAAGACCGCACATTACTTGAGTTTGTCAAAGATTTCTGAACATGTTTTATATAGTTATTGATATATGGTATCAACTCGGTTCATGTGGCAAATATTTGTGAATTTCTTTAATTTAATTGGAATTGACATGTGTGTTTCACGAATGAGTTTAACCATGGATTGATTTCCTAATTCCCAACAATTTTTCTTTCTTATCATTGAATACCGAATACCTCCATACATCTTTAGTGTTTATGATATTTATTTTTTTATTCAATATCACTTGTTGATATTTGATTGTTGTTATTTAAGTCTCTTATGTATCTTTTCCTCAATCAAATTTATGTTCCTATAACATGGGATAGAGATGCCCAATCATAAAGGTTTTGGTCTAAATGTTTGAATGTAGTTCTATGTTCCTATCTTGTATTACTCCACCTTACTTATCTTCTTGCTACCAATCTTTAAATATAGAATTGAAGTTAAAAAAAGTAAGTTGTTGTTGAAGTAACAATGGGAAGCTAGCCTTACAAATATTTAAGGACTAACCAATCAAGTAGTTACCATATAACATAGACATTGATATGTGATATATTGATATATTTTAATATCCACTAGTTGTAGATTACAACCAATATGAGCTCAACCAGAAATTGCACAGGATTCAACTTGATAGATACCCAGTAGAAAAAATAAAAAAGACAAGGAATAACTTGAAGGATAATGTAGACTTTGTACACCTAGGCAAGTAAATTTGAGTATTTAAATTATACTGAAAATTTCTGACAATGTTAGACTGTGGTGGATGTATAAGGAAGACTGAATATGATAGAGTAGTATAAGTTGACTATGTTTGTCCAAAGTAAAAACTTTAGTTGAGTTTACAAAAGGAAATGATAGTGTTCGATGAGTATCACACTCGTAAAAGATATAGATGAATGCCTATGAATGATGATGATGATGATTCCATAGTAGTTGATGAGGTTATTACAATCTTGGTTGAGAGATTATCATTATGATTACCAAATTCCTCTACTAGAAACCCCTAAACCAACAAAAAAGGAAATCCCATGTGCAAAGGTGACCGCGATTGAGGGAAAATTCCATTCATTTTATTCACAGAATTGGAAAATAAGTAATGGAATCCAAGTAGCACCGCTTTAGTTAGCATAGTTGTGGCATATATTACAAGATATATCAATATAGGGTAGACACAAAATCACTACTAATATATATGGGATAATTCGAGTAGTTAATCTCCAAACTTGGGCATGATTTCATCGCAATCTTATAATCTTGGATCATTTGCAACAATGAAGACTATTTTCTGAGCATTATTGGGCTTAACTTTCACCATCAAGTAGCCCCATACAAGCAATTTTGGGCAAATATCGAGGCAATTTTTTCATTGTGGATACTTCTAAGTGCCTCTAGGAGAATTCTAGTCAAACAATCAACATCAAAACAATCCTAAATTTGTAGTTTTGGGCATCCATGTGTGTGGAATAAGTAGTAAAGAGGATGTAGACAACCTTACAAACAAATATGAGCACAATTTAGGCTCTTGTGGGAATATCTCAACCCCTAAATCACTATAAAATGACATTATTGGTTGGTGTTGTTGACAACGAACAACAATAATCAATAGTTTCTCCATACATTGGGAGGATCCATCCATAAACCAATAGTTTTATGAATAAAAAATGACAATATGAGTGACTATGGAAGTTCTAGCACTTTTAGGTACTTTTCCATTGTGAAATAGAAATAAACTAGCATCTATTGTAAATATGGGTGGTCCTTTGAGTTCACAATTTTTCTAAAACTGCTCATATATTTTCCTTGGCCATGTATAAGTCTTCAGGTACCATGGAATTTTGTATGCATATCACTTACAGTTCAAACCCATATGAGGAAAATAAACTTAGGAAATTCTTAGAGAAGGTGTTGAGAATAATGATTTGGTAAATCTTGTAAAATGACATAATAAGGACAGAATGTCCAAATTTTCTAGGATTTCTCATATATTTTCTTTAGCAAGGGATAAGGGTTCAAGAACCGTGGATTTTATTCTACATATCTTTTACATTTTAGACCCATATGATGAAAAAAATCTTAGGAAAGGCTCAGAGAAGGTATTGAGAATAATTACTATAGTTGGAGCAGACGAAGTTGGTACCCAAAATTTCTATGGAGAATGTTTGAAGCCCATAACATCCAGTCTCCATGATATTGATAATTTTATAGAGCCTTCAAGCTCAAGGAGCTTGAGAGTTTTATCAACTCCCTTGTGTTCAGTGCATTAGATAGGTATTTTTAGAATGGGCGTTGATAAGGGCCATTTAGTTGTTGATCCCAGAGGTGATATATGGGAAGTGGAGGAATTGTTTGTGGTTGATGCTATTGTATTTCCTACATCTCTTGGTGTCAATCCCATTGAAATTTTGTTTTACCCTCTAAGATAACAAAATCTCAAATTCCTTTGCAAAATTTATTTTGGGGGATCTTTGGAGACTAGAACCACTAGCTTCACAAAAAAAAATAATGCCTCACAAACTTTGAATAGAACTTTCTCTGGGAGACTTGAAGTTGCTAGTGTGATTGATCAACCTGTGTAGCAAAAACTTGTTTCACTAAAAGATTGTGATGTGTTGTTATGTTTATATCTGAATAATTACTAAAGTTGCTTATTTTGTTTCATATTTTAATTTCTATCGATGTTTTTCTAGTCTACCATTTTCTTATTTGAATGTTTTGGAAGAAAAAGAATCCTTCAATCTACTCTTCCTCTGCTCAGATCATTAGTTTCCAAGAAACAATAGATAATTTAATTATGTGGAACAAGGGATTTTTTAGGATAGATGTAAACGATGATAGATATGTTCCTTTGAGGGAACCTTCTCAACATCAAGAAGTTAAAGAAAAATAGTGGTTTCCCACTTCAAAGACCCTATTTGAATGGTCTATCTAGTGAGGAGAGGTAGCCATTACATCATTGAGGAGGTGCCAACAAGATCCTTAAGGTTGCTACAAAACGCATTTCCACTATGGTATACTCTTTAAATTAAAGTGGAAAGTATCAGTCCCAAATTCATTAAAATTCAAGGAGCACTGGCCACCATTAATATGTGACTAGAGGGAGCTAAGGAACTAGGGTAACATTCACGTGACAGAAGGAAGATCTATAATGTAGGTGAATGAAACCGAATGGGAGAAATAGAAATGCGATCTTTTATGTTGTGATTGAAAGGATCTATCTTCATTGGTTTTGTCATTAATGGATGGTATGACTTGCCACCATAATATACCAAAATCAATAATCAATTCTTCTCATAGATGGAAATTCTTACTAATTATTGAAAACCAATTATTTAAGAATCACACAATAAAGAATCAAGATTCTTGATGCTATACAATTTTTAACATTCACAATGCATGATGTTAAGCAAGAATAACATGTAAA
>LPNX010474666.1:168385-212287 GCA_001517045.1 Pseudotsuga menziesii
AAATATGTTGTTGCAACCTGGTTGTATTTACCAGCACTAACTAGAAGGAGGCTACAACCCCCTACTCCTTTCCCTATCCAACCTCCCTAAGATAAAATATGATTGCATATAAATATTTTAAATAGAGAAATATGTTTTCTTCAAATTATGCAACTGCTACAACCTATTGATTTGTGTCTGTGTATCTACATCAGACAGTTTCCCAAAATACAATGTGCAAAAACAATTGCGATCTAGGTCTTCTTAATTGATATGTGTTATGCATCTAAGTATAATCTCCAACTCCATAACACTTGATTCTCTACAATTTTCATATTTACTGAGCAGGAACTTTGCACATTCGAAATACAGGTCTCCTTTCTTCAAGTGTACTTAATTATTGTTCATTGCGCACTATGGATCGCCTACATAAAGATACTCTCTGCGATCGATGATCCATTAATACCCCAAAAATTCTAAAACTTGTCAAATAGTTAGATCTTCATCTTTCACAAGTTTACTTCACCTCATCCATCTCTTGCTTATTTATAATCTTATTTACTCAAGAGATGTGTCCACTTGGTGAAGTCCCTTAAGTTTGGATAATTGCCCACTAGATTGCTTTTATTAAGTAAGGACCTGCCTATACGTGCCAATTTTCGCAAATCATCTTTTTCATTTATGATGCACATATATCAACACCCTTGTGGGAGTTTTGCACACAAGG
Organism: Pseudotsuga menziesii; assembly: GCA_001517045.1. Taxonomy (NCBI): domain Eukaryota; kingdom Viridiplantae; phylum Streptophyta; class Pinopsida; order Pinales; family Pinaceae; genus Pseudotsuga; species Pseudotsuga menziesii. Next base: position 169,092 of record LPNX010474666.1, read on the forward strand.
GTTTGTTTCTTAGGTTTCCTTACAAATATTTGTACTACTTACCAACTTCCTTATGGGAACTTTACACACAATTTAGTTTCTCTTTATTCATAAGTCTCACAAATAGTATTTGTTCATTTCAATATTCTTTTATGTGTATAAATGTGTGCACATTTGTGTTAAATCTACAACATCAGGAGTCATTCTCTAGGGGACTTGTGTTGTATCAAGTCTGGAACTTGTGTTGTATCAAATCAAGAATTTACGCTGTATTAAGTTAAGGAATCTTGTGTTGTATCAAGCTAGGACATTGTGTTGTATTAAGTCCTATTCATGAAAGATGCATGTACTATGATCTTGCATTGTATCAAGACTATATACTTGTGTTGTATCAAAGTATGACTTGTGTTGTATCAATTCATGTGGATATGCATAGTGATGTATTGATAGTCATGGTCACTAGGTGCTATAATTTTCCTCTATGGATTAGCTACCCCTAGAGTGAATTACTTTACCATATGACTATATGACTCGAGGTAATACATATGGAATAAGGCTTCTGAGTATGATATGATAAGATGACTAATTAAATAATACATATAAGGACCATGCATTATTTAATTAATGATAAATGAGATCAACATAGAGAAAGAGTAAGGATTCAAATTTTCCATGTCAAACTTTCAATGAACTCAAATTACAAAGACATCAGTTAAGTCTTGGTTGTGGAAAAACAAGTTTTAGTAAATTAAGGAATCTACTTCTTGATTTATGAAAAGTGTTTGTTCATGGATGGAACCGATTGTGAAGAACTAAAGTCATTCAGTTAAACTCCTAACTAATGGTTAAGTAGTTGGTTTATGATTGATTTCATTTCATTTAGTTCACATTTAGTTCAATCAGTTCAGTTGAGTTCAATCATTTCACATTTAGGTCAATCAGTTCAGTTCAGTTCAATCATTTCACATTTAGTTAAAGATAGTTAACACCCAATGAAAGAAGGAAGGTGCATTTCTTCTGCATGGGAGAGAATTTTGAGGTGACAACTTGGCACCAAGTCAAGGAAGGCACAAACTGTTAATGTATGAACAATGCACATAGTGTTCATAGTGCACAAAGGCATGCACCATTTGATACATCTCATTATATGACTGAATAAGCTTGTTATTAAAGTGCTATGCACTTGGAAAGGTTGATACAATGTTCTTATTGATCTCTTCTTTATTGCTATCTCTTATCAGGAAATCTACTCATGTATTGGAAATCATTCTTTGCAATTATCTATCATACTCAAAGGATTGTTGGGTTTTTCATCCTCCAAATTTAGAGGGTTTTCCCAGGGTACATATTTTGTCTTATGCAATTGAATTGTTTATGAGATTAACATATGATGTGATTGTTCATTAAAGAAAATTTTAAAGTTCAAGCATCTTCTATTTTTTTTCTCAAACATTGACATGGTAGCAGATCATGCGAATGAAAGAGCTTAGTTTTGTGCAAACATTCTAAACCTACACATATCTTGAAGTTTTGAGAAAGACATTGAAGAAATGGCATCAATATCCGTCCAATCATAAGACCAACTTGAAGGTGCCTCAAACTTCAACACACGAAAGGAGATGGTGATTAACATTCTTGAAGAGCATGATCTTGGTTCCTTTGTGACCACCATGATCAAAGAGCCCACTACAAATGCATGAAGAACCAATTACAAGAAGATTCAAGCAAAGGAAAAGAGGATCATATATGAATCTATGAATTAAAACCTCATTTTGGTGATCACACCATTGAATACGAAAAAGGATTGTTTTGAAACAATCACAAATATTTATGAGAAGAAGGCCCCTACTCAAAACATGTCTTTGAAGAACAAGTTGTGCAACATGAATATGGAAAGAGATGAGACTATAGCTTCCTTGTTCACAAAAATTTCACAGGTGAAGGATCAACTTGCAAGCATCATTGTGGAGATAGATGAGGATGACCTTCTTCAAATTGCCATCGACCAAATCCCATCCTCATGGGAGACTTTTCTTGATGTGGTAAATGGAAGAGAAGAGCATCCCAACTTCGAAATACTTTGGCATGATTGCATCCAAGAATAAGGGTGCATCCAGAACAAAGTTGTGAGCACTAAGGAGTAAAATATTTCCCTCACGACAAGAACTAAGAAAGGGAGGAAGCCTTTTGACTCCCAAGAAGCTATTTTGTTCAAAGAAGAAAGATATTAATAAAGGCTTTGAAAAATCAGAGATTCTATGTTATTATTATCAAAAGACGACCCACTTTGCACATAATTTCCATACAAGGAAAAGAAGGGAAGGAAGATTTCATGCTTCCACTGTCATACAAGAATCTTCCAAGGAATATGCACCCAAGGAGAAAGAGACAAGGATGGAGTATTACCTTGTTTCTTCTTTTTCTATATATCTCATCAAAGGAGAAGATACATGGTTGATTGATAGTGGTTCTTCCAAGCACATGTCAGGGTTCAAGGCCACGATCTCCAACATAAAAGTGAAACAATTTTTATGCATGGTAGAATTGGGGGAAAATTCCACAAATTCAATCCAAGGAGTTGGATCCATGTATTTTTAGATAAGTTCGGGAAACACACTACATGTGGAGGGCATCCGAGTTATCTTCATGGAGAATCAAGCATACTTATGGATGAAGAACCGAAACATTGATACGGCTACTATCATTGGAGTTCAAGAGGGAGGATTTCACAAGGTCCCAGTAAAGTATATTTTAGCCATAGTACATCATACTATTAGCCCATGCGAGATTTGGAATAGGAGGCTTGGAAACCTCCACTTCAGAGAACCCCTTGGTTTGCAGCAAATAGTGAATGGTATGAATAGTTTTGATTTTGTGCATGATACTATTTGTCTGGGTTGTTCTTTAAGAAATAATGTTAAAAAGAATTTTCCTAGAAGCTATACTAGATCTAAAGGAATCTTATATTTAGTTCACTCACATGTATGTGGACCCATGGCATCCCCTTCCCTCACTAGACATATTTACTATGTATTGTTCATTGATGATTTCTCTCGTATGGCCTGGATTTATTTCATGAAAGACAAGAGTGAAACCTTCAGTAAATTCCAAGAATATAAAGCTTTAGTAGAGAATCATACAAGTAGGCATATTAGTTCCCTAAGGTCTGATAACAGTGGAGAATTTGAAACAATTGCTTTTAATTAGATTTGTAGTGATGAAGGGATATGTAAACCGTTAAGAGTTCCTTACAACCCACAATAGAATGGGGTTCCAGAGAGAAAGAAAAAAGCTATTTGTGAGGTTGCAAAATCCATGTTACATGATCATGATATATCTTCTTATTTTTGGGCAGAATCCACTAGTACAATAGTCTACATACTTTACAGAAGTATGGATACAGTTCTTGATGAGAAAACACATGAAGAGGTGTTTATTGGTGAGAAACCATACATATCACATATTCATATGTTTGGATGTCCCATGTATATTCACATACCAAAAGAAAAAAAAACAAGATGGAACTTTCTGGCAAGAAGGGAACTTTTTTGGGCTACAGTGAGACCTCCACGACATTTAGAATATATGTACCCAGTGAGAGACATGTTTAGGTTAGTCGATATGTGAATTTCCATGAGGAGGAAACATTCACGTGTTCAAAAGAGATTGAATGTGATCTAGAGACAGAGGAGGTTGAGGCTCCTATATCAGAGGAACATGATGATGATTCTTCCCCTTCTAATGTTTAGAGGGAGAATCCAATAGAACATATAGAGCTACATGTCATTGATGAACCACTTGAATTGGTTAATGAAATTCCTGCAAAGAGGAGGTTGACATGGTGCCAAGATGTGTTGAGAGATAGTTCCATAGAGTGCAAGCATCCTGATAGGTATTGAGGATATGTTGCATTGATGAGAAACATCAGTGACTCAGATCCTTCATCATATGAAGAGGTTGTAGAGCAACAAGTGTGGAAAGATGTTATGATAGAAGACTATCATTCTATTCTAAAGAATGATGTTTAGGATATTGTTCCCAGACCTGAGAGGAAGTCAGTTTTAACTTCCATAGGGCTTTACAAGATAAAGCATGTTGCAAATGGAAATTATTAAGGTTTAGTTCTGGAATGAAAATTATACTGTGAGATAAGGGAGTCTTGTATTATGTACAATCCAGAGTAATGACACCTGATTGGGTAGCATGATAGCATTGTGTTGATAAACGATGTGGTCGAGCCATGGAACATGTTCAGAGCACTTAGGAATGTTTCCCTTAACTTAGTGGGTTCGTCACCCAAGCTTGGGGGTGACTCTAGGTGAAATAACACACGTCAGATAGAGTCAGTTGGTTGGGTAGAAAGTCGAAGTGAAGCTTTGAGTTGGATCAGTCATTGCATTATTTGGATATTTGTGGCTAACAATCTTTTCCTTTAAATGATGTTATTATTTCAGGATGATGATTATTATTAACAAGTCCTGTGGCTAACATGTTTTCCTTGATTAGTGTTAATATTTCAAAATGATGTTTTTGAGAAGCTTACCTGGTTAAAGACAAGCGGTGAATGCAAGGAAATTGTTGCAAGGGAAACAAAATATAGTTTCCATATGCTGAAAGTATGGCAGATATCATACAACTTATACATATCCAACTATGGAAAGGATAGTATCCACTGAGTTAAGTGTTATAAGATGGTCATTATCGATTCCTAAGGTTGTTGTTATGAATGATGTACAACGAGATTGTAACCCAAATATTTATACTACACATACATGTGTTATTCATGTTTATTGTCTAAAATGTAAATTGCAAGAATCTCCTAATTGCCGTGTGCATAGATTTATTGAAGTACTTGCAGAACAATAGTTGATCCATTTTGCAAGATAGGAACTTAAGGTAACAATGAATGAACTCATGGTAATTATAAATGAACATAACCTTTATGCACATGTATATGTTTCCTATATAGCCTAATTATAAAGTAAGTGGCAAGTGGATATAGTGAAAATAACCTCCTAGTTTTCTTTGTTTGTTTCTTAATTGTCCTTTACGACTTAAGTTGGTTTAGGACGATGGCAATATGGCATAAGGATCCCATGGGAAAATAAAGAGACAAGAAGATGTATGTTATATTGATTCCCCATCGAATTGCTTATCGATAACAACAGAAAGTGACCTATTTAGGTATAACTAAATCTCCTCGATAAAAGTATAAAGTTACTTGCTTTCCTTCTAGGATTCTATCCTAGTTGAATTGGGGATGTTACATTTTGTGTGTCCTTGATGAGGTCATCTTATCGGTATATTATTTTTATGCTCTCATGGTGAGAAGGTATTCTTTGAATAAAATTGAATCTAAGGAGGAATATTTGTTTGTTAATCTTTGTAAGATTATAGATAGTCTAAATAAGGTAAAAGGCTAGGGTTATTATTAAAAGGCTCTTTGATAACTACTACAAAATATGGATCATAGGAATAAATGGAATGATTGATATTATTATTAGAAATGGAAAGGCCGACTTATATTTCGATGTGCTTATCTTCATTACCCAAGTACCCAAGAGTAGTGGCATCATTTATTTAAAAGATAATTAATAAAGGAAAAATCTCTTACCACTTTTGGGATATGTTACAGTATACAAATCCCAATAGTGTTGATACGAAGTTACAATTGAGTGATGATGGTTGATCTTTCTCAAGTTTTCGAAAGAATAATAATACCACAAAGATATAACCAAATCTCTGGTTATGGGAAGGGTATCCTCCGCCAAATTTATAAGATTATGAAGCCATTGTGCATAGTCAAATGGTTATAGTGAAAAACCAAAATGACACATGACAAACTAATAAAAATCAGAAAATATAGCTTCAATACTATGTGCTTCTTTTTTGAAATGAAAATATGAGCTTTCTTCATTTTATTTTTTTGAAGTTAGACATTATCTCTATTTTTTCTTATTTTACATCTACTCTATGTTGGGATTCCATCACGTTTTAGGTAATGCATATGTTCGTGTGAGTTTACCTTTGTTTTTATATTTGTTTTTGTATATTTAGTGGTCTTTATACATGTTATGAAATGTCGTGTTTATATATTCTTTACTTTGTTTAATTGTTGTTGATGCCTCATTTTGATTGTCCTTATTTCCTTTTCTAGGTATGGAATATACACAATCAACAATTTTCAATTCATCTATCCATGATGTTCTTATGGAAGAATAATTTGTAGAATATTTTCACAACATGATCTCTAAAAGAAGTGGTCTTGAATGCCATCTCTTTGATGCTAGCTTTGTCATTCCTTCTGAAATGAAAGTTATGTTGTGCATGCTTAGACATGCATGTCATCGAGAAGCTAGTTGAACAGTAAGGAGAGAATGGTTTTCAAGAAAACTTGGACGAGAAGACATACATGTTGATTTTAATTGGTGTTGTGTATGCCATCAATTTGGATGGATATTAGAATAATTTTTTTAAATGTGTATTCCTACTACTTTTTGTATTTATGTTATTGTTTATGGAATGATGATAATACATTCATTTTTACAACCACTTTAATTTCTCTTTTTCGTATTCTTCGAAGGGTTACGTAATTTTGATTTTTAATGCTTGTATTACAGTTTTTGAATAAGTGGGAAGTTGGATGACCAAGCATATATGTTTAACTCATTTTATGTTTTCATGCAATGATTCTAAAATATTCTTTCCATTTATTACTTGTTGTACTTTTGCTAAGATGTTGCTTGCATTTTGTAAGACATGCATTATAATTCCCCCTTTATTTATTCTCACAATACTTACCTCCTTTTGACTTTGATGTCATTTATTCCTTTTTGCCAATTCTCATTTCTACTTTAAAGAATTTTTTAACTCTTTAACCAATGCTACAATGATAAAAATTTCTCATGTTAGTTGTACGTACATTCAACCTATATGTAAATTTATGCTTCCGAATAAGTTTGATTTTCGATAACGCAACATAAAAGTGCCTGTTATTTCTGTGTTTAAGATATTTCAATTCATTTCATTACATAGTATGTATTTTCCCTATAAAAAACTAATTTGAATCATGACATTATGTTTTGTTTGTTGACAACTTCCTACGTCCGGCTCTCTAGACTTGCAGAAACACCAAATTCAAAAAACCAAAAAAATACGACCCCGTAGAGAGTTGTCTCATCGAACATGTTGTCTCCTTCATGGATTTTGTAGCTTGTAATCCATAGTCATTTCTTTAATGGACTATGTTCGTTATTTATGCATGGAATCCAGAAACGTAACAGATGCATGGGAAGATTGGAGCTGCAAACAAGATTCCAACAATTCCGATGATTGGATAGGTCGCCAACAAGTGAATTAGGTATACAGCAATGAAATAGAACGTTTGAAAAGAAAACAACTAGAGTTGGAAGAAAGGGTGAGCTACATTGAAGGGGTCATGAACATTGTAGCAGACCATGGAGGCATACCAAAAAATAAAAAAAATACAGTGACTTTTAACCTCCTCCATCATTAATATACAAGTAACAAATCCTCTATACAAGACAACACAATCATTACGGAATGCGTGTCGAACCTCAAAGTTATCTTGTCCATGATAGTTAGATTTCCTTTCTTGTTTTATGCAGTTGAAACATTGAAGCTTTACTCTATTTCAATACTGTTATCTATGAATGAATTTGCAGTACTACGCTTATTTAGTACTTTGTCAACAATGTGGAAAAAAAAATGTATGTCAAATCTAGTTGGATAAAAAAATTTACGTTTTCAACTGTGCGTTTCTACTTTTGAAAGAAAAAAATGATTCCTTTATTTTATCTGCAATTGGTAGTACTACATACAATTGACGTGTTAATAAAAAAATACAAAATAAATTTATTATAATTATAAATTATCAGTAAATTTTAGAATTATTATAATTAATTATGATTTTTTAAATATTATTATTTATAATAATATAATATTAATTAAATATTTTTGATATAAAATTTATTAAAAATAGTACAGTTAAATAAAATAGCATTAATAAAATTATATTAATTAATTAAAGTAAAGTCATTGCATAATAATGTTATATTTTAATCAAATACTTATAATATTATTAATTATATTATATTATACTATTATATGAATATAGTATTTAATTAAAATATTATAATCAAAGTAATAATAAAATATTGTTGTTGTCATGGGTGTGGCTCATTTGCAATTCACTAGTTACGAAGTCACATGTTGTAAATGAGGTTACGAGTTCAAATAATGAGGACTTGATTATTTTTAATTCATTTTATTATTTTAGTTGATAATGCAACAAGAATTTTTCTAAACATCCAAAGATGCATTATTAATGTCTCACATTTTGGGCATTATTGCAATGCGACATAACCCTTGACAAATATCACAATGTTACATAACCCTTGATGAACGTTGCTAATGTAACATAACCCATGATAAACATCACAATGCGACATAACCCTTATTAAACGTCCAGTCACTACAACAAAACCTTGTGATTAGCGTCTCTTTTAGCTTCCATTTTAGCGTCACTATCACTTTTAGTGTATTTTTCATCATTTTTTGGACAAAGTGGACGCTTTTCTATGGGCTGACACTTTTAATGGCATTATTTGCATCCATTTTTAAAATTTGGCATTATTTTGGACAATAATTAGAATCCCAATTAGTGTCCTAATTAGTGTCCCAATTAGCATCCCAATTAGCGTCCCATTTTAAAATTTGATGCTAATTAGCATCCCAATTAACGTCTCAATCAGCATCCCAATTAGCATCACAATTATCATCCCAATTAGCATCCAAATTAACGTCCCAATTACCGTCCAAAAAAACATCCCATATAACGCCAAGAATTGCCTCCAAAAACCTAAGACATTGATCTTCCTCATACGACATCTAGGGCTTCAATAATCATCTTCATTACAATGACACACATCCAATAAATGTAGGCCAAAAATTCTCTTTACAAATATTTCATGGTGATTTCATACAAAGTGCATGGTCCATGAGCACTAATATCCTTTTTTAGACCATAAGAAATTGATGTCTCCTTTGACCATGTTTAAGCCACCAAGAACCATCATCGGTGCATGAAAATTTGTAATGGTGACCATGAAACACATATAACCAAAAATTTATCTTTATAAGTATGTGTGGTGACCTTTGACCATGCACTTTAAGGCCGCATAGGGTCTAAGGCCATATGAGTTTCCTAAATAAGATGTTCATGTCATGAAATTCCATTATTATTGGTGATTCATTAAAGGGCCACCGTTGTGATTCCTAGGAAAATAGTACAATTGGTTGTAGTTCATTGTCTATCTTAACATCACTCTAAGGTTACTTTCAATAGCATTCCTCGCCCCCTTAAAGCTTTATTTATGGAAACTGATGAGCTTTAAGAAAAAGTTATCATTTCTCTTGAGGGTTAGAAATCTATTCATCATCATTCTATGCAAATGATTAATATTACAAATCCATATTATGGTGTACCATACTAGGAGATAGAAATTTATAGAAACACTTTTCCTTAAATTCTGATGCAAACAAGCTACAACAAGTGATTTTTTTGTTTTAACTTTTAGTGTCTAAGCTAAGCCAAATAATCTATTTGATTCATCTCCTTTGAAAAATACTTATGATAATATTTTAATTCATATTTCATGTATTCCATCCATGTGTTGTTTATTACTCACTCTTTTTATTTATCTCTTCACCTTAGATTAAAATTTGAAAAAATCATTTTACATTAAAACTGAAAAAAACTAAAAACTAAAATGTGTGCATTCCATCCATGTGTCATTTAGTACTCATTTTTTAGCTATCTCTTCACCTTAGATTACAATTTGAAAAAAAAATCATTTTACACCAATTTAAAATAAAAATAAAAATCCATATGTGGGCACCAAAACATGTCAAACTACCTGTGATTGGCATCATGGTCTTCAATCTTGTCCTTGTCGACTTTAGCAGAGTAGCACATGCTGAATGCAATGGGAATGTGGTGTTGAGGGTTTATATCATCCATGAAAGCTTCACATGGATAAAAGAACAGACCCTCATGATTTCCTGCTATTGGCATTGTAGTCTTCAACATTGTCATCATTGACTTTAGCAGGGTAGCACAAAGTGAAGGGAAGGGGAATGTGGTGTTGAGGGTTTATATCATCCTTGGCAGATTGGCATGAAGAAAAGAACAGACCCCTCATGGTTTCAAATACGATGTATTCAAACTCATGACTTGATTCATAATTGATGTGGATGATGTTTACAAACTAAGGTTTAATGCCTTAAATGGAAGGCATCAAGATCTCATTCTAAAATCAATGAACCAATATTCATAATTGATGTGGATGATTTTTACGAACTAAGGTTTAATGCCTTAAATGGAAGGCATCAAGATCTCATTCTAAAATCAATGAACCAATATTCACATACAAAAATATTCTAGGAAAGACATAGCCCAACAACGTATTAGGATTGATGGTGTATGCATCTCAATAAGATAATATTATACACTAAGATAGGATCATTAACGTAATGGGAAATTATCAAAACCATGAAACATAAAATACACCCTTTAAAGTGGATATATGTGATAAAAGTTGGATATATGCACAATTGAGTGTTTTTGCATAGTGGGATGGATCTCAAGTCCTCAACTGGAGTCATAGGAAGAAATAAATATCCTTATGTAGGTGTCCTATGGTATTAGGAATGGAATTATAAGGAAGAAGAAAATTTCTTAGGACCTAAAGAATACATTGAGGCACACATATCCATGAACAGTGAATCAAAGAGCCATGGATGAATTCACAACGGCGTCCATGGCGCTATATATGCAAGTCTTGTTTCTTTAGTTCCTTTGACATGATCAACGTAGGAGACATAAATCTTGGGACCTAAAGGAATCTTCTAGGCATCCAACACTATGAAGGTTTCCTCCACCAAAAACATCTAGATTCCTAAGAGTAATATTAGCCTATGATTGAGGATGTTGGTGTCATTAGATTTTTTTGAGTAGTATTTGCACATGTCATGGCCTTGAGAGTTATGTTGTAAGGAATAATACCATGCCTTTGAACATAAGAAAATCATTGATGCATCAAAATCCATGAACAATGTATCGAAGCATCACACATGACTTCATAAGGGTATTCATGGTACTATGTATCTACGTCTTGGGTCCTTCAACATGGTTAATGGAGGACATATGAATCTTGGGCCCTAAAGGAAGCTTGTAGTCATTAATGACTAAGAATGTTCCTTCCACCAACCACAAATAACCTTTTAAGGGTATTGGTGGCCTACGATTGATGATGCAATTACCATTAGGTGGTTTTGAGTAGTACACACATGTCTCAGTTATTGAGGATGTTGTTATATGGAAGAAGACGGTGCCTTTGGAATTAAAGAAACCATTGAAGCTTCTACAACCATGATAAATTCCTTAAGCACCACATATGACTTCACAGGAGTATCCATGGTGCTATGTATCCAAGTCTTGGGAATTTGGAGCCATGGACATTATCAAGGGGGGGTGATTGAACCAATCCCTAAAGGAACAATTTATTCATATAGAGATGAAACAATAGCCTTAAGCAACAACACATGGCCTCCCAAGGGTATAATTTTCCTATGATTGAGATACCAATTTCATCATGTCTCTTTTAGTAGTATCTACATGTCTCATTGCCTAGGAATGATGTTCTATGGAATAATACAATGAATTTGGCCCTAAACAAATCATTAAGGAATTCATAGCCATGAAAAATGTTTCTAAGAACCATGCACAACCTTGTAGATATATTCATGGAATTATGTGTCCATGTCTTTGGGCCTTGGGGCCTTAGACATGGTCATAGGAATAAACTTGATCGTTTGTCCCAAAAAATAATCTTCTAGCCATCTAATCCGAAGAACATTGTATCCACCAACCAACCACACATGGCCCCTTGAGGGTATCAGTTTCATATGAGTAATGATATTAGTTCCATTTACATGGTGGTACAACTCTATTATAAGAGTAATAAAGCACGATTTTTGCGTAGAATCCCTATTTACATAGACACTCATATGTGAACTCTTTTTCCTTCTCTACAATATAGTTTGGTGGAACTTGAGACCATGAATGGTTGCACATAAAATCTATAACATCTAATATTGTTATTATAGAATGGTGTGACTATCACATAACTACTACATATGCATCATGTATGCACACATAGATTTTTTTTCCAGGTTCCACTTCCCTCATTTCTCGTTATTCTCCTTACATTGAGTAATGAGTATGTAACTAGGTTTATCAAGTGTAATAATAATACTATATACTAATAAAATAACCTAGCATAGATCCCTCTTAATATTTATATTTTAAACATTGTTATATTTGTATTTTAGTTTTGTTTTTATTCCTTTATGTCCTTAATATAGATAGATTTAAAAAAAAACTACTTACTTCCAAGTTAACTCTAGATCTATCAAATCTCAAGATGGATAGAATCACCTAAGGTGCAACCATTTTTTACGTTGCAAAAAATTGAAAACACAATTGTACCTATGAGATTTCACCCCTCACTAAATATGATAGATCCACCATTAAGTTGTTATAATTAGAATAACTTAATTAATTTGTAAATTTTTTTTAAAATGATCAATCTTTGAGATCCTATCTTACCTTTTATTTGGGATAAAAGTATCTTGGATAAATTTTATTTCCATTCTCATAAAAATATCTCTAATTACACCACAAAACAAACCTTTAAAAAATAGGTCAATTTGATTGCTCATTATTTTAATCATTATCTAAAACATACTTTCAACTATACATTTTTTTAAATGTTGATATAAAAAATAAATATATTCAACTAAAACATATCTTCAACTATACATTTTTTTAAAATGTTAATATACAAAATAAATATACTTAACTAAAACATATCTTCAATTCTATATTTTTTAAATGTTAATATAAAAATAAATACATTCGTTCATTAAGATTTTATGCAATGTAAGATTTAAAAATAAATTATAGCATATTATTATGTTATGAATCATATTTAAATTAGTTTATAATAAAAATGTTTACATATATTCAAAGCTAAAATATTTCATGATATTGTGTAATGATATTATTGAACTTGACTATGGTTACTTTTACATTGAACAAATTGTTTGTTTATATATGGTTATTTAAAAGTATATAAGATATATTGGTTATCATTTTTATTATTAAAATGTTAAATGTTTTAGTATTTAATTATTAATGTTTTTTTTATTTCTTAACTTGTAATTATCTATTTCCATTATAACCTAAGGTTTTTGTTTTATCAATATTAGAAATATTATATAACTTTTTATAGCGATTTATAAATATTTTCAGTATAATAAAGAAAAATTACCTTAACTAAATTTTTTATAATTAGAAACATAAAAAAAATCTCGTTTTCTTCTATTTAATTTGTTATTTTCCCTTGATACATATGTGCAAACAATAAGATTATGCATATCGGTATTTGAAATAGTACATAACTTTTTAAAGTGATTTATAAATGTTTTAGAAACATCAATATAATAAAGGAAAATTACATTAGTTACTAAATTTTTTATAATTATTTATAATTAGAAACATAAAAAAACTCGTTTTCTCTCTATTTCATTTTCCTTTCTTTCTTTTCCTTGATACATATGTGCAAACAATAAGATTATGTAGGTGTGACTATTGGATCGATTTGGCCATATGAGAATCGAGGTTTAAAGTTTATTTGTATAATCAGTTGCTGTATTTTTCTTCATTCGATGAAATTGTATTGTGTTGATTATTACTTCTTATAATCATGTATTCCACCTTGTAGGAGCTCATGTTTTAGCTGAAGAGTGCAAGAAAAAACTATCTATGATCAAGATGTTGTTGTTAGGTATTCAACTCTATATAATATGGCTGACTGGATTGCAGTGGCTGGAGTGTGAAGGGGGTATAGAAACTAGCACACATCCTTATGCTTGGTTATGGAATGAATTAAATGCTGCTTCTTTGGGCTACTAAACAATATTGTAACTCATTGATGTTTTGTGCAAAAATCTTGGTAAAATAATTAACGCAGAAGATTAAGCAAAGAAGGAAATTTGGACAGCATGGTTCTTGAGTGGCAAGTCCTCACGAATTCTTATTATTATGAAATAAGTGGTAGTTGTGTAACTAATGATATATTTATATATTGGTTAGTAATGGATATATATATCATTTTTTGAGATTTATGTTATTATATATATAAAGTTTTTTTAGTTAAATAGTATAAATGTTAATATGAAAATGTATATAAATCTCAAATTTTACAAATTTAGTTATCAACAAATATTCGAAATTGATCATTCAATTTTTCTTCTAAAGATTACAATGAATATATATTGATATGTTGAATGTGTGAGAGGCTAACACCATAAATCAATTGAAATACTATGGGATCCTGAATTTTAAATTCTGATCAAATGCATTATAAAAATGATTTGACCATGCAGGAGGGGGACGAGGAAGAATCTACACGAGCAACAGAATTCTACTCTGCTCTACGATTTATAAAGGCTCGGGGATGGATCTTGGAGAAAGAACGATGGTTCTACAACAATTGGGGGATTCTTCCATTCAACAACAACAGAAGCAAGTGAGCAATGTTCCAGCGAAAAACCTTGTGAGAAAACTTGATTTGACATCATTCTATGGAGGTTCCTTCACCTCGGCCTCGTCTCTGGCTTCTCCAGAGCCCCCATTGCAAACTCTGCCTCCGGTTGTTGTAAAACAAAAATATCCAAGGGCACCAAGGCCAAGAGAAATATTTGACTTGAAGGAAGGAACTCCAAAAAAATCAAAACAGTGCAATTGCAAGAACTTGCGGTGCCTAAAATTGTATTGCGAATGCTTTCCATTTGGAACTTATTGTGATGGTTGCAATTGCATCAATTATTGTAATAATGTTGAGAATGATGTTGTGAGACATGAAGCTATTGAGGCTACACTAGAGAGAAATCCAAATGCATTTCGGCCTAAAATTGCTAGTAGTCCGAGTGCGCTTCGAGATAATAGGGGAATGCAATGGGGTGGCTGGCAAGTTTTTCAAGAAAGCTGCACAACTCCCATTTGGTTGTTGGAAGATCATAGAATAATATTTGGTTGGAAGTTATAGTTACTATCATCCATCTTTAAATAAGGAACAAGTGGTTACTGCTTTAAACAGTGAATAATGAACAAACTTTTTTTGGCTATCTTTATTGATATATGATATATGTAATCTATTTTTTTGTGGCTAAAGTTTGTTTAAATTAATTTGTGAATACTCTACCTGATGTAAAAACTGTAAAAAGTTTTGTGTGGAAACATTAAATTGTTTTTTGTTCACCAAGGCCAAGAGCAATATTTGACTTGAAGGAAGGCACTAAAAAAAATCAAAACAGTGCAATTCCAAGAACTCACAGTGTCTAAAATTGTATTGTGAATGCTTTGCATCTAGAACTTATTGTGATGGTTGCAATTGCATCAATTGTTGTAATAATGTTGAGAATGATGTTGTGAGACAGGAAGTTGTTGAGGCTACACTAGAGAGAAATCCAAATGCATTTCGGCCTAAAATTTCTAGTAGTACGAGTGCCCTTTGAGATAATAGGGGAATGGAATGGGGTGGCTGACAAGTTTTTCAAGGAAGCCGTGCAGCTCCCGTTTGGCTGTTGGAAGATCATAGAATAAGATTTGGTTGGAAGTTATAGTTACTATCATCCACCCTTCAATAAGGAATAAGTGGTTGTTGTTTTGAATAGTGATTAATGGACAAACATTTTTTGGATATCTTTATTGATATATGATATATGTAATCTATTTTTTTGTGGCTAAAGCTTGTTTAAATTAATGTGTGAATACTCTACCCGATGTAAAAATTGTAAATTTTTTTGTGTGGAAACATTAAATTGTTTTTTGTTGACAATGTATGAGGTATTTATCTACCTTTTATACATATGAGAATGTAATTTTGTTCATATCTAAAATAAAATTACGATTTTTTTCGAGGCAAAACTATTTCAACATCTCTAACTTTAATTTATAACATTTCTAATTTCTAATTTTCAATGATAAAAAAATATTAACTTTAATTTATAACATTTTACATATCTTTAGTATATTAAAATAATTATAATGTTTAATTAATATTATAAATAAATTACTCTAATAAATATGTAAACTACAATTTTAAGAATTATTTTTTAATTATAAATAATTATAAATGAGATAAGACAACATTATGGTTTTTCTTGTCTTAATGTACTAAATTATTGAATTTTTATAATAAATTAAAATTATATATTAAAATTAAAAATTTTATGTAAATTTATATTGTAAAATCAATATTATTGTTATGTTAACCTAACTGATTTTTTATAATGAATTAAAATTATATATTAAAATTAACAATTTTATCTAATTTTGTATTGTAAAATTAATATTATGGTTATGTCAAGATATAAAAAAAATTTAATATAAACAAATGAAATGTATCATAGAAATGATTTGACCATGAATTCATCACACAAACTATTTCAACATCTCTAATTTCTAGTCATAGATAAAATCTTAACTTTAATTTATAACATTTTACATATCTTTAACATATTAAAATAATTATAATGTGTAATTAATATTATAAATAACTTTATCTAATAAATATGTAAACTACAATTTTAAGAATTATTTGTGATCAATAATTATAAATAATTATAAATGAGTTAAGACAACATTATGCTTTTTTTGTCTTAATATATTGAATTTGATAATGAATTAAAATTATATATTTAAATTAACAATTTTATGTATATTTATATTGTAAAATTAATGTTATTGTTATGTTAACCGGATTGATATAATTAATAATTAATAAAAGGAAGCAAAAATTGGTGCAAATTTGGAAGCGAAAATTGACACATATTTGGAAGTAAAACATGGTGCAAAATGGCATGCTAAATTCGTAGCGAAAATAGATGCAATATTGGATGCTAACATGGTGTTATTAAGGATTCAAATATGGTGCTAATGGGGATGTCATTAAAGAAGCAAAAGCAAACACTCCATAGGAAGAAAAATATGATGTTATTTAGGAAGCAAACCTCGAGGTTGTTTAGGAAGCAAAGTTGGATGCTATTTTGGAAGCACAAAAATAGACGCTATTTTGGACATCATAAACGATGCTATCTAGGAAGCAAAAAAGACATTTTTTGAGACGCTTTAAGTTTTTTCCATGACGCGTCCCATTTAGCGTCTAGTTTGACCACTCAATGTAAAAAACAATTACACTAAAAAGGGACACTAAATGGAATGCTAATTCGAGGATTTGTTGTAGTGACTATCGCATTATTACTGTGTCACATCTTTGGTTGTGTTGACATATACTAACCAAACACTATAACAAACCATGACTTAATGTCGTAATGTGATATAACCCTGGATAACGCCACAATGAAATGTGACCCTTGATAAACATCACAATGCGACATAACTCTTAATGAACTTTGAATGTCACAACACAACTAAAAAAATAAATCCATTTAACATTTTCATTTTGCATCGATCATAACATTAGAGTGCAATTGTTTCATCAAATTTTGATCATGCAATATAAAATGTTCATAGCTTAATATCAAAACATTGTTTTTGTACACAACATTGAGGAATGATGAATTTCAATATCCATGAATAAATGTTTTGGTCGATGTGATGAATGTCCCAATGCAACAAAACCATTAAGGAATGCACTATTGAGGAATGTCGCAATCCAACATAATTATTGATAAATGTCGTAATATCAAAACATTGTTTGTGTACACAGATGAATTTTTTTTGCTTTTCAAAAGTAAAAGTCTTAACGTAACAGAAAAATACATCACTTTGGCCATACTTAACCATGGTTGAATTTGGTGAACCATGTGGCCATAGTTCATAATGCAACAAGAAATTTTCTAAAATCCAAAGACACATTATTAACGTGTCACATCTAGGGCATTATCACAATGTGACATAACCCTTGATTAATGTGGCTAATGTAACATAGCCTGTGATAAATATCACAATGCGCCATAATGCTTATTAAAAACCCACTATCACATTATTAATGTGTTACATCTTGGGAATTATCTCAATGTGACATAAACCTTCATTAATGTCATTACTGTATCATAACATGTGATAAACGTCACAATGTGACATAAATCTTATTAAACGACCACTATCACATTATTAATGTGTCACATATTTGGTTGTGTTGACATTGATCCAAGAGGATATTGGTGGCCACCCACCTATTCCTCTTAGACCCCCACCATTGTTTCTTTCAGTTTTCCAGTTTCCTTAATTGTAGCACAATTTACTATTTTTGGAAGTTTTTGGGTTCTAAACTTCTGGAGCCGTTTTGAGGCCCTTCTGGAGCCGTTTCGCTCTCAACATTTCTCATTTATGGATGTAGTCCTTAAGCATATCTTTCTAACAATATATCATGCGCGTCAAACAGAGGTAGTATGCTAAAGTTACGACCTTGGGAAATTGATGTACCAAGTTACCCAATGGGGCCCACATTAAGGTGTTTCACCTCCTAGGGTTAGGTTTTTGGATGTGTAGGGTTTCCATTGTTTCTCAATAATATATAGGCCTTCGAGCCTCATTGTAACACAGAGTTCAGAGGCATGTAGCCGCCACATCTCTTCTCAGAGATAAGCTACCAAAATTCTAGCTAGTTTATTTCCATTCTGTATGTAAACAAGTTTCAGTTATTGATTAATGAAATAAAGTGTTATTTCTGCTGCATATTTGTTTCTATGGTTATTTTTGTATTCTGTTGTGTTCCTGCATAAATCCGGATCAGTGGTATCAGAGCAATATTCTCTTTCTCAATCCTTCTTTGCATGTCCCCAATGAGGGCGGGGTATAAGGAGTTAGGGCTCGATCTGGTTGAACCTTTGCAAGATCATCCTCGCAAATCCTGATGGCCACCCATGGGGGACAAAAATAAAGATGATGGCGTAGAACATCCTATCAAAATGTTGCTTAAGGAGGCCCTTGAAAAAAAAAGGAATGCGATGATGGATAACTTCACCCAGATCCTTCAATGACTTCCCACTGGTGATGCATCTGCATCTAGCAGCCACTCTGGAGGTGCAACCCCTTTTAAGGTACAAGTAAAATTCAACATTCCCATATTTGATGGTCGAATAGATGCAAATGCCATCGATAAATGGTTGAATCTATTAGAAGGATATTTCTCGGTTCATGACTTTTCTGACAGGGAAAAGATTACTTTTTCTCTACTCAAAGCCGCCCCCCATGTCAAGGACTGGTGGGAAACCTACTGTGAGAGAAAGGATGAGGAGGAACCCTCTCTATTCTCAGTTGTACCTACTTGGAATTCTTTTCAAGATGCCATAAAGGGGCAATATTATCCAGTGGGGAGCTATGAGGACAAGTACATCCAATGGACTATGCTGCAGCAGTAAAGAGATCAATATGTGCATGAGCTGACGAATCTATTCCATACCCTGCGCACCAAGTTGGGTATCAAATATTCAGAGAAACATTTGGTGCTGAAGTACCCCAATTGTCTGCACAGATACATTCAGGAGGAAATGGAGTTCCTCAACATCTCCTCGCTTGGTACGGCATATCAGTATGCTATCAAAATTGAGCAAAAATTCAAACAGAAAAAGCAAGACTTTGGATCTGAGAATCAAAAGCAAGGGAAAGGTGCCCCCAAACCTCAGAACCAAGGAGACAACCAAGGCATGGTGACTCAAGAAAACTTACCAAATCCACAAGCAAAGAGCAACACTACAAAGCCGAAGAAGGAAGCAGGAAAGTGGTGCGAGTTCCATAAGAGCCCCATTCACAATGCAAGTGAGTGTCAGGCTAAGTAGTCACTAGTGGCTGAGATAAAGGATTCTGAATCAGATGCATACTCTAACACTGAATTAGAACCTGAGAAGGGGAATGACAGAGGGAAGAAGATTATCGATGCAGAGCCCAATGCCACTGTTTCCACCACGAAGATCCAAAAGGAAGAACCAAAATATTCAGAGGAGAAGGAGCATCTTTTCCACTCCCACATGTGGGTAAAGGGTTCCTCGCTACAGTTCATTGTCGACAGCGGGAGACAAAAGAACCTGATTTTAGCAAAGGTCATGAAGCGATTGGGTTTGTCGACCACAACACACCTGCAGCCGTACACCATAAGGTGGCTTCACCAAGGACGATATCTCCGCGTCAGCCAGTAGTGCCGACTTCCCTACAACATCAAGCCCTTCATCGATGAGGTATTATGTGATATTGCTCCTCTTGATGTTTGTGATGTATTATTAGGTCAACCATACTTATGGAAGTGACATGCTGTGTATGAGTCCCGACCTCACACTGTTATTATTACGTTGGAAAATAATTTGTACAGAATACCAGAGGTGCCACCCCCTGCCGCTATCTCTTTGGTTACTGCAAAACAATGCAATATGCTCATTTCCAAAATAGGGAAGTTTGTTTTCTTGATGATCCACCCTCAAGGAAAGAAGAAGATCATTGCCACAACCTCTAGACATGGCCCCTCTGCACGACAACAACAAATGGACAAGGTCGTGGAGGATTACCGGGACATATTCACCTCACCCATCAGGGTGCCTCTCCACTGTCAAGTCAAGCACCCCATCGATTTGACCCCAAGTGTGCTGCTACCCAATGGAATGATCTATCATTATTCTATTTTAGAGAATGATGAAATCAAGAGGCAAATTCAGGAGCTACTATAGAAGGGTCACATCTGGCTAAGTTCATCACCCTGCGGGAGCCCAATAGTGTTGGTATAGAAGAAGGATGGGACTTGGAGACTCTGTATTGACTATCGGGCGCTAAACAAGATCACTGTCTGGAATAGCTACCCGATCCCACAGATTGATGACCTCCTGGACTAGCTTAAAGGAGTGAAATGTTTTAGCAAGATCGACTTAAAGTTCAGGTATCACCAAGTATCGATCAAACCGACTGATGTGTGGAAGATTGCCTTCAAAGCCAAGGAGGGCCTTTTCGAATGGTTGTTCATGCCTTTCAGGCTAACGAATGCTCCTGCAACCTTCATGAGACTAATGGACGACATCTTGCAGCCATTCACCAACTCATTTGTAGTAGTGTACTTGGATGATATTCTAATCTTAAGCCAAACTTGGGAAGAGCACCTCCACCACATCCGACAGGTCCTCCAAACATTGCGGCAGCACAAGTTATGTGCCAATTTGGACAAGTGCACTTTTGGCATGACCTAGGTTCAGTATCTAGGATACATTATTGATGACTATGGGGTACATGTGGATCCAACCAAGATCCAAGTCATTCAGGATTGGCCAGCCCCAACTACTCTAACAGAGATTTGCAACTTTCTGGGCCTTGCTAATTGCTACTGCAGGTTCGTGTTGGGATTGTCTCATATCACTTGGCCCTTGAGTCAAGTCACCAAGGGAGGAGCGAAAGCAAAATTCTTTTGGTCAAAAACTCAATAGAAGGCATTTGCAGAATTGAAACATCACCTATGTTATGCCCCAATGCTCACATTACCAGACTTGCAACAACCATTTGAGATCGAGACAAATGCCTCTGACTATGCTATTGGGGCAGTCCTTACTCAACAAGGGCATCCAGTGGCATATCACAATGAGACACTGTCTGACACTGTCCGCAAATATCCCACTTATGACAAAGAGATGTATTCCATTGTATAGGCTTGCCGACAATGGAAGCATTACATTTTGGGGAAGGAAACTATCATCCACACAGACCACCAACCCCTGCAGTTCATGCAGACACAAGGGAATTTACAGAATGATTACCATCAGAAGTGTTCCACATATCTACAATAGTTTCATTTGAACATCAAGTACAAGAAGGGAAGCACCAATAATGTTGCAGATTGCCTCAACCGACCACTGATCGTGGCGATAACGACTGTGCTCAACTCTTGTGGGAATGAGACTTCTTATTGGCAGCTTCTCTACAAGAGCGATCCAGAATTCAACCACACATACCAGATGCTCTTAGAGGGAAACCAAGTTCCAAAATTTCACCTCCAGGATGTACTACTGTGTCACATGGTACACCTTTGTGTTCCTTCAAGTGAGCGTGCCAAGATGATTTGGGAAGTGCACTACAGTCAGGTCACTAGGCATTTTGGGGTCGATAAAATAGTGGCAGTACTGCATAAGTATTTTTATTGGCTAAACCTTCGATAGGACATTGGGAAGTACATCCAATCTTGCACTGCCTACGCCATTGCCAAACCATCCATCAAGAAGCAAGGCCTCTATACTCCGTTGCCTACACCTAGTCGACCTTGGGAATCCATCTCCATAGATTACATGCCAGGCCTTCCTTCTACTAAGCATGGCAACGACTATGTGTCTGTGGTCATTGACAGATTCTCAAAGATGGCCATAATGGCGGCCTGCAAGAAGAATATCACAGCATAAGCCACTGCTAAACTCTTCTTTGAACAAGTGTGGGTACACTTTGGGATTCCACAGTCTATAATCTCAGACCAGGACAACAGGTTCCTTAGTACATTCTGGTCTAGCCTATGGTCAATGCTAGACACCAAGCTCACAAATTCCACATCTTTCCATCCCCAGACCGATGTCTAGACAAAGGTCGTCAATAGAATGATCGTATACATTTTGCGCATGTACAACTCAAAGCATCCACGCACATGGGATGAGATCCTCCCCTATGTACAACACAGCTATAACCGGGCCCTCCACAGCTCAACCAACCACAGCCCCTTTTAGGTGGGCTTGGGATTCCAGCCACTATGTCCCATTGATGTAGCCATGCCATTTGCAGCTACTCAAGTTGATTCAGCTCATATCCAGTCTGAAGTATCCAAGGCAAACAACTTCATTGAGCACATTCAACACATTCACCAACAAGTTCATGACATATTGGACAGATCCAATGCTAAGTACAAGCAGCTACATGATTAGCATCGGGTGCAACACAACTTCTAGGTGGGTGACAAAGTGTGGCTACATTTGCAGAAGGAGCGCCTCGTTGGACCCCACCACAAGCTTTGCCCACTCCAATATGGTCCATACACCATCATCAAGGATGTCGGGGACAATGCCTTTGAGCTCAGTATTCCATCGTTCCTTGGTTTTCACCTAGTGTTCAATGTGGATCACCTTCGGCCCTACTTTCCACCTCTACTGAACACATCACACGTGGCTCAACAACTCACACCAATAGAGTTAAACCCTGACTGCATGGAACAAGCCACCGCTGATCGAATTATGGACACATAGATCAAGAACACCCACTAGTAGAATATCTAGCTATATTGAGTTGACAAAGAATCCCAACTCCCTCACCAGGGAAAGTGGCTCACTAGGGACCAAGTTCAACAGAAGTTTCCTCATCTCATGAAGGAACTCAACACAATGGGGACCATTTCTTTCTAAGGGGGGAGGAATGATCCAGGAGGATATTGGTGGCCACCCATCTATTCCTCTTGGACCCCCACCATTGTTTCTTTCAGTTTTTCAGTTTCCTTAATTGTAGCACAATTTACTATTTTTGGCAGTTTTCGGGTCCTAAACTTTTGGAGCCGTTTTGAGGCCCTAAATGACGTTTTTTGGCATCGAATGGTCGGGCAAATATGAATTTGTTTTGGACTTCATATTTTCCATTTATGGATGTAGTCCTTAAACATATATTTCTAATGATATATCATGCGCATCAAACGGAGGTAATATGCTAATGGTTAGGACCCTGGGAAATTGATGTACCAAGTTACCCAACGGGGCCCACATTAAGGCATTTCACCTCCTAGGGTTAGATTTCTGGATATGTAGGGTTTCCATTGTTTCTCAATAATATATAGGCCTTCGAGCCTCATTGTAACACTGAGTTCAGAGGCATGTAGCCGCCACATCTCTTCTCAGAGATAAGCTACCATCACTCTAGCTAGTTTATTTCCATTCTGTATGCAAACAAGTTTTAGTTATTGATTAATGAAATGAAGTGTTATTTTCACTGCATATTTGTTTCTATGGTTATTTGTGTATTCTGTTGCATTCCTGCATAAATCCGGATCAGACATATACCAACCAAACACTGTAACAAACCATGCCTTAACATCGTAATGTGATATAACCCTTGATAATGTCACAATCCAACATAAGTATTGATAAATGTTGTAATCAAATATATTCCTTTATGAATGTCGAAATTCAACATAAATCTCAATGAATGTTGTAATGCGGCAAAACCATTAAGGAATGTACAATGGTGGAATCTTGAAATCCTACGTAAGCATAAATGAATGTTGCAATGCAACAAAGCCATTAAGGAATGTACCATGGATGTCATAATGCAATATAACACTTAATAAATAACAGAGTGTGAACTAATCCATAATAAATGTCAGAATACAACATAACCATAATAAGCATCAGAATATGACTTAAGGGGTGATGAATGTTACAATGATCGACGTCAAAAGTCACATTATGAATGCATCACATATTGGGTTGTGTGGGTGTATATAATTTTTTAATACTTAATGAATGTTAGAATGGGACATAATCCTTTGTCACATTAGACATATAATCCTTTATCAATGTCACAATGTGACATAACAATTAATAAACGTCACAATGTAGCATACCACAATGAACTTCAAATGCCACATTACTGATATGTCACATCTTGGATTGTGTTAGTGTATGTCATTTTTTAATTCTTAATGAACATTAGAATGTGACATAACCCTTGTCATATTAGACATAAAACATTTTCCCCATGTGTAATGCGACATAACCTTCATAAACATCAGAATGAAACATAATCCTTGATGAATGTTGAATGCCACATAATTAATAGGTCACATATTGGGTTGTTTTATTGTATATATCATTTTTTAATCCTTAATGGAACATAACCCTTTTTCATGTTAGACATATAACCCATACTTAATGTCACAATGCGACATAACCATAGATGAACGCCACAATTGAACACAATATGATGATTTCCGAATGTCACTTTACTAATGTGTTACATCTTGGTTTGCGTCAATGAATATCATTTTTTAATCCTTAATGAACTTTAGAATGGGACAACCCTTTATAATTATATACATGTAACCTTTGCTCAATTTCCCAATGCGACATAAGCATTCATGAACGCCACAATGTAGCATAATACATTATATACATCACAATGTGAATGTCTAATGTGACATTATTAATATGTCACATATTAGGTTGTGTCACTGTATATCATTTTTTAATCCTTAATGAATGTTGCAATGTGAACCCCCTCACATTATTAATGTGTAACATCATGAGAATTGTCAGCGTATACCAATTTTTATAAAAACCAATCAGCATTATACATATAACCTTTAAATAACGCTATGAGATAACCCCTTGCTCCAAAGTCTTCTCTTCAAGTATTATTATATAATATTAATGTGCCTAAAATTCCATTTAATGTGAAATAACCATTTATGAACGTCGCAATGCAACATAATACATGATATACATCACAATGTGAACGTTGCATGTCACATTATTAATGTGCCACATCATGGGCATTGTCAACATACACTAAACGTTAGAGAGAATGCAACATAACCCTTTGAATGTCACAATGCAACATAACGTTAATAAACATTAGAATGCAACATAATCCATGAATGGCATATTAACATAATGTTAATCCTGTTCAATATTGTTGTGTATTAAAAAGGATATTTCCACAAAGTTACTTAGACTTTATTACAATCTTAGAATGTAAAAATGGATGGATGTTTTCTCAATCTTTTTGTTAAAAAGGACATGCTTTATAAGATTTTGTTTTCCTCCAACAACCTGAAGTATGAAATGACAAACTTTCTGCTAAGTAACAAGTCATGGTATTGATATACATAGACTCTTTCATGTTTACATTTATATCAATACCAGTTTTTCAAAATGGACAGAATTAAAACTTTACAATGGAAATAAGTATTTTTAAATTTTAAAATGTTTTAGCATATAGATTTATATATAATTAAAATGGAAATAATTATAAATAATTTATATATAATTATAATAGTCAGAATTAAAACTTTATAATGGAAACAAGTGTTTTTAAATTTTTAAATGTCTTAGCATATTGTTTATATATAAACCGATTGGACTTTGTTTTGAAAACGAGTTTCTCAAAGTGGTTGTTTATATATATAAACGATTAGACTTTGTTTTCGCCGGAAAAATGTAAATGGATCTTCCCCAAATTGAAGCTGTCACTCACTGAATGCTCTCCTGCTAGAACAGTGACTACGACTGGATCAAATGTAGGCGCAACAGTTGACTCTGCTTTTGCTTTGGCTGCATACTTTGCAATGTATTTTTGTATTGGCTGCATACTTTGCAATGTGTTTTGTATACCATGGAGGTACAAAACTGGTTGGAAGTAAACATTTCCACCCCAAATTTAATGTATTTTTGTATTGGTTGCATACTTTGCAATGTACTTTTGTATATCATGGAAGTACAAAACTGGTTGGAAGTAAACATTTCCATCCCAAATTTACAGTATGTCACAGTTGAAACCAGTTTCTCAAAATGGTCAGAATTAGAACTTTATAATGGAAATAAGTATTTTTGAATTTTAAATTATTTTAGGATATTGTTTATATATATATACTATTCGGACTTTATTTTTTTCTTTTAAAAAGCTTTAAAATGTATATAGGAATATATATATAAACAATTGAGACTTTGATTTTCCTCTTAAAAAACGTAGAAATATGTATACATAAACTATAATTAAATTTAAAAAAAACTTAATTTTTTTTAATATATAATATATATTCACTAGAGTGATATATCACTATCCTCACCTTGAAAATTTGGACAAACTCGTTTGAGAATAGCACCTGATACACCCGTCCAATATCACTTATATTGTTGCGTCTTTGACTTCATCGCGCATACTTTGCTCCAACTAAGGTCGATCTTTGATCTGCTTAACAACTTTTGGAAAAAAACACTTCTTTTTTCAAATAATGTTCTGAACTTCGCTTCCAGTCGCTAGGCCTTGGACTTCATACGTTACCCTGGTGTGATCGAGTGTTTACTGAGGATGTTGTCTTAATGATACCTTGATGGAAGGATCAACCGCACCTTGATGCTACCTAGATTGACAAAGACCTTGATGGAAGGATCAATGGCACCTTGACTCTACCTAGATTGAAAAAGACCTTGATCCTTGAAAAAGACCTTGACGTTCCTCTTTATAGCAGACCTACAATCAAGAACGATTGTGTCAATAGAGTTGTTCTTTCATATTAAAAGAGAAGGCACGAATACATAATAAAAGTAGGTAAGTGCATAAGCTGAAATCAATAAGTACATGTCGTTCTTTCATATTGAAAGAGAAATCCAGCAATAAGGAGGTAACATAAGCTGAAAGTAGGTAATTATACTCGTGCATTGGTCTCAAGCCTATATTCGTGCATGATCCAGTATGACTTCTTTCCATTGGGAGCGCGGCCTTTGTAGAAGACTAATGTTTTCCTAGGAACTCATTTCGACTCCTAAGAAGTTATGGTATTAAACCTACTGTAAAGTCTGGAAAGGAAATTTAATAACCAGAAATGAAGACATAGCATGTACATCGCATGTGGAGTGTAAAGGCTGGAATGATCAGGTGCAAACCCTGCGCGAATGTCCAGGATGCTCGTTCCTCGCTCATAACACCAACGATTTAGGAGAATGTGTTCGCAACAAATCCTCCTTCATCATCGTGTGGAGATCTACAAAACCCTGGGTGAACAGAAATTACAATCCTTGGCAAACAGAAAGGACAAAAACGCCATGCGGTGATTCCTTCTTGACGAGCTCAGAGAGGTTGTTGCGATGGACTGCAGTTAAGGCAACGGAATGTACAGAGGTTGAAGGTGCATTACTGGAAGAATGCGTAACCTCCACCACCCGGAAGGGCTCCATCCTGCCACATTGCAGCATAAACTACAATCACCCCTGATCATCCACACTTGGACGCCATTTCCATAACAACATTTAACTGATCTTAAACAAAACTCTAAATAAATTTAAAAGATCAGACGAATATGAAACTAATCTCAGTTGTACAACTGTCAAATTTTCGTGAATGTTGATGATCCGCTCCATTAAGTGCATCCCAAAAATATGTGATATGTAAACCTGCGTAATTACCTGCAAAACCTTATAAAGGTGAGGTAAAAGTGGAGAGATAGTTATTTTATCATTTACAGATTCATTATATTTGATTGTATTACATATTTAGCTTTGGAACTATCCAAAACAAAAACATAGGTACGTGAGCGCGACCCAATCACAAAATGTCTTATCCTGCCATGTCTGTTCTCCATGGGAGGGTCCCCCACTCAGGGTTGAACTAGATAGATTCCTAGGTATGGGCATCAGGTGTCATCCTCACTAATTTTCTAAGTATTATCTACGCGAAGTCTTCTGCACCCTGCAAAAATTCCGCATCCAAGAAAATTCTGGCACTGCCCGATGTTATACTGTTAGACCTTCATCACAGCATGACATCTATAGGAATCATAAAATTTGACTGTAACATGCATGATTGTTCTAGCTTGTTTTCTTTCCGTGCAATACACATGTGACTGCATGGTGTGGTTGGAATTGGCTAAACTATAGTGTTTGCATTTTTTTCTCAATAAGTTTGGTTTGAATCCGATGACGTTATTTGTAGTTGGAAATGAGATTTTCAATTTTGAAATTGTATTTTTTATTAAAAAATACATTTAAAGTTTTCAATTACTCTTGGGACATCTGAATTATATAATTTTAATCACCTAAAACTATCATTTAAATAATTTATGCAGAAAATTTTAGATATAAATGGTGTAAAGTTTAGCTTACTCCAGTGTGGCCAGTTTATCGGCCAGTTTATCTCATGATTTGCTGTTTCATAGGTTACCTTATCCTGTACTCACCTAAAAATTAGGTTAGCTTATCTTTGTAGGTGGTAAGAAGGTCGATTGTTCTACTAACCAATTACAGCCCAACCAGACTGCCACTGATTTCCAGCATTGCCACTCATCACTATCTTTTTGGAAATTTCATTCTTGGATCTCTTGTGATGAGCCAATTATTTTTGGATATCTTTTTTGAAATCGAAGCTTTGATGTGATAGTCATAGCTGGTGATATCATACAACGCGATCGAATCGAGCAGAAAATCTACATAATGCTTGTGCATTCCTGGATCAGTCAGCATCTCAAATCGCTGATGTCAACATAAGATCACATTTAATTCGAGTGATCGGCAAGAACTTGCACTTTAGTTGTTACTCTATACGAGTTGCAACGCTCACACACAATAACCTTTTACTTTCCCAACTACTTATGGCTCTTATGAACTACTTATATTGATATACAAGCTATATGCTCTGCAATTTTAATTTTACTGGTTGTTGGACACATCTTTCTCACATTTAATCCTACTTGTTGTTGGACAAATCTGTCTCACGTTTAAATTAAGGTTCAAATTTACTGCTAAAAATATTTTGAATCAGAAATCTACTTGACCTCTAGCTCCACTGTGCTCCACTGTGTACAACAAGTTCATTGAAAAAAAAAGCTCTCACCATAAGTAGAAACTCGGATCTTTCATAATGCCATCTTACAAGAATCATAGTAGCTGACAATTTTCGTATTCCAAATATGGCCATTTTACAGCATTCCTATCTTAATTCTAAAATATCTGCACAAAGATATAGAGGACCAATGTACTTCAACCATTTTCGTTTTTCTAAATTTTGCCATTTAGTATAAGGATTGGGCTTTCAGTTCAACTTTTTTTCCTTTTAAGGAAAAAGGCCATGTCATCGACTAGTTTCATGTCCTATCGAGTTCCTTCCTACTACTATAAATATATCAAAAAGTCCCATAGTTTCATCAGCAAGGATGCATGATAGTTTTATTAAGTTCGCCTGAATTTATTTGTTCGGTGATTGTTTCAAAGAATGGCTTCAGTCTATGACAATGCTCAAGGGAAGCTTCCCACACGGGGTAAGTGTTTTCTTGCTGTCCAGAGCGTTCAATAACTTGTGAAGAACCAGAAGAACACAATACCAGAAAGGTATGTCAGAAGAGAGCTGGAAGAAAGGCCAACACCAACTTCAATGTCTGGTCATCAGCTCGATATCCCCATCATTAACATGGCCAAGCTTTTAGAAGGATTATTGCAGAGAAAGCAAGAGATTAAGAACATTGCGAAGGCTTGTGAAGAGTGGGGCTTCTTCCAGGTATCATTTGATTAATTCCTACATCTTGGTGTCATGAACCGTTCTATAATAAATAACAAAATATAATGTTCTGGCCATTTTGAAGATTGTAAATCATGGGATCCTAACGTCTTTAACTTGATTGCAACTCAAATTGCAATCAGTGATATATTAACTTTTAAATAGACTATTAAATAGAATTATTAGTTTAACTTTCATTAATTTCATGTCAAATGGATGTAGCTTGGGTGGTTGGGAGGAATGAATGTTACCCTTCCCACCTAGGTTCTACTCTTGTAAGCGACATGATGCTCTTGTGGAGCCCTTTGTAGTAAATGTTGTGAATGATGAGTTGGCCATACCTTGATTCAGTTTGAATATCAGGTATTGGGATTTTCTGTGAAGTAGCCATCTAACAAAATGGTGAACCACATTTTTAAAAAAACTTTGATTAATTTCAGTGATGAAAATGAAAATTGGGTTTTCCAACTTTGAAAGACAAAGCTTATAGGTTTTTTAACAAAAATTGTATCAAAATTCATGTCAATTAACTGTGGTGTTCTATCTTTCAAGTTTTATCGACAACTGCTAGTGAACAAGACATGGGTGGGCCACTCTAGTAGTAGTCAAATGTGATAGATGTTTGTAGTGGACTATTTTGGTTTCCTTTTATCCATAGGAAGTGTAAAGAATACATGTTGGTGTTAACTATAATCACTATCATTATATTACTTTTAGTTATATTATGAGCTAAGAAAAAAATGTGAGTGATTATGCATCTAAATTTTGGGAGTCTTTAGCTCATGGTTATGTAGGGATATGCACAAGTTCTCAAACTGAGGACCATATCTCACATGTGGATGAGAGAGTTTCTATTGAGAAGCATGCTATGTGATAGTCAAGGGAATCGTATTGGTCCATGACCCCATAAGCAATTGGCATGAATTTAGGCCATAAATTTAAAACCTATACCATGGTGTGGGACAAGAGATCTGTTATTGGTATTACAAATATCAAAATACCAACATCTCCCACTTGTAGTTGAAAGAATCTTCCCTCTATGGGGGATTACATGGATCTCATAAGCCTCGACCATGTACTATTAACTAAATATCCATTTCATTCCCATATACCTTGTGTTGGAAAATATTTTTTATGTAGGGAATATGTAGCTTTCCATGGCCCATGATCCTGATATCACTAGTTTGGTATTAAGTGTTTAAGTTTTTTACCCGTGAATGATCTTTAGTCACTTACTTATTACTTCCAAAACCTAAATACACCTCACACAACCAACCAACCTAGATGACCCATGGACCTACCACACCCAACCTAAGGACCTTGGAAGCTTCAACCTATAAGCCCAGCCTTGTAACTTACCCTAATTTCATACCTTACCATAACATCTAACCCCTAAAAAAATAACATGTTAACTCATAGACTACTTACCGAATAGTACCCCCAAAACGTAAACCCCTTAACCAATAACTCATTACCCCCCTTAGCTGTGAGCTTATCCAAATAAGGTAGAATATATTATTTTTACAATTGAAAAACCAATCCTATCATGTTAGATATCCAAATTAGTAATATTGAAGCTATAGACTTGCTTTCAAATCAATGTATAATGTGAATTAAGTTTCAAGGCATTAAACTTAAAGCAATACATATTTTTCAGAAATGTGTGTTTGTGTGGGCTTGTGTCCTTGAAATATGATGTCATGTGCTATTTCAAAAAAGCAATTACTTAAAGAACAGAAATGGTCACTATGAAGAACACACATAACTTTATGAACAATATGGTAATTGATCATGATAAATACTTACATAAATGTGCATAAGTTGAGTTAAAAAATGGTAATAAAGGTAAGGATTAAAGGAAACTAATTCCTCTGTAATTGAACATTTTTTGGAAGATCGCAAATTTGTGGTGAAGGATTTGTTGTCATCACAAAACCTTTCATTCATGCAAAGGTATCGTAGAAGGGACAGTGTGATGAAGAACATTGGTTAAATAAATGGTTCTTTACCATAAACACCAAGGACACCATTGGTACACCTTAGAATTACCAACATAATTTCAATGGCTTGAACCATGCTCCATTGATTCAAATAAATGGTTTTTTACCACAGACACCAAGGACACCATTGGTACACCTTAGAATTACCAACATAATTTCAATGGCTTGAACCATGCTCCTTAAGTATTGAAGGGTGTTCTCGGGATTAAAATTGATATGAGGAATATTATACATCTCATTAATAGATGCGCTTTGAATGTGTTCAATCCTCTTGTAAATATTTACAAAATATATTATTGGAACAAGACAGAGATCAAAGGTGTTAGGTTATTAAATTCTATCATCTCTGTATTATGTATTAGGTTACTAAAGTCTATCATCACTTTATTTAGTATTAGGTTGGTAAATTCTATCATCACTTTATTCAGTATTAGGTTACTAAATTCTATCTATCATCACGTTATTCAGTGTTAAGCTACAAAATTCTATCATCACTTTCTTTTATATTTTGACATTGGACCATTTCTAAACCCATGATACTTTGACATTGGACCATGTCTAAACCCATGATAACCAACCTCATTGTGCCAAACTCTAAATGGCCATCATATCCTGATCACATGACAAATATTTCCTTTCTAAGGCCTCTATGATGTCCAAAGAACACAGTAATGTCTCAATTAGAGCCCCATAAACAAATATTATGATACAATGCCATGTACAATCATAAATATTAAAAAATATTGAGAAAAAATTTGCAATGTCATCACTAACCTAAAATTCAAAATAAACATTCATATTCCAATTAAGTATAACTAAAATTAATCATTCACCTAAAATTCAAAACAAACATTCATATTCCAATTAATTATAACTAAAATTAATGAAGCTTGGACATTTATACTGGCATGTGATGTAGGAAATATTCTAGTTATTCTACATTGAAGTTCTTGCTCTTTTTAAGAAGAGGTCTTATATTATCTAATTTAATAAATGATATGTCTTCCAACAAGTTTGAATTTGATTATATCTAATTAATTTCTTGATCTAGATATCATGAAATATGTCTATCTTTAACTCTTTCCTTAAATATGTTTTAGTTAGTAATACACTTTTAGGCATGTATATGGTTTATGCATACCATGTAACACTTTTTTTCAAATTTTGTACTACCATTTATGAAAGAACACTTGTGTGTATTAAGGTTTTAGGCATACCCACCTCACCAATAACTAAATATGGCAAAATGTTTCCACTAAAACCTCTACTAACTCACAACATGTTACTATTGTTTTATGTATACAAAATTAAAAGTTAATTGTCTTATATTTAGAAACTAAGTACTATATTAATATATAATATTTTTACTTACTTGATTGCATATGTTAGGTTTACTCATCCATGCATGCATATGTTTGGTATTATGTTGTGCCAATGCGATAAGGTAAAAATGGTGAACATGGGTGGTTGCTTGTTTAAGACACATTAAGGCAATAGTACACTAGTATACTATGTAACACTTTTTACAAAGTCTGTACCACCATTTATTAAAGAACACTTGTGTGTATTAAGGTTTTAAGCATACCCACGTCACCAATAACTAAATATGGCAAAATGTTTCCACTAAAACCTCTAGTAACTGTTGTTTTATGTATACAAAATTAAAAGTTAATTGTCTTATATTTAGAAAGTAAGTATTATATTTATATGTAATATTTTTACTTCCTTACATGTTAGGTTTACTCATCCATAATATTTTTACTTACCCGAGTGCACATGTTAGGTTTACTCATCCATGCATGCATATGTTTGGTATTAAGTTGGGAGGTAAAAATGGTAAAAATGGTTGCTTGTTTAAGATACATTAAGAAAATAGTATAGTAGTATGTTTGAATTGCATGATATAACCATTTTTTCAAAAGTTATTATAGAGTTTTTTATAGAACTCTACATAGATGTGGTTACATAATTTGAAATTTTGTTAATAAAGCTAGTATATATTCAATTTAAATTTGATTTATCAAGCACAGAGAGGGATCCATTTTCTTCAGTGTACATTTTTTACATCTTTCTGAGTCCTTGATAGATTTGGGTTTAAAATGGATCTATGCTAGTTTAATTCTTTTATATTTCATTTAAGTACAAATGTACTTTATATTTTTCATTTTTCATTTTCTAATATTTTTTATTTATGTCAGCTATCATAATAATGTGACCTCACTTATGTTTCTATCAATGCAACAAAAAAATTTAAATAATTTTTTTAATATATAGCTTTAATTTCTAATAGTTATATAGTAGTTTATTTTTTTAGTGTGTTAGTTTTAATTTTAACAATAAACCATTTAAATGTTTGATAAAACTATGTATGTTAATTACAATGTTTTACTCAGATAAAAATATATGTTACCTCAAAATACTTATAAAGGCTTGGTAAAAGTGGAGAGATGGTTATTTTATCATCTAGAGATTCATTCATAATTGATTGTATTACATATTTAGCTTTGGAAATATCCAAAACCAAAACATAGGTACATGAGCACGGCCCACTCACAAAATGGCTTATCCTGCCATGCGTGTTATCCATGGGAGGGTCCCCCACTCAAGGTTGAACTAGATAGATGCTTGGGTATGGGCATCAGGTGTCATCCTCACCAATTTTCTAAGTATTATCAGGTGTCATCCTCACAAGTCTTTTGCACCCTACAAAAATTGCACATCCAACAAATTTCTGGCACTGCCCAAGGTTATACTGTTCGACCTTTCATCACAGCGTGACATATGTAGGAATCATAAAATTTGACTATAACCTGCATGATTGTTCTACCTTGTTTTCTTTCTGTGCATTACACATGTGACTACATGGTGTGGTTGGAGTTGGCTGAACTCTACATTATTTGCATTTTTTTTCATTTTAATTTTGTTTAGTAAGTTTGGTTTGAACCTAACATTTTTTCTAGAATAAATAGATTTAAGGCTCTCAATTAATTTTGAGACATTTGGATTATGTAATTCTAATCCCTCAAAACTATATTTCGACCAAAAAAAACTTACCAAATTTTAGATATAAATGCTGTAAAGTTTAGCTTACTCAAGTGTGCCCACTTGATCTCATGATTTGCTCTTTCATAGGTTACCTTATCATGTACTCTTGTAAAAATTAGGTTACCTTATCTTTGTAGGTGTCTAGAAGGCCGATTGGCCTACTAACCAATCACAGCCCAACCAGACTACCACTGGTTTCCAGCATTGCCATTCATCACTGTATCTTTTTGGAAATTTTATTCTTGGATCTCTTGTGAGTGATGAGCCAATTATTAGTGGATATTTTGTTTGAAATCAAAGCCTTTATGTGGTAGTCATAGATGGTGATATCATCGAATCGAGAAAAAAATCTACATAATGTTTGTACATTCCTGGATTAGACTGCATCTCAAATGGCTGATGTCAACATAAGATCACATTTAGTTCGAGTGATCAGCGAGAACTTGCACTTTAGTTGTTACCCTTTATGAGTTGCAACGCTCACACACAATAACGTTTTACTTTCCTAGTTACTTATGACCTCCAATGAACAACTTCCATGGATATACAAGCTATATGCTCTGCAGTTCTACTTGTTGTTGGACAGATCTTTTCACATTTAAATTAAGGTTTAAATTTACTCTTAAAAATATTTGAAATCAGTACTTCACCTCTAGCTCCACTATGTATAACAAGTTCATTGAAAAAAAAATCTCTGACTATAGGTAGAAACTTAGATCTTGCATAATGCCATCTTTCAAGAATCATAATAGCAAACGATTTCTGTATTCCAGATATGGCCATTTTACAACATTCCTATGTTGATTCGAAAATATCTGCACAAAGATACAAAGGACCAATGTACTTCAACAATTTTTGTTTTTCTAAATTTTGCCATTCAGTACAAGGATTTGGCTTTCAGTTCAACTTTTGTTCTTTTTAAGCAAAAAGCCCAGGTCATTGACTAGTTTCATGTCCTCTCGAGTTCCTTCCTACTACTATAAATATGTCCAAAAATCCCATAGTTTCATTAGTAAGGCTGCATGATAGTCTCATTAGGTTCACCTGAATTTATTTGTTCGATGATTTTTTCGAAGAATGCCTTCAGTCTATGACAATTCTCAAGGGAAGCTTCCCACATGGGGTAAGTATTTTCTTACTGTCCAGAGCGTTCAAGAACTTGTGAAGAAGCAGAAGGAAACAATACCAGAAAGGTATGTCAGAAGAGAGCTGGAAGAAAGGCTAACACCAACTTCAATGTCTGATCATCAGCTCGATATCCCCATCATTAACATGGCCAAGCTTTCAGAAGGATTATTGCAGAGAATGCAAGAGATTAAGAAAATTGTGAAGGCTTGTGAAGAGTGGGGATTATTCCAGGTATCATTTGCTTAATTCCTACATCTTTGTGTCATGAACCATTCTATAAGAAATAAAAAAATATAATGTTCTGGCCATTTTGTAGATTGTAAATCACGGGATCCCAAAGTCCTTAATAGATGATGTTAAAAGAGTTGGAAAAGAGTTCTTCCAGCTTCCTTTAGAGGAGAAACAGAAGCACGCAGTGAAACTAGGAGAGCTTCAGGGCTATGGCCAGACATTCGTTGTGTCGGAAGAACAAAAACTGGATTGGGGTGAGTTGTTGGGTTTGATAATATCTCCTTTCGACATTAGAGATTTGAATGTGTGGCCACTTCAACCCACCGATTTCAAGTTCACTAGTTCTACATATTTTGCACATAGAGAGAACAATTAAATTTTTACAGCACAAAATCGGTACAATTTTCTTTTGGAGTGATGAATATATGTGGATTGTTTGGAAGGGATATCATTAATGTATACAACAATGAATTAAAATGATTATTGCCAAGGTGTTCAGTTTAATTGCCGAGACATTACAGTTAAAGCCTAATTTATTTGAGAAGAAGTTTGGAGAGCCATACCAAATAATGAGGATGAATTACTATGCTAAGTTCCCACGACCAGATCTTGTTTTTGGCCTTAGCCCACATGTAGACATGACTGCCATTACACTCTTACTGCACGAAGATGAAATAGTAGGATTAAATGTCCTCGAGGATGACCGATGAATAGCTGTGCAACCAATTCCTTATGCTCTGGTTATTAACGTTGGAAACTTGATGGAGGTAAACTTATTATGATCCTTACAGATTAATTGTCCTCTTAGAAACATTTTTTTGAATGCAATGTGGTTGGTTTGTCAGGTAATAACTAATGGAAGATACAAGCGCATAGATCATTGATTAATGAAAGACTGTTTCAGGTCTAGGATGTCCATTGGCATCTTTTATGCTCTTGAATTCGAAGTAGAGATCGGTCCAGCACTGGAATTCATTGACGAAACTTATCCATGCTTTTTCAGGAATTTCATTCATGCATATTATATGGAACACTATTTTTCTCGCAGGGTGGAGAGGAAGAATGCATTATATGAATATGCTGGTATCAAAAACAGAAAAACATAAAAAGGTTATGATTTTCTCGTAGAAAACATAGAGCGAGTTGTTTTAAGGAATAACCATGAGACTTAGGCTTTAGTATTCTCCTTGTACATCAAAGGTTCTTCCATAAATAACATGAATATATAATCGTTTGATCATAGAATTTGCGATCAATTTTGAAGCTTTTTTTTTAAATTATTTTTTAATAGTTACTAATTATAATAATTATGTTTTTATGTTGTAATATGGAACACCCAAAAGTGATGATTATTAAATAGAAAATTGTGGTTGCTTATGATTGTAGCAATTTTGAAAAAGGCATTATTTTTACCTCGATAGGCATAATTATAGTATTAACTTTTCTCCCTATACATGATAGCATGATTTTAATCAGTAATTAGGTTTGTGTGGACCATATTGAAGGAAATGGGATATTCTTTGTCTCTGTACCAAATTGGATGGACAGATTTTCCCTACTGATGGGAGTGGAGTGCGAAGGGTTTTGGATTAACTAAACAGGAGTGCATTACTTGAATTAACTAAACATGACTGGGATATTCTTTGTCTGTGTACCAAATTGGATGGACAGATTTGCTCTACTGATGGGAGTGGAGTGTGAAGGGTTTTGGATTAACTAAACAGGAGTGCATTACTTGAATTAACTAAACAGGACTGCAAAAGGTTTTGGATGAACTAAATCAGCTGGCACCTGAAGTGGAAGGGGGACGAGTGCAGAAGTAATGAGCATCAGTGAAGGGATAAGCCTTGGTGGGTGGCACTATAGTTTTGCAAGCATTTGTCACAGTTTTTCCCTCCAGACCAATGACAATAAAGAATGGGAGAAAATTAACCATGAAATACTACGAGAGACGCTTCTTAGTGTAATTAGTGAGTGGAAGAGCCAACCATGGCATGCTATTGTAGTATTCTTCAAAAGTCTCTTGTGTTTTGTCACTAGATATGAAAACAACCTCAAATGGTTCTCCCCTTTCCTTCAGTTTGTTGTATGCCTTTATAAGCATTGGAGTCAAAATTTGGCAAGGGTAACAATTAAATTTTGAGAAATACAGAGCATTTGTCTTTCCCACAAGCTCAGATATGAGGACCTGTTGTTACTGAATTCAAAACATATAAGTAATTAGCATCACATGCCCTGAGAGTAAATATTTCTTCCCTACATTCTCATAAAAAGAGCCAAGATCCAAATTTATAGGCATTCTCATAAAAAAAGCCAAGATCTAGATTTAGAAAATGGGAAAACATTGACCTTTATTCCTCCCTGGCCAAGGATAAAATCTCGTTCATCAGCTATCAGAAAAGGATCTATAGTCTGTACAGATCTTATGGCCTCCACCTTCGCACTTAGCTCCTCAACTCTCTTTGCAATGAATGGATATTCCTTAACACCATATTCTTCACTGATTTGTGCACCTTTAGTGGTTATTATGCTACCTTCTCTGTCCAGAACAACTAGGAATGGAGTGTCATTATGTATGGAATCATGAACCTGGAAGGTCTCACAAAACTTATTCCTTGTCTTTTCATCTAAGAAGGGTAGGGAAATCCATGGCATGATGTTGAAGGATTCCTAGAAATCCTGATCAAAACGATCTACGGAAACGAAGACGATCTCCAATTCCCCTTTCAACATTTTATATATTTCTTGCAAATTATCGAGTTCAAAGCACCAATGGTCAGAAAAGTACAAACCCAAATATTTGGCTTTACCTTTTAGTTCTTCAATTTTCACCTGTAGATTACATTGGATTCAACACATCATTACAATGTAGGAGAAAAATGAATTATATTCGAGACTGTACTTATAAAAAGTATAACAATAATACTCATGCCTTGTCTCCATTCTTTCTGATCATGAAATCACGTTCCTCAGTTGAAAGATTGAGTGTGTCCTTCTCTTGCTCCTTTAGCTCAGCCATTCTATGGCTAACACCCAACCGCTCACTCTATTCAGAGTAAAATTTCTGTTGTTCCTAACTTTTCTTACATTGCATACTCTGAGACCTCCTGGTGGTAAGAAAGAGAATTTATATCAAGGTTGGAAATTCAAATTACAATTAAATGTGGTTTCGACCATTTTAACAAAATAGCGGAAAGTATTTGATCATTTCATCCCCTTGTATGACAAGTAACGATAGATTTTGACTAGACTTCACTATGGTTTGTTATGGTATATATCATTTATTTTAATTCCACTATGCTTGCATTGCTTCTGCAGAAATAGCACCAATGTTTCTACACCAATTAGTAGTAGTATGTATAATTCTTCAAACAAAATATCCACCGAGGAAACACCACCGATTAGTAGCAGAGACAAGTCTTCAAATTATAGAATACCTGTAAGTTTAGGTGTTGTGGGTGGCATGATTTTGTTCTTCATCGTATGCATGTTCACGACCAGGAGGAGCCTGAAGTCTACCATATTTCCAAGGTGATACGAAGGTAACGTAAGGTTTCTATTTTATGGATACATGTAATTCCAGAGTGAAACTGGAGATTCAGGATTGGAGCTTGGAAGTAGTTTAATCTTTGTACCAAAGTGCATCTCCCTTTAATTGTATCTAACTA
Organism: Pseudotsuga menziesii; assembly: GCA_001517045.1. Classification (NCBI taxonomy): domain Eukaryota; kingdom Viridiplantae; phylum Streptophyta; class Pinopsida; order Pinales; family Pinaceae; genus Pseudotsuga; species Pseudotsuga menziesii. The sequence continues at coordinate 209,516 of LPNX010474666.1, forward strand.
TGAATACAGTAGGATTATGGTGACTTAACATTATGAATCAATGTGTAGTTTGTGTAATATTTATTGATAAATTTACAGTGTGTATGACTATGACTACTGAGAGCATGTATATTCCAAAGAATGTATACGAATCCCAATAGTGTTTCTACGAAGTTACAATTGAGTGATGATGGCTGATCTTTCTCAGGTTTTCGAAAGAATAATAATACCACAAAGATATAACCAAATCTCTGGTTATGGGAAGGGTATCCTCCGCCAAATTTAGAGGCTTATGAAGCCATCTTGGACAATCAAATGGTTATAGTGAAAAACCCAAATGACACATGAAAAACTAATAAAACTCACAAAATATAGCTTCAATACTCTGTGCTTATTTTTTGAAATGAAAATATGAGATTTCTTCATTTTGTTTTCTTGAAGTTAGACATTATCTCTATTTTTTCTTATTTTGCATCTACTCTATGTTGGGATTCCATCACGTTTTAGGTAATGCATATTTCTGTGTTATTTTACCTTTGTTTTTATATTTGTTTGTGTATATTTAGTCATTCTTATACATGTTATGAAATGTCATGCTTATATGTCCTTTACTTTGTTTAATTGTTGTTGATGCCTCATTCTCACTGTTCTTATTTCCTTTTTCAGGTATGGAATATACACAATTGGAAATTTTCAATTCATCTATCCATATGCAAGAAGAATTTCTAGAATATTTTCACAACATGATCTCTGAAAGAAGTGGTCTTGAATACCATCTCTTTGATGGTAGCTTTGTCTTTCTTTTGAAATGAAAGTTATGTTGCGCATGCTTAGACATGCATGTCATCGAGAAATTGGTCGAACACTAAGGAGACAATGGTTTTCAAGACAACTTGGATGAGATGACATATGTGTTGATTTTAATTGGTGTTGTGTATGCCATTGATCTCGATGCATATTAGAATAATTTTTTTAAATGCGTATTCCTACAATTTTTTGTATTTATGTTTCTTTTTATGGAATGCTGATAAGACATTTATTACATTCATTTTTACAACAGCTTGAATTTCTCTTCTTCGTATTCTTGGAAGAGTTATGTAATTTTGAATTTTAATGCTTGTATTACAGTTTTTGAATAAGTGGGAAATTGGATGACCAAGCATATATGTTTAACTCATTTTATGTTTTCGTGCAATGATTCTAAATTATTGTTTTCATTTATTACTTGTTGTACTGTTGCTGAGATGTTTCTTGAATTTTGTAATTCATGCATTATAATTCCCCCTTTATTTATTCTCGCAATACTTACCTCCTTTTGACTTTCATGTCATCTATTCCTTTTTTCAATTCTCATTTCTACTTTAAAGCATTTTTTAACTCTTTAACCAATGCTACAATGACAAAAATTTCTCATGTGAATTGTACGTACATTCAACCTATATGTAAATTTAAGCTTCCTAATAAGTTCGATTTTCGATGACAACCACTTATACTATGAAATGAGAAATTTATACTAAGAATGAGAACTCTAGGCATAAAAACGATGAGTTTTGCAAAAAAAACATTAAAAACACCCCCAAATAGAAAAGTGTTGATACCAGTATACATGTTTTTTTTTCGGGGTTGAAAATAGAGCCATGGCATAAATACAAAAACTTTAAAATTAACCCCTAAATTGGAAAAAGATTTTTTTCTCCAGAAGATAAATTGCAACTTTTTGCAAACTTGCACATTATACAAACAAAAATATTTCTTAAATAATTTCACCACTCTCACCATATAAAATCAAATAAATTATGATGTGATTCATAATAAAATCATATATTAGGCCATACAAGAACAAATTATTCATATAAATAATCAAAATCTCCTTCAAAGTTTCAATTACAAACATCATACTAATAAAAAACATCTAAAATGTTTCATTTGAAATTATTCAAATTCATTCATGGATTCTTACACCCCATGAGAATCTACATTTTCTAGATATCAAGGACTGGATGAAGATGTAGATGACCTATATTATTCTCTATTATCAATGGGTGCACCATCTTAGTATACCTCTATGCCCATGATTTGAGCTATCGTATTCCTTCTGGATCTAGACTCCCATCTTGAAACTTTTTTTTGTGTGAAGGGGTGTAGTGTTTATTGAAGGAAGACCAACCCCCTATCCCACGATGTGTAGTTTTGATTATTATTTTTTTTTTAATTTTAATTTTTAACCTACTTGAATGCCATCTAGCCTTCCTAAACCTCCCAACTCACTCAACATTAAAATAAAAAATTTAAAAAAAAATTTAAACCCCTCCTATCCCCCTTGACCTCTCTACAACAATACATTTAAAAAAAAATTAAAACATATAAACCTCCCTCCCCCTACTAACCTCTCTACAACAATATATTTACAAAATAAAATAAAAAATTATTAAACACCCCTCCCCCTTTCTAAACCCCAAAACCCTAACAACATTGCATTTTAAAATAAAAATCTAAACCCTTCCAACCCATATATCCCCCTAATAAAACATTATACAATATTTTTTTTTTTAAACATTATACTAAAAAAATTAGAAATTAAGATACTATAAGGAAGTAGTTAATCCTAACTTGGAAGAAAATTAATATAGGCAAGATTAAAATGAACTCTCATGAACTCCATAGTGGAACACGGTGTTGGTCTATTCTTAAAACTTTATGGGCAATGAAAATCAATTTCTCTTGGAGTGCCTTGCTTACCCCCACATTTGATCTTTCTTTATCCTTGTAACTTGTCAAAACTATAGTGAGCTT
>LPNX010474666.1:212522-237679 GCA_001517045.1 Pseudotsuga menziesii
TTTAAATTCTTTTATTATTTTAAACTATTTTCCATTTTTATCTTAAATTTTCATTTTTATGGCCATTATTCATGTGCAAATCATTACAAAAATTATTTAATTGAAAGGTAATATATAAATATTTTATAACTTTGGATTTGTTTAACACCCATTACATAAACAAAGAAGGAATTTTTTTTCTTCTCATTTTTATGTCCATTATTTATCAAACATCATTTAAAATTTGATTTACATTTTTCATAGTGCAAATCATTACAAAAATTATTTAATTGAAACTTAATATATAAATATATATAACCTTGGATTTGTTTAAAATTTGATTTACATTTTTCATATTGCAAATCATCACAAATATTATTCAATTGATATGTAATATATAAATATTATATAACCTTGGATTTGTTTAACCCCATGACATAAACAATAAGGAATATATTTTTCTCACCATTGGAACATCATGATAAATATCATTTGCATGATAGAAAAAACTATTAAAATCATTACAATCTTCTTGCAAAGACTCGAAGCAAATCAAAAGACATAATTACAGACATAATTATACAGCCTACCATGAAGAGGAAACGTTCTTATAGAGATCTTACTCTGTTATTCTACTCCATTATTGAAATTTAATATCAATGCCTCGAATAGATAAGTGCCTATTGATTGATTGTGTGGCAGTTCCTCCTTACTTCACCAGTTATGAAGGTTAGAGAAAGGAAGGCTTTATTATTCTTTTCATTTATTTCCTTATTCCTATAGTGAAAGGAAGGATTTATTATTCTTTTCATTTATGTTTTTGTGGTTGGCTGGCCCCTCAAAGAGCTACCCAACTATTCCTGTAAAAGTAAAGAGCTGGATTTACTAGGTTGGCTGGAAATAGATAGATTAAAAAGAAAACTGAAAAGCTATTATTTATTTTAGATGGTTTGATTACTATATGCCTTCACATCAGCCGAACCAAATGAATCTACAGCAGTAACAACCCTCTCATTTCAATTGAATTGGACAAGCAGACATAGTTTCACCGGTACATGTGTTAAAGGCTCCACTGGTCCCACCATTATGAGTTCAAAAGGTGGTAACATCAACCCGTTCTGGTTGTTTTAGGTATGAGTTCATGAGTTAAAAAGGTTTGCCCAATATTGTCCAGGTAGAAATTGTAAAAGTCATAGAAGTTGGAGTTGTTAGAGCAGCATGAATCTTACTGACAATATTATGTTCAAGCAAGTTTGCTTACTCAATTCTAGGATACCTGTTTCCAAGAATGCTCTAAAAAGAAGGCTATATAGTTTGTTCTATCGCTGGTTGATCTGGTCTTTGATATCTGATTTATAAACTCTTTAATTTGATGCTTTTCTTTAATAAGTGGGACCAATTGTGATAGTGTTATAGAGGGGAATTTTACATTTATTATTGCGAATTACGATGGTCTGTGGACTCAAGTTTTAGGATTTTCTCAAAATGAAAAGATCTTGTAGATTTATAAAAATAACCCCAGCTTACCTTCGACCGGTTCTAGTCTTGGATCCATGGATCCAATTTTAGGTGTATAGGTAACATCCATCGCTCGAAACCATAACCAGGTTACTTAGTTTAAGGGCCAGGAGCAAAGGCACATGAAGTTGAACTTTATTCTGTTGTTTACCAATAATTCCTTGATCTTGAACCAGCATCCCCACTAATGAGAGTACCAGAGCCTATAGATTCAAAGAAATCATCTGGCCTAGCATCCTTGCCCTAACCATATCCCATAGTGGTACCTATTTCACCCATGGAAAATTGATATTGAGAGCTCTCTAAGTTGTAGCTGGTTGGGGCTACTTCTTTATCTTCCAAGATTGTTCCCAAGAAAAATGGGCTCGTTGGGAGAAAGATTGAGTGCAGCCTGTAGAACACATGTAATGCACAGTTGGGTTGCCCACACAGAGGATCTAGAGAGAGATGTGAAAGTTATAGTTGTTATCTTTGACAACATGTGTGGTTAGTATGCTTCCCAAGCTGGATGAATACATCTCTTGGTCAGTGGCAATAAACCCTTGTCCTTTCACTAAGTTTATGTAATTATATGAATTATCTAACAACACGGGGCTTATATGATCCAACCACCATATAATATTATCACAACTAAATTTAGATGCTCTAAATTCAATGACCAGGTTGCTCTAAATTCAGATGCATAGAGTTTACTGCCTGCATAAAGTTCATTGCTTATGAGCCTCCCTTTCCCTCCTGCATCTCTACATCCTTTCCCCTCCACCCTCCTCGCCCTCTGCCTCCCCCTTCCACCACCTCTGTAGTGGCATTAAGGGGAGCGCAGCTCCCTTGGGCAGCCAAAGTGCCGCCCTTCACTGGCTGTGCGATTTTGAGAATCGCGCCGCTAGTGAAGGGCGGTGCTTTGGTTGCCCAAGGGAGATACGCTCCCCTTAATTCCACTGGATGCTCTTAACCAAAGAATAAATTACCTATTATTTTCTGAGTTACTTAATACGTTCCTCTATGAATATCTCTGCATGATGTGTGATATATGTGTGTTTTACCTCTAGGTGATACATCCTTTGCAAGTTGAATACATCATGGAATTACTTAATATTTACTGTTATCTATGGCTTCATTCTCCAACTCTTAGCTAGATAGCAGCCAAGTAAAATAAGGTGCTTGCTTGGTGTTTTATTTGTTTCCATCTAGCCACACATTTTCTTTGGTTAAGAGCATCTATGTTCCTTGTTCATTCCATTTCTATTTTGTCCATCTTCATTGAACGAGAATGTAGAGAAAGAATATTGTCACTTGATGTGAACGAAAATGCGAAGGAGCGCTATAAGTGGGGATATTTTGGGATATACACTCTCGTGTACATCACCATTTATTTTAGGTGTCTTACCTTCAATTGGGTTAAAAGTATTTCATGGTTGGAGCAATCCAACACTAGTATCAGATTTATCATCAACCCTTCAAATGTAGTAATCCTTATGTGAAACTCTTCCTTTTCATGTATATGTTTTTCAAATGTTTTGGATCTATGATTTGATATTCAAATACTTTACAAATATTATGTTTCCACCATAACCTAATGATAGGATATTGTAGGAAATTGCACTAGAAATTATCCATGAAGAGAAAAGTAAAAAATCCATTTTAATTCAGAAAATACCATGAAAGACAAAGAAAGAGATTGTTAATTAAATAATAAGTATACGGGACATATTAGCTATTGCTAATTAAAGTTAATAAAATTTAGAAGTATATATTATTTAATCAAGATTGAGAACTATTATATATGAACTTATTATTTATTTTTAATTAGATTTAACCAAGATATAGAAATATATATGAATTAACCACTACTAAGAATGAGAATTACTTAATATATAGGAGCTTATATATATTGCATTAGTATCTATGTTTTTTTAAAACATATAGAAAAAATATTTTGCAGATGATGAATGGATAAATTGTAACTATTTAGTATCTAATACTATCACCAACAAATGATAGCAGATAACTAGAAGAAGGTGAGAGAGAAAACAAGAATATAAAAAATAACTCAAAGTTTAAAAATTGTTCAGTGGTAGCTAATGCATTGCATGAATCCATGGATAACATATAATTTTGGTGTGAACTGGTAGTTAGGTAGGTTAATGTTTTTTTTAAATTGTTTTTAACATAATGTTTTTTTTTACTATAATGTTTTTTTTTGCAGATATCTCTCGTGGAAATGAGCACTTTGGGAATCTTGGAGACATATAATACCCAATGGAAAAGGACATTGATGTCCCTCAGGAAATCCAAGCTCCAGAAAATTCCAATTTCGATGAAGAATTTGGCCTACATGACATTGTTGATTAGTTTAATGTTTTGAAGAAAATGTTAAATTTGACAAGTTTTTGATAAGATATATTAGTATTGTTTTGACTTTCACACTTTATTTTAGAAATAAAATTTCTATATATATTGTTTTCATATGTTATTTACAAGTATATGGTATAGTTTTTAGTGAATTTATGTGAATCATAACATTTTGGAATACCGTATGAAATAGTATCATTTTTATACAAAAAGTCTATGAAAATAGATTGAAAATGGTAGTAAATGTCTTTATTTTCTAGAATTTCTTAGAATTTTGTCAATAAAAAAGTCTTATTTTGCCTATTAAAATGTCTTATTTTAGAGAAAAATATTGCAAAATATATATGTTTTTCAATATAATTTTCTTCTAAATGTATGTTATTTTGTTAAATGTCTAAAAAACACACTTGAAAATAATAAGTAATAATATTTTACAACAAATATTATTCAAACGCCAAAAAAATGCTTGAAAATAAAAATGTGTGATACTGGTATCAACCCTTTTTTAAATGGAGGTAAAAATAGCTACTAAAATTTGGAGAGAGAAAAACGAGAACTGTGTCGAGTTCTCGTTTCATAGTATAAGTGGTTTGACACAACATAAAAGTGCATGTTATTTCTGTGTTTAAGCCATTTCAATTCATTTCATTACATCATATCTATTTTCACTATAACAATGTAATCTGAATCATGACATCATTTTTTGTTTGTTGACAGCTTCCTGCGTCCAACTCTCAAAGATTCACAGAAACATTGAATTCAAAAAACCAAAAAAATACGAACTCGTAGAGAAATGTCTCACCAAACCTATTGTCTCCTTCATGGATTTCGCAGCTTGCATTCCACAGTCATTTCTTTGATGGAGTTTGTTCATTATTTAAGCATGGAATCCAGAAACATAATAGATGCATGGGAATATTGGGGTCCCAACAAGATGAAAACAATGTTGATGATTGGATAGGTCACCAACAAGTGAATCGGGTATTCAATGATGAAATAGAACATTTGAAAACAAAACAACTAGATTTGGAAGAAAGGGTGAGCTGCATTGAAGGGGACATGAACATTGTAGCAGACCATGGAAGCATACCAAAAACTAATAAAAATACAGTGAATTTTAACTTCCTCCATCATTAATATACAAGTAACAAATCCTCGATACATGACAACACAATCATTATGGAATACATTGTCAAACCTCAAAGTTATCATGTCCATGACAGTTAAATTTCCTTTCTTATTTTATGTAGTTGAAAGATTGAAGCTTTACTCTATTTCAATAATGTTATTCATGAATGAAGTTGCATTGATTCTCTTATTTAGTACTTTGTCAACAATGTGGAAAAAAAAATGCTTGTCAAATGTAGTTGAATAAAAAAAATTTACATTTTCAACTGTGCGTTTCTACTTTTGAAAGAAAAAAATGATGCCTTTATTTTGTTTGCAATTGGCAGTACTATATTGTGGTTTCTTTTTAGTTTCTTTCAAGATGTTAAATGGAAATTAAATTTGGTTGTGTTCAATTCAGGATATTGCACTACACTATTGATATTGTTATCACTCAAAACTTATAATATTTGTTGCCCAAATTGTCAAAGTGCATATTCATTTATGACATACTTTCAGCAAATATAGTGACGCACTTTTGATTAATAAATATTTATTTTTACCCTATGATTTTATAATCATAAAACAATGGAGACCAACTTTTCATATACAGACAGAATTTGCATCTAATAAAGAAACAACGTGGCAAACTTGTCATAGATCCACAAACATTTCCTATAGCATGAACCATTTGATACGAATAATGTAACTACTCTAATGCCATTTATGAAACAATTTCAACAAACTTTTAATATTGTGACAAACGATGATTACAAATTTTTAATGTAACGTCTAACTTTAAATACAGCGACAAAATGTTGATACAATTGCCAAAATTAGGAATTAACCATAAAACCATACTGAGCAACTTTTCATATTGGGACGAACTTGTGAAATACCAAAAACTTTTTTTAATTCATCATAAACCCATAGAATTTTCATACTACCGACAAACTTGACATTTATGGACAAAGTTTTGATTTTGTGAACAACTCTTTATGTAGCGACATAATTTTCACTTAATCATAAAACATGGAGATAATATTTTAATATAGCGCAAACCTTTCTAGGGTAGCCACAAATTATATATAGGGACAAACTATTCAGTTAAGCATAAAACCATTGCGACAAACGTTTTTTATGGCTAGAACCTTTTCATAAAGTGACAAAACATTTGACATGAGAAATAAACCATACCGCCCCACTTTTAATATACCGACAAACTTTACATATAGCAACTAACTTTATATGTACCGAGTAAGTTGTCATATACTGACAAACGTTTCATATATCACGACACCTTTTTGCTATACGTTCAAAATTTTGATACATTCGTAAAACCATAGCTTCAAACCTTTTAATATAGTGACAAAATTTTTCTATAGCGCCAAACTTTTGGTAAAACGACACATTTACAAAGCGACAAAAATTATCTAGCATATTTTAATGTAGCGTCAGTCATTGTATATACCGACCAACTTTTGGTATAGTGAGAAATGGTGACTTACTTTTCATATAGTGCCAAACTTTCGATATAACGACAAACTTTTGTTATAGAGACAACCTTTTGGTGTCATCATAAAACCACAAAAACCGCACAAACTTGTGATATACTTAGAAAACCATAGCAACTAAGATTTACTTTATCGACAAAGTTTCCATATTGCGACAAGCATTTTATACAGCAACTAACTTTTGCTATAGCGACATATTTTTTATATAGTCCGAAACTTTCGCTATAGCGACACACTTTTGGTATAGCGACAAAATTTTGGTGTCATCATAAAACCATACCGAGAAATGTTTGATATGAACAATGTTACTACTATAATTCCATTCATGAAACCATTTCGACAAAATTTTCATATTCTGACAAACGATAATGACAAACTTTTAATATAGGCTCTAACTTTTAATGCACTGCCAAACTTTTCATAGAATCGCCAACATTAGAAATTAATCATAAAACTATACCCAGAAAATTTTCAGTTTGGGACAAAATTTTGAAATAGCAACAACGTTTTTTATTTCATCATAAATCCATGGCAACACTTGTACTATATCGACAAAATTCTGGTATAGCGACAACCTTTTCATATAATCATAAAACCATGGCGCCCAACTTTTCCTCTAGTGACAAACTTTTTATATATAGACAAACTTATGATATAATCATAAAACCATCGTGACAAGCTTCTAGCATAGCATCAAAATTTTCTTATACCGACAAAGTTTACATATATCGACAAACTTTTGTCATTGCGAACATTTCTTTATATAGTGACAGACTTTTGACTTATTCATAAATCATGGTGACGAGATTTTAATATAGAGATAACCTTTTGATATAGCGACAAACTATTCATATCTCCATAAAACCATTGCCACAAATATTTCATATAGCGAAAAACGTTTTATATGGCCACAACCTTTTCATAAAGTGGCAACACTTTTCAGCTTACGATAAAACCATAGCGACCCACTTTTAATATAGTGACAAACTTTACATATACCGACTAACTTTAGATCTACTGACAACGTTTTCATATACCAACAAACGTTTTGTAGATCGTGAAATTTTTTTTCTATACATTCAAACATAGTAACCATTGAACCAAGTCAACCGTGATTATCACGCCAGACATTATAAAGAAGGAAACTATGGTCAATAAATGCAACAATGTCAACCATGCCTAAGTATGGTCATGCTAAGTACGTCAAATAATATTGACACCTTGTTCCAACATGCTAAACCATGATAAACATGTCCATAATATCACAATCATGTCAACCATGATCATGGTATGGTAATCATGTCAACCATGCCCATGGTCTGACAACCAAGTCAACGATGTCCATGGTATACAAACTAGATGAAGCAAGGTATGGCATGACCATGGGTGACCATGTAATCTCTGAGTTACATGACTATGTTCAAGTATTGTCATCCATGGTTATGGATGTCAACCATGGTTGATTGTGGTCAGCTTGGTCAATCATGGATATCATGATGGTGGTCTTGACTGCATCATGTCAAAGATATGCTTCCCATTTCCAGGTTGACCCTATGTTCAAATAGGCTCAAAATAATTAACCATGTCATCGTCAACCATGGTCTTGTTCATCATTGCACATGGCCAACCATGGTGGAGATGACCATGGTCAACCATGGTTAACAGTCATGGTTGACCATAGTGTCCATTTTTAAGGATGGTTATGGTCAACCATGTCAACCATACCCAAAAAATTCATTTCTAGAAAAATTTATTGTGAATAAATGAAATAAATATTCAAAAAATAAAATATTATACAAAAACATATTTTCTAAAGCTATATTTTTTTAATGTTTACTTTTAAATACTATAATTTAAACATATTTTTTAAAAATAATATTTACAAAAGAAAACTACAAAAATTATTATTCATTTGTTTACTGTAGAAAATAAATTTATTTTTACTTTTTCTCCCATATTACTTTATCACACTATTATACATTACTTTAGAAATTTAAAAAAATAATATATTTTCCCTTTTATCTTAATAATAATACTACTACTAATAATAAGAATAATATTATTTTTATTATTAGTATTATTATTATTATTTTTAAAGATGCAATTTAATAATTTTAATATAACCATAATCACATAATAATAATAATAATAATAAAATAATAATAATAATCATCATGAATTGGATTTTATTCTTATTTTGTATTCAATTCACGTTTCTCTATTCCTTAGAGTTCAGTTTCATTTTTCATCTCTTTATTATCTTCATGACACTTTTCTCATATTATTTTTCTAGTTTTCTTATTATTATATAATATATGTATATATATATATATAAACGATGGTTCACCATGGCTACGTACACCCAGGAAAATATCTCTTATACTTGCTTGGAAAGTTTACATGAACACACAACAACAACCCTTGAGAGGGTCAATCATGATAAACGACTCACTAGCCTAATATTTCATTACATACAAGGGATCCCAAGGAGCAAATGTCCCCAACGAGATTCAATCCCTGTGGGGAGTGCAACAACCAAATCTCCCAACCACCCAAGCTATGCCCCATGGGTATATGTTTGTGTGTGTGTGTGTGTGTGTGAAACAAAATTTAGAACATAATACATTGTTAGAACCAAAATTTTAAATTTGAAAGATCATTTTGATAGTTTGTGCAATTTTTTGTTTTTAAAGTGAATATATTTTATTTATTTGTAAAAGAAAAATTATAAAATTTTAATTCGCATTGCCCCATTACCCAAGTATAGGTATCTATTTTAATTTTATTTAAAGTATATTTAATCCTAAAATGATAATGATGATTTGAATCCTACCATAGGTGTAGGAAATTTATATCAAATGTGGATAAATTTGACATGAATACCTATAAATGAAGTTCCACACCTTTGGGATGAAGGGATGACATGGTTGGGTTGATGATTTTTAATGTACAATGTAATTTATTTTAAAATTCCATTAAGTGGTATGGCTCTCACATGTTCACTTTTTCCTCAAAATATTTGAATCTAGTCATCCCCTTACATTGGCCATTGTTTTAAATTTTCAAATTGTATTAAATTCCACACCATTGTGTTATTATAAAAATTGACAAAATACCATCGAAAAACTTTAGTAGCCACTTACATGATAATGTCAACAAAGTGAATTCAAAGAGCTCGGAGAAGTGTTGTAGAGTTCCATGATGCATTGTGCATGTATGATCTGTGCCCTTTGTCCAATTTTGCATGGACACATATAATTCCTTGATAGCCTTATCACTAGGATTTCATAGAAAATAGATTATATTGTAATAATTTCAAGGTCAATGGACTACACCATGTATAAACATAAAAGTGAATTTTCCATATTGATGGTCAATATGGTAGGAATTTTATATTTCCTTGAATCTCCCTACTCTCTTTTATCTTTTTCTCATCATATGATAGATGTTTCTAATGGATATTTTTGGTTTGTTTTTATCCATGGGAAGTAAAAAGAATGTATGTTGGGTAGTGACTATAATCACTACCATTATATTACATTTATTTGTATTGTGAGTAAAGAAAAAATGTGACGTATTATGCATCAAAATTGTGGGAATCTTTAGGTCATGGTTATGTAGGGATATGTGAAAGTTCTCAAAATGATGACCATAACTCACATGTGGATGAGAGATTTTCTAAGCAGATGCATGCTATGTGATGGTCAATGGAATTGTAATGGTCCATGACCCCTAAATAAATTGGTATGAATTTAGAGCATAAATTTAAAACCTGGACCATGGTGTGGGACAAGAGATCTATTATTGGTGTTACAAATATCAAAATACCAACATCTCCCACTTGTAGTTGAAAGAATATTCCCTCTATGGGGAACTAAATGGTCTCATAAGCCTTGAGCATGTACTATTAACTAAATATCCAATTCATGCCCATATACCTTGTGTTGGGAAAATATTGTTTATGTAGGACCTATGTAGCATTCCATGGCCCATGATCCTTGATATCATTAGTTTGGTATTAAGTGTAAGGTTTTTTCACATCAATACTAACTTCTTGTATCTTCAGGAACTTACTTATTACTTCCAACAACTAAACACACCTAACCCAACCAACCAACCTAGATGACAAATGGACCTAGCACACCCAACCCATATAATGAATTCACGCACCTTAGGAGCTTCAACCTATAATCCCCTAGCCTTGTACCTTACACTAACCTCATGCCTTACTCTAAAATCTAACCCCTAACAAAATAACATGTTAACTCATAGACTAGTTACCAGATAGTACCCCCAAAATATAAACTATAGAACCACTAATTCAATACCCCCCTAGCTATGAGCTTATCCAAATAAGGTAGAATATATGATTTTTGCAATCGACAAACAAATCCCATCATGTTAGAGGTCCAAATTACTAGTATTGAAGCTATATACTTGCTTTCATATCCATGTATAATTAAATTTTTGTTTCAAGCCATTAAACATAAAGCAATACATATTTTTTGAGAAATGTGTGTTTGTGTGTGTGTCCTTGAAATATGATGCCGAGTTTGTTGAAAAAAGTATTTCCTAAAATAACAGAATTGGTCACTATGAAGAAAACAAATAAATTTATGAACAATATGATAATTGATCATGATAAATAGTTACATAAATATTCATAACATGATTTCAAAAATGATAATAAAGTCGAGAATTAGGGAAAACTAATCCCTCCCTAATTGAACAATTTTTGGAATATCTCAATTTTTTTATGAAGGCTTTGTTGTCATCACACAAACTTGTCATCGTAGAAGGGATAAGTTGATGAAGACCATTGATTCAAAGAAATGGTTGTTTACCATAGACACAAAGGACGCCATTGGCACTCCTTAGATCTACATAATTTCAATGTCTTGAACCATGCTCCTTAAGTATCGAAGGGTATTTTGAGTATTAAAATCGGTCTGAGGATTATTATATATCTCATTAATAGATGTGGGTTGAATGTGTTCAATACTCTTGTAAATATTTACAAAATAAATTATTGGAACAAAACCCAGGCCAAAGGTGTTAGGTTACTAAATGCTATCATCTCTTTATTATGTATTAGGTTACTAAATTCTATCATCATTTTATTCAGTATTAGGTTGGTAAATTATATCATCACTTTATTTAGTATTAGGTTACTAAATTCCATCTATCATCACGTTATTTAGTGGTAGGTTACTAAATTCTATCATCTCTTTCTTCTATATTTTTACATTTGACCATGTCTAAACACATCGCAATCATCGTGAATGTTCCAAACTCATAATTTCCATCATATCTTGATCATATGATAAATATTTCCTTTGCAAGACCTCTATGGTGTCCAAGGGAAACAATGATGTCTCAATTAGAGGCCCATAGACAAATATTATGGTACAATTCCCTATATTTTGGCATTGGACCACATCACAAGCACCAAGAACCAATGTCTAGTGTTTTAAATTTCAAAATGAGCACCATATCCCATTTCTAGGAGAAACATTCCCCATGGAAGGAAAATATGGTGGTTTGGGACCACACATATAGACCATGAGCTCCATAATAAAATGTTGCATTGTAAGGTCCTAGATTCATCCGTATACCATTGAATGGTTCCCAACTTCCATCCCTAGTGTGACCCTCCTCAACATGGTGGCCATATCCCACATGTAACCTAAAGATTCCCTATAAGGGCCCCAATCCATGATGTGGAATGCTATGCAAAGAACATCAACCCCATTCACACATGTTATATCCTAACAACATGGGTTTTGGAATAAAACCATGGATTATTGACACAGAAGAATCCATTTATGATTTTTCATCAACAGACGAGAATGAGACAAGTGTGCACACAAGCAATGTCCACATTGATTTTATCGCCATCGTTCAAAATTCATAATTAACAATTTTAAAAAAATAAAAAAATAGCCTAGTTAACATGTTATAAGTACACTTGGTGATAGTTTGAAAAATTAAACTTCAACTTCAACTTGGTAATTAAAACTCTAGAATCATGATGATGTGAAACTATTCCATTATTAGATACAACTATTAGATTAAGTTCAATGATGATGATACAACTTTAGCTTAAGTTCAACTCCAAAAACACTACTTTAACTTGTATTGCAATCAGTGATATATTAACTTTTAAATTAACTACTAAATAGAACTATTAGCTTAACTTCGATGATTTTACAACTATTAACTGAACTTTATCTCTAATAATAGTTATATTGTATTAACTATTAAAAAATTATTAATAATTCAAATATATATCTTTCAACAACATATTAATCATATTTATTATTAATCTTATAAATGTAATTGTGGTTAGTAAATATATTAGGGATTATAAAGAATGTTTCAACGTGAAGGTTTATATATGCGATGCCATGTTTCATTAAAAAGTCAGTTGGGAGGCCTGCATCCCATAAGAAGCCCATGCTTGCACCTTGATAGACGCATGCATTCCCAGATCTTGTTTGATAATGTCGTCTTACAAGAATCATAATAGCAGATGATTTTCGTATTCCAAATATGGCCATTTTACAGCATTTCTATGTTGATTCTAAAATATCTGCACAAAGATAGAGAGGACCAATTTACTTCAACAATTTTTGTTTTTCTAAATTTTTCCATCAATTCAAGGATTGGGCTTTCGGTTCAACTTTTGTTATTTTTAATCAAAAATCCCAGGTCATCGACTAGTTTCATGTCCTATCGAGTTCCTTCCTACTACTATAAATATGTCCAAAAATCCCATAGTTTCATCAGCAACGCTGCATGATAGTTTCATTTAGTTTGCCTGAATTTATTTGTTCGGTGATTGTTTCGAAGAATGGCTTCAGTTTATGACAATGCTCAAGGGAAGCTTCCCACATGGGGTAAGTGTTTTCTTGCTATCCACAGCGTTCAAGAACTTGTGAAGAAGAAAAGGAAACAATACCAGAAAGGTATGTCAGAAGAGAGCTAGAAGAAAGGCCAACACCAACTTCAATATCTGATCATCAACTCGATATCCCCATCATTAACATGGCCAATATTTTAGAAGGATTATTGCAGAGAAAGCAAGAGATTAAGAAGATTGCGAAGGCTTGTGAAGAGTGGGGCTTCTTCCAGGTATAATTTGCTTAATTCCTACATCTTGGTGTCATGAACCGTTCTATAAGAAATAACAAAATATAATGTTGTGGCCATTTTGTAGATTGTAAATCACGGGATCCCAAAGTCCTTAATAAATGATGTTAAAATAGTTGGAAAAGAGTTCTTCCAGCTTCCTTTAGAGGAGAAACAGAAGCACGCAGTGAAACCAAGAGAGCTTCTGGGCTATGGCCAGACATTCGTTGTGTTGGAAGAACAAAAACTGGTTTGGGGTGACTTGTTTGGTTTGACAATATCTCCTTTGGACATTAGAGATTTGAATGCGTGGCCACTTCAACCCACTAATTGCAGGTTCACTAGTTCTACATATTTTGCACATAGAGAGAACAATTAATTTTTTACAACACAAAATCGCTACAATTTTCTTTTCGACTAAACAATATATGTGGAAGGTTTGGCAGGGAGATCGTTAATGCATACAACACTGAAATTAAAATTCTTGCTGCCAAGCTGAAATTAAAATTCCCACTTATCCAATTAATTTAATAAAACAAATTGGTTAAAAAGGACATGCTTTATAAGATTTTGTTTTCCTCCAACCTGAAGTATCAAATGACACACTTTCTGCCAAATAATAAGTCATGAGATCGATATACATAGAATCTTTCATATTTACATTTATACCAAAACCAGTTTTTCAAAAATGGACAGAATTAGAACTTTACAATGGAAATAAGTAAGGTCATAATTAGAACTTTATAATGAAAGTAAGTATTTTTAAATTTTAAAATGTTTTAGCATATCAATTATACATATATATAAATCATTTATATATAATTAAAATGAAAATAAGAATAAACAATTTATATATAATTACAATGAAAATAAGTATGGTCAGAATTAAAACTTTATAATAGAAATAAGTATTTTTAAATTTTAAATTGTCTTAACATAGTGTTTATATATATAAACGATTTAATGCATACAACACTGAAATTAAAATTCTTGCTGCCAAGCTGAAATTAAAATTCCCACTTATCCAATTAATTTAATAAAACAAATTGGTTAAAGAGGACATACTTTATAAGATTTTGTTTTCCTCCAACCTGAAGTATCAAATGACACACTTTCTGCCAAATAATAAGTCATGAGATTGATATACATAGAATCATTCGTATTTACATTTATACGAAAACCAGTTTTTCAAAATGGACAGAATTAGAACTTTACAATGGAAAAAAGTAAGGTCATAATTAGAACTTTATAATGAAAATAAGTATTTTAAAATTTTAAAATGTTTTAGCATATGGATTACATATATATAAACGATTTATATATAATTACAATGGAAATAAGTATAAACAATTTATATAAGTACAATGGCAATAAGTATGGTAGGAATTAAAACTTTATAATGGAAATAAGTGTTTTTAAATTTTAAAATGTCTTAGCATATTGTTTATATATATATAAACGATTTTCTTGGAAAAATATATATAAACGATTTATATATAAACCAACTGGACTTTGTTTTCAAAACTAGTTTCTCAAAATGGTTGTTTATATATATAAACTATTTATATATAAACTATATAAACTATTGGACTTTGCTTTGGCTGGCAAAATGTAAATGGATCTTCCCCAAACTAAAGCTGTCACTCCTGCTAGAACACTGACTACGACTGGATCAAGTGTAGGCACAACAGTGGCAAAATGTAAATGGATCTTCCCCAAACTAAAGCTGTCACTGAATGCTTTCCTGCTAGAACATTGACTACGACTGGATCAAGTGTAGGCACAACAGTTGCAATTCTACTTAGCATATGGTGGTAGCTTTCATACTTTGACTCTGCTTTTGCTTTGGCTGCATACTTTGCAATGTATTTTTGTATACCATGGGGGGACAAAACTTGTTGGAAGTAAACATTTCCATTCCAAATTTACAGTATGTCACAGCTGAAATTTTCTCAAAATGGTCAGAATTAGAACTTCTTTATAATGGAAATAAGTATTTTAGAACTTCTTTATAATGGAAATAAGTATTTTTGAATTTTAAATTGTTTTAAGATATTTTTTATATATAAACTATTGAAACTATTGAGAGTTTATTTTTTCTCTTTTAAAAAGCTTATATATAAACGATTGAGACTTTGATTTTTCTTTTAAAAAACTTAAAATATATATATATA
Organism: Pseudotsuga menziesii; assembly: GCA_001517045.1. Classification (NCBI taxonomy): domain Eukaryota; kingdom Viridiplantae; phylum Streptophyta; class Pinopsida; order Pinales; family Pinaceae; genus Pseudotsuga; species Pseudotsuga menziesii. The sequence continues at coordinate 228,298 of LPNX010474666.1, forward strand.
TATATATAAATTTTAAAAAAAACTTAATTTTATTTAATATATAATATATATTCACTAGAATGATATATCACTACCCTCACCTTGAAAATTTGGACAAACTCATTTGAGAATAGCACCTGATACACCCATCCAATATCACTTATATTGTTGCGGCTTTGACTTCATCGCGCATACTTTGCTCCAACTGAGGTCGATCTTTGATCTGCTTAACCACTTTAGAAAGAAAAAACACTTCTTTTTTCAAATAATGTTCTGAACTTTACTTCCAGACGCTAGGCCTTGGACTTCATACGTTACCCTAATGTGATCAAGTCTTTATTGAGGATGTTGTCTTAATGATACCTTGATGGAAGGATCAATGGCACCTTGATGCTACCTAGATTGACAAAGACCTTTATCCTATTTGACAGTGCAAAATTAAGAAGAGCCAACATACCTATAAGAAGAAACATGCCTTATCTTGAGAAAGCTGTCAATCAGACTGTTCAAAATAACCCCTCTGAGTTGAAACTGCCCAACTGAGCATTGAATCAAATATCCAACACTTCACTATCAACTTCTATAGGACAGAAGCACAAAATAAAATGGGGTCAAATTAAAGTTTAAATAGAATAATTTGAATCCAAAAAAAGTGAAGATTTACCTATAAGAAGAAATGTGACTTTCTTGAGAAAGCTATCAATCAAGCCATTCAAAATAACCCCTCTAAGTTGAAACTAGCCAACTGAGCATTTAATCGAATATCCTACACTTCACTGTCATTTCCAATAGGACGAACTCATGGAATGAAATGGGATCAAATGAAAATTTAAATAGAATAATTTGGACCCAAACAAAATTGGACATTTACCTTTGAAATCCCATGGTTTCCATTTCACATATGCACCAATTTTTTCCATCAACGGCCAAGGAACCAAAATTGTCGAGCTCGCAAATTTTTTGACATATCCAGTCGAGCCCGCGAAATTTTTAAGAGATTTTTGGCCCAAAGAGTTTGACTTGGCCATATTTCTGTTGCGATATGGACTGATTCTTTCCTATTCTCTCTATGATTCTTTCCTATCCTGTAGATGGTTGTTTCCTATTCTTTTTTAGGATCAGCAACTTGATTATAGGATCCTTTCTCAAATTTTCACCACAGATTTGTTTGAATTCACCATCTAATCCAGCAAGAAAAATATGCACCCTTTGTCATTGAACTGATTTTCGATAAGATTCAACATCATTCTCACTTTCCATAATCACCTTATCACGATGATCCAACTCACAAAAGATCTTGGTTAATTCTCCATAATACATCGAGTGTTTTGCCATTTTGTTCATAGAAAAGTCCCTCTGACTTAAGAAAAACACCTGCAATTCATCTGCTCCATCATAAAAAGCTTTTGAAAGAGCCTTCCAAATATCTTGAGTGGTGAGTAAGCAAATATATCGCTTCATGATTTTTGGGGACATAGACATCAATAGCCATCTCTTGAATTTTTGATTGTCTGCATACCACTTCTCATATCCATCATCCTTCTCGGTAGGTGACTGTGAATTACCACGAATGAAAGAGAGTTTCTCCTTCTGAGAAATATGCATCTCCATGATTTGAGACCACAAATCATAGTTTGTTTCATCAAGTATAATCCCTGCATTGAATGACGAACCTTCAGATTGAATAACAATCGGAGCAGATTTGGTTCCAGATGTTTTAGAATCTGAGTCCGCAATGGTTCAATGGAGAGTACTCACAATTTAAGCTTCTTGGCTCTGATACCACTTTATTCACTGATACTTTAAAACTAGATTCTATTTTAGTTGTTATGTCTTTGGATTATAATCTGTTGTCAGTTTCTCAAATCACCACTACATTACTTTGTATTCTAATTTTTTGGCCTGATTTTTGTGTGTTTAAGGACATCCGAACGAGGAAAACAATTGGTTGTGGTGTTAGGTGAGGAAATTTGTATTGCTTGGACTTAGTGTCAAAGAGTTCGGACAAGTTATGTGAAGCTTTAATGGTGGATGGCTCTAAGGGGGAGAATAATAAATCTAAAATCTGGTTATGGCATCGACGTTTGGGGCATGCTTCCTTTGGTTACCTGAAGAAATTATTTCCTAGTTTATTTGTAAAATTTGATGCTTCTAGTCTCCGCTGTGATATATGTGAACTTGCAAAAAGCCATCGTGATTTGTTTCCATTAAGTTTGAATAAAAGTCCAGTTCCTTTTATGATCATACATTCTAATGTTTGGGGTCCGTCCAAAGTCACTACCTTTGGCAGATCACGTTGGTTTGTTACTTTTATTGACAACTGTACCAGGATGACTTGGGTGTGCTTGATGAAGTCTAAAATTGAAGTGAATTTGTTATTTCAAAATTTTTATAAAATGATTCGTACTTAGTACAATGCACAAGTTCAGGTTCTCCGTAGTGACAATGGAGGAGAATATTTAAGTTCTGAACTTCAGCAGTATCTGGAAGCACACGGAACTATTCATAAAACTACTTGTCCCAATACACCTTAGCAGAATGGGGTGGCTAAGAGAAAAAACTGCCACTTGTTGGAGGTTTTCCGTGCTTCATTGATAGAAGCCCATATGTCATTATCCTATTGGGAAGAAGCACTTACCTCTGCAGCATATTTGATCAACTAGGTACCCTCTAGCACTATTAATTTCCAGACACCATATTAGGCTCTCGCTGGAGCAATTGTTGCTCCAGCCGTCCCAAATTTATCTCCTCACATCTTTGGTTGTGTAGCTTTTGTACACCTCCATAAGCATCAGCGCAACAAGTTGTCTCCTCGAGCGCTACAATGTGTTTTTCTTGGATATGCTGCTTATCAAAAGGGGTACCGATGCTATCATCCTCCAACCCAATGAATGCTTATTACATTAGATGTAATTTTTCATGAAGACTAGATGTATTTTTCCTCTGAGCCTAAAATTTAGGCCCGAGTACCAGAAGGAAATTCGGACTCTAGACTATGATGATCACATCTCTAAAGATGTGGTTGTTCACATCTCAAAAGTAGGGGAACTCTCTGATGTGCTAAATCAAGAAGTGGGCGAATTGGATGTAGGTGGTTTGACTTTGGATCCAAGTAGTGATGAACACCTAGAAACTAAAGTTGTGGCTCCAACTCTGTCCAAGCCTCTCACACCATAGGCAGCTGATACACTAAACCAATTGCTTGTTGACAATGCTCCTGGAACATTTAGAAGACAACTACCACAACGTCGCACCAGAGGTATTCCTAAACCACATATGAACCCGATCTTTCTAGCAACGTTAAATACCCCATGAGTCATTATGTGTCTAACCATCATTTGTCAGAATCAAATCAGTCATTTGTGAATCAGTTATCTACTGTATCTATTCCTAACAATGTGCAGAAAGCCTTAGCTGACCCAAGGTGGAAAGCCGCTATGAATGAGGAGTTGAAATCCTTACAGGAGAATAAAACCTGGGAACTTGTTGACTATTCACTAGGAAAGAAACCAATTAGATGTCGGTGGGTTTACACTATGAAGTACAAAGAAAATGTTGCAATTGAACACTTTAAGGCAAGACTGGTGGCAAATGGATACACCCAAACCTATGGGATCGATTATACAGAGACACTTGCACCAGTAGCTAGAATCAATACAGTACGAGTCTTGTTGTCTCTTGTTGCAAACTTGGGTTGGCCATTACAATAGTTTGATTTGAAGAATGCCTTTCTACATGGCAAGCTGTCCGAACAAGTTTACATGGAACTCCCATCAGGATGCATGATACCAGAAATGCATAGTCGGAAGGTGTGCATATTAAAGAAGTCACTGTACAAGTTGAAACAGTCTCCAAGAGCATGGTTTGGAAGGTTCACAAAATCTATGAAATCCTTTGGTTACTATCAAACCAAATCAGGCCACACTTTATTCTTGAACAAGCTAGATTTTCTCTCGGAAGTAGGGGAACTCTCTGATGTGCTAAATCAAGAAGTGGGCGAATTGGATGTGGGTGGTTTGACTTTGGATCCAAGTAGTGATGAACACCTAGAAACTAAATTTGTGGCTCCACCTCTTTTTTAGTCTCTCACACCACGAGCAGCTGATACACCAAACCAATCGCTTGCTGAGGATGCTCCTGAACCATTTAGAAGACAACTACCACAACGTCACACCAAAGGTATTCCTAAACCCACATATGAACCCAAGCTTTCCAGTAACGTTAAATACCCATGATTCATTATGTGTCTAACCATTGTTTGTCAGAATCAAATCAGTCATTTGTAAATCAGTTATCGACTTTATCTATTCCTAACAATGTGCATGAAGCCTTAGCTGACCCAAGGTAGAAAGCCACTATGAATGAGGATTTGAAATCCTTGCAGGAGAATAAAACCTAGGAACTTGTTGACCGTTCACCAGGAAAGAAACCAGTCAAATGTCAGTGGGTTTACACTGTGAAGTACAAAGAATATGGTGCAATTGAACGCTTTAAGGTGAGACTGGTGGCAAAAGGATACACCCAAACCTATGGGATCAATTATACAGAGACATTTGCACCTATAGCTAAAATCAATATAGTACGAGTCTTGTTGTCTCTTGCTGCGAACTTGGGTTGTCCATTACAATAGTTTCATGTGAAGAATGCCTTTCTACATGGAGAGTTGTCTGAAGAAGTTTAAATGGAACTCCCACCAGGATGCATGATACTAGAAACACATAGTCAGAAGGTGTGCATATTAAAGAAGTCACTGTATGGGTTGAAAGAGTCTCTGAGAGCATGGTTTGGAAGGTTCACAAAATCTATGAAAGCCTTTGGTTACTATCAGACCAACTCATACCACACTTCATTCTTGAAGAAACAACAGGGTAAGATAACTGCACTTATTGTATATGTGGATGAAATGGTGGTTATAGGAAATGATCCTGAAGAAAGGGAGGCTCTACAGGACTACTTGTCCAGAGAATTTCAAATAAAAGACCTTGGCCCCTTGAAATACTTCCTTGGGATTGAAGTGTCTCGATCTAATAAAGGGATTTTTCTATCTCAAAGGAAATATGCCTTAGACTTGTTACAGGAAACTGGTATGTCAGGATGTCAACCCGTTGATACACCGGTGGAAGAAGGATTGAAGTTATGTGTTGGGTCTAATTAGGTACCAATTGATAAGGGTAGATACCAGATACTCGTAGGAAGATTGATGTACTTAGCACACACAAGGTCGTACCTTGCCTATGCCTTGAGTATTGTTAGCTAGTTTATGCATAATCCTGGTGAGCAACACGTGAATGTAGTTATGCACATTCTGAGATATCTAAAATCTGCTCCTGGAAAAGGAATTTTATTCACTAAAAATGAATATTGTCAAAGCATGGATGCATATACTGATGCTGACTGGGCTAGAGAAATTGATGACATGAATTCTACTTCAGGTTATTTCACCTTTGTAGGAGGCAACCTTGTTACGTGGAGAAGCAAAAAAAAGAATGTTGTTGCTCAATCAAGTGCAGAGGTTGAATTTAAAAGTATGGAACTTAGAGTATGTGAAGCATTGTGGCTAATACTTCTCCTCAAATATTTGGGCTATCCACCTAGGCAAGAAATTCGACTGTATTGTGATAATAAAGGGTGAATCCATGAAGATGGATGTCTATTTTGGGGGGTCTTATGAGAAAATAAATTTGATTTTTTCATTTTTTTCAACTTTGGGAAAATGAAAGTGATATTTTCATTTATAATTTCACTTTCAAGTAAAAACAAAACTTTTAGAGAATTATGTTAGCTTTCTATTCATAATTTTTTCAATTTTTTTTATTGAGATTTGATATGTCATTTCAGAAAATGTTTGACAGTGTGTCCTTATAAAATGAAAGGACTAAAAAATAGACATGTTTGGTTGCGCCACTAAAATAATTGTTAGACTTGTGTTTTGCAAAAACAAAATATGTTACAATAATCTACACACAATATACTATTGCGATGACTATAAATTTGTAACCAACGGATCTATACACTAATTATAATATTTATTTGAATTCGATCAATGGGGAAACCTTGTCGATTTTCAACATGTGTTTTGTTGCGCCACTTTTCTTGCAACTGACTATAAAAATTAAAAATCTACGAATACCCTTTTGAAGTAGACACTCCAATTAAGTGCACCATATTTGTTTCAATTTTTTACGTGTTGTATTTGTAAAGTTATATATTTTTCATTTCAGTGCATATTGAAATAGATGAAACAAAACTCGACACATGTTAAGAAACAAAAAAAAAAAAAATTGCGGATCTCACCTATACACAACAAAATATATACCTACGGAAAGTAGATTCAATGACGAAACTAATGGTATCAAGTTCGACAGTCAATTTGCACTGTAAGGCGTCCATTTTACCTTCCGAAAATGGAGAAACCTAAAAATTTTGTAGGTTTCTGGTCTCAGAGGTTATTCGGCAGAACTATTATTTAGCCGAATAATGGTTCAGTCAAACAATTATTCAGACAAACAATGTTTTTCCATTATGGAACCGTTATTTACAACACAAACGAAAAAAAAAAATCGTAGGCCGGAAAAACTTTCATCTGTCGAATTTTTTTTTAGCTTGTGTTTTTCTAATTATCTACCATCAATGGTTGGTTATCTATTCATCAACTATAAGTTATCCATTCACAACAGTAAACAATAATAATACATTACAATTTATCATATTACTAACACACCCATGAACAAAACATGTACTCTTCAAGAAGATACACTAGACTTAATATATCGCTTGTCTATAGCAACTCATGTAATTGTATTGTTCATTTTGTTAATTCTAGGATGCTCTTATGATATGGAGCTCATAATACTAGTGTTGAAAATGACATTAGATCTATGTTAAAATCAAAATTTCATTTAAGTGGTAATATTGATATCTTATCACAAAATACAAATTCAAATTCCTTTAACATAGGAAATTGTTCTAATTCCATTTTTTATTTTTCAGGCTCAAATTCTTTAATTTTGATGCCATAAAGTTGACACCCTTTCCTAATACACTTTTTACATTATAGTGCTGAAATTTGTTGTGTAGATAAAGGTCTATAAATTTCATTCATTGTATGATACTTATCTTCCTCATCCACACCACTAAAAATTTTATGCAAATAGTCAATAACATTTTTATGAGATTCTAGCCAATCCATACCTATCAAAATGTCATAGGATCCTAGGAGAAGTATATTTAAATTAACTAAGGTATCCAAGTCATTAAAACCTAATAAAAAATATTTAACTATCTCTGTAAATTTCATTTTTACCTTTGTCGCCAGCTATACCAACCATGCATTTTTTTGTTTTTCCTTACTAAGTTTATACTTTTCAACTACTTTTGATGCAATGTAACTTAAACTAGACCCTGAATCGATAAGTATTGAAACATGTATGTTCAAAACTTTACCTTCTACTTCCAACATCATGGATTGATGGTCCACCTGTCGATATTCCAAAGAAACATTAACTATAGGGACATTCCTGGCTATGTCATTCACAGTACAAGTGTCCTGCAACGTGCTTACAGGTTACTATTTCATCCTCCAGTGGAAGTTTTGATACTCTTTACTCCATTGCTATTGGTTGAACCTCGCCTGTTGTAATTTTTATGAGGATGACCTCTCATTCCTTTTCCAAAAGGTGTGGGTTTAAATCCTTTCCTACGTTGATCGATCTTTTCAATTTCTTTTATTTTTCCAACTTCTACTCAATTTGGATATTTGTTTAAACAAATGGTAGCACAACTAGGCCTTTCTAATTGCTTCATCCATTGTTGAAAAATTTCAAACCCAATCTTTTCCTTATACATTACAGGTAAACCACTGATAAAACTGTATACCTTAGTTTTTTCAACTCTTAGATATGGCACATAGTGTTGTAAATTTACAAACTCAGTTACAAATTCTTCCATGGTTAACAATCTTAGTCTCAAATCATTGAATTATTGAGCTTTCTCATCATAATATCGTTCTGACATATACATTTTTTCAACAATTTTTTAAAAATTTCCCAACCCAACTCTTTACTACATTTTCTACTGACACTCTTAACATCCTTCGACCATAGAGCAGATTTAACAACCAAGATTCTATCGCTTCCTCAAATTCTCCATCAAACATGAAAGGCCCTAACTTTTTTAATTCTCCCTGTAACTCTACAGGTCTTTTTTTTGTTTTTCATTATCCATTTCATCACCTTTCTTTAAATCCGAGCGGGTTATATAGAAATGATATTTGTAGTTTGTTTTTTTGTAGTGCTCATTTTATTTTCTTGTAAGGAACATAAAATAAATATAATAATTAAATTGATAATATTACCTTAGTATAAAAAATATTAAAATTCATAATCAAGTTGCTAATTACCTTAATAATAAAAAATATTTCTATCAACATTCACTCCTAATATTCTCCTAACATTCACGCATTCACTCCTAACATTCCCCTATTTCTACATTCACCCCTAACATTGCACCTATCAAAACATTCACTCCTAGCATTCCCACATTCACTCCTAACATATTCCTACATTCACCCCTGACATTGCACCTATAAAAACTTCATAACATTCATAACATTAACATTTCCATATCCATTCCCCATATATTCATTCTTAACATTAAAGTGCACTTATCAAAGCATTCACTCTTAACATTCCCCTATTTCCACATTCACTCCTAACATTGTACCTATCAAAACATTCACTCCTAACATATTCCTACATTCACCCCTAACATTGCACCTATAAAAACTTCCTAACATTCATAACATTAACATTTCCATATCCATTCCTCATATATTCATTCTTAACATTAGATTACACTTATCAAAGCATTCACTCCTAACATTCCCCTATTTCCACATTCACTCCTAACATTGCACCTATCAAAACATTCACTCCTAACATTCCCACATTCACTCCTAACATATTCTTATATTCACCCTTAACATTGCACGTATCCAAACTTTCTAACATTCATAACATAAACATTTCCATATCCATTCCCGATATATTCATTCTTAACATTGGATTTCACTTATCAAAGCATTCACTCCTAACATTGCACCTATCAAAACATTCACTCCTAACATTCCCACATTCACTCCTAACATATTCTTATATCCACCCCTAACATTGCACCTATCAAAACTTTCTAACATTCATAACATTAACATTTCCATATCCATTCCCGATATATTCATTCTTAACATTGGATTGCACTTATTGAAGCATTCACTCCTAACATTCCCCAATTTCCACATTCACTCCTAACATTAGATTGCACCTATCAAAACTTCATTACATATCTATCACTCTCAACTTCTCAACAAAAAACATTAATTTAATAAATTACATACATTCATATATTT
>LPNX010474666.1:237824-248938 GCA_001517045.1 Pseudotsuga menziesii
TAATAAATATTTCATAGTAAAAGTAAAAAATATTAAGCTTAGCAATTAACTTAAAAAACAAAAACAAAAAAACATTAGCTCACAATAGATGGAAAATCATCTAAAAAGTTTGAATCTATTGAAACCTGCATAAATAAGTCAAATTAACAATAAGATACATAGTTAAATTTAAAAACAAACAAAAAATATCTTTCAAACTTAAATATAAATGTGTAAATTTTAAATATACGTCCCAAATATTCTCTTCTACATTTCCAGCATTTTGACTAGTGGAGACTCTAAAATTATGTTCATTTAACAATCGAGAAAATTGAAAACAATAAACATTTATGTAATGTATTTATTACTATACATCAAAAAATAATTTATCATACATAGATATAATGTAACTAAAAGTTTAATTCATAATGAATAAAAAAATAATGGATTGAAAGTACACAAACCTCTCCTATGCTTGAGGTGTCATTAGATATTCTATCTGAAGCTATATTACGACAAAGCTTTGCATAGGCCTTTAAATCTTCAATGCCCATATAATCCAATTCATCATCCGTTTTGTATAAAAATTTTGTCAAATAGTGGCACGAGTCTTCTCTTGACTCAATCCAACATCAACTCCTACAAAAGCGGAAGTCAAACCTTCAGTAACATTATGCCTTGCAGTTGTCCCAACTTGTGATGTGGGCTCTATCTCTGAATTGTAAGCCACAATCCTAGGTGGATGAGATATCAGAGGTGGAGGTCGAAGAGTACTAGGATCTCTAAGGGCACCTTTTTGATTCTATATCCTCCCCTTTCCAACTCCATAAAACTCGGAATGAATATTAGTATAGTCTAGTTTCATTCCTAAAAAAAACTCAGCATAAAAAAACTTAGCAAAATAATGAGGAACCTCATTGTTCCATGGCAACCAACCATAAGCTGCAAGAAGCTGATCATATAAAAAATTTGCAAGTTCAGGGTGCTTAAAATATTGCACTTTCAATGCTTTCCGCTTTAGGCCCTCTTTGAAGTTGAACATTGAGTTGACCTGTTCTTTAGTCACCCTTTCCTTCACAATAGCCCACTTATATGGACCCATCACTTCTTCCTTTCTTCTTTGCATCAAGGCAACAAAACCATCTATTGCTGGTCCAAGATCCTCATATACCTCCATAAATTTTTGTAAAGATAACAAAACCATCTCTATACTTTGTTTGTTCTTTGGAGTGAGATCCAAACTAGAAAGATCATTTTGCAGCTTGGCATAGTGAGCCCTACAAATTTCAAGGGTTTTTTGTTGAAGTCTACTTTCCCATGGAATCTCATCAGGTAAATCTGATGGATAGGTTGTAATGGGCGTACAACTGACCTTCACCACCCTATGGAGGATGAAAAGCCTCTTGCGAGCCTTTCTCTGCTTCCACACTTGTCTCCCGCATAGAAGGTCGAGATCCACATTCACCCATAGATGATAAAGGAGAATCATCTCTACCACTATCACTACATCGATGATTAGATGAATGTGAACTATACAATAAGCTCAAGTCTCGAGGTGAAGTCGAAAATCTTCAATTTTCATTTTGGACACCAACTCCCGAAGAATGTGATGACCTCCTACGCTTCTGTCTCAAAGGTGGCTCTCTCTCCATTGGATATGATATCTACAAATTTACACATATATCAATTTCTATATGTAAAATTAATCAACTTCAAAGATCTAGCTACTATTAAAATTAAGCTTTCAATGTAATATAAATAGAAAATACAAAGGTGGTATGATAAATTAACATATATAAAGACAATGAAGCTTCTTCATGATAAGAAAGATCCCTAAATCCACTAAATACAATGGTATATGATGGTTCCTAAGCATGTTGTATAACATTTTGACCCCGACACATGTCAATCACTAAGGTCCTAACCTTCTACATGTTAATTAATCAACTTCAATGACCTAGCAGCTATAAAAACTAATATTTCAACAAAAACCTAGATATCAGTAATATTATTTAATAGTCATTTAACTACATCTGCACGAACTACATTTTTCTAAGTATAAAATATAGTCTAAGGCAAGTCCAAGTACTTACCTACTCTAAGGAAACACAATACTACTGGCTACTAGCTACCTAGTCATTATAGACTTGTTAGTGAAAGCATCACTATTAAATATACATAAAGCTTCTTTTTCTTCAACTGAACTTAAATTGTAGGTGAATCAGCTAGCTCATCCCCGAATCTCATAGAGAGAAAGTATTTCTAGATTATTCCTTTCCTTCTCTTCGTTTATCATCTTTAAATACTTCCACTTCCCTTCTTCTAGGCTCTGGAGTGTTTACAATGAATTATATAGCCTAGTGCCTCTAGTTGTATAAAGAAATGAAGCATCTAGAGACTAACTACATACACATAAACTTGCCTTTATCTATCTTACATTTTCTCTCTATGTTTCAAATAAGCATGAAATGGCAATGTTATTTAATGCAATGCATCATGGACTAAGATACTCATAATGTGCCATGAGACTTATCCTTCAGCTATTAGTTGTATGGACTAGAGCAATTAGTAGAGGTTAAGAACAAAACTATATAGTTATTACACTACAGCTAAAGTTGTAACACAGGGCAATAAAATGAAACAGTTTTGAAATCATGTTCCCTACCAACGAAAAAACATATAGAAATAAATTGTTTACTTAGGGGCTTGATCAACTCTATCCACTTGGACAGAGCTGTTCAACTCTGTCCAGATGGATAGAGTAGATCAGCTTTGTCTATTTGTACAGAGCTGATCAGAACTATCCATTTGGACAAAGCTGATTAGAACTGTCCATTTGAACAGAGCTGCAACTTGTACAGTCTCAAATGTCTATATGTCTCAAATATCATTTAAAGATGCTACATACTGGTGTAGTTATTTAAGCCTACATAACCATGGATTTTTTTGGACAGAGCTCTCTAAATATTCTATATTCATGTACATAGAAAATAAAACTAAGCTAATTAAAAAAAATTTGGACTTTTTTTAAACTGAGCTGTCTAAATATTCTGTAAAATTTCATGTACATTGGGAACAAAAATAATCTAATTAAAAAATATAGAAACAAAAAAAAACATTAACAGATTTATAGTTTTATATTGAATTTTATTTAATTAAAATCGTATAAAATAAGTAAAGGTGTCCAAATGGGCAGATCTATTCAACTCTGTCCAAACAGGCAAAGCTGTTCAACTCTGTCCAAATGGACAAAGCTGTTCAACTCTATCTAAATGGACAGAGCTATTCAACTGTCATATATATTGCTTTCAACTATCATATAAATTGTTTACATAGGGCCTTGATCAGGTCTATCCATATGAACAGAATTGATCAGCACTATCCATCTGGACAAAGCTATTCAACTATGTCTATATGGACAGAGCCGATCAACTCTATCCAAATGAACAAAGCAGACCAGCTCTGTCCATTTGTTCATAGATGGGTAAAAATTAGAATAAATATAAGCTAATCAAGAAATATATTAACAGAAAACACATTAACAGCTTTCAACATTGTTAAATTTTGTTTAGATAAAATCATTTAAAGTAAGCAAACTATCCAAATTGGCAAAGCTCAACTCTGCACAAATGGGCAGAGCTATTCCACTCTACCCAACTAGGCAGAGCTGTTCAACTCTACCTTTACTACCATTGCAATTATGTCATTACTAAAATGATATAAAACAAGCACATGACAATTTATACAATCCCTTAATAATGTTAATATAATAGTTCGAATGGCTTACCTCACAGCCAAGAGCCAGCACAATAAGACCACACCAAGAGAATGCCATGTACATTTCGACAGAAAGATCTCCATGCAGGACAAACCTCCATGACCTCCACGCCGAATAGACCTCCACGCCCTCCACACTGAACAGACCTAAACGCCGAATAGAATTCCACGATGCAGGGTGCCAAGATGGCGGATACACACGTCAGATAGATGGGTGGCGTGGACAGGGATGAGACAGGTGGCAAGCTGTGTGGAAAAACGAGACGAGTGGGGTGATGGGAAACCAGACAATGACAACTCGTTGTGGGCCAAACAACGAAAATGGGCCCGCAGCTGAATAATTATTCGGCCAAATAATTTCGATGAAAACTATAAAATATATTTAAATAATAATATTGAATTAAAAAAATTGTAATTTTAAAAACATTATTATATAATATTGTATATGTTCTTAAATAAAATTATAGGTGTAATAAAATATAAATTTGGACATGCTTTTTTTAATAATATGATTGTGTAAAATTATATAAGATTTTTAATTCGAAGGTAGATGAAATATTATATAATGTTTTTTTAATAATATTTAATAGTCTTTCTTGGGTTAGGTATAATATTGTATATATTTTTTTAATAAAATTAAATAAATTTTACACTTAGAAAAGTTGAGTCAAATAACTAAATAATTACCTTTTATATGAAATTAAGTATTACATCTCTTTCATTATTTTATGTGATTTCTATCTTTATTTTGGGGTGAAACATTTATTGGTCCTCAAAATAACTAATTTTTAGATGAAATTATGTATTAAATTTATTTCCTTATTTTAACTGATTTCTAACATTATTTTCGGATGAAACACAGATCTCAAAATAACTAATTTTTAGTTGAAATTATGTATTAAATTTCTTTCATTATTTTATGTGATTTCTATTATTACATTTGGGTGAAAATTTTCATTGAACTTCATTCGCATTAATTGATTTTAATATAAAAGTGCAATAATCCTTGGCAGCTTTGATAAAAGTGAAATAATAGATTAATATATTAAAAAAATGTCTCCATGGAATTATTTTATTAATTTATTGATTTTTCCTTAGGAGGCTGATTTTGAGTTGAAATTTCCTCTAATGGGCCTAGCTGGTTTTCAATATGTGCATGTCCATGTGTTTCTAGTTCCATCTCATAACTTGTAAAGAGGTCACTAAACCCCAGTTCCATCTCATAACTTGTCAACCCTAGTGATAGCATGCAATTTCATGTTCACGAAACCCTAGTTGTTTTCCAATTTGTGCATGTCCATGTGTTTCTAGTTCCATCTCATAAATTGTCAACCATAGTGATAGCATGCAATTTTGTGTTCATGAAACCCTAGTTTTTTTCCAATTTGTACACGTTCATGTATTTCTAGTTCCATGTCATAACTTGTAAAGTGGTCACTAAACCCTAGTTCCATCTCATAACTTGTCAGCGCTAGTGATAACATCTAATTTCATGTTCATGAAACACTAGTTGTTTTTCAATTTGTACATGTCCATGTGTTTCTAGTTCCATCTCATAACTTGTAAAGAGGTCACTAAACCCTAGTTCCATCTCATAACTTGTCAACCTTAGTGATAGCATGCAATTTGGTGTTCATGAAACATAAATCTGATGTATTTAGTGGTTTTCATCATTTCAAAGCACTCATGGAGAACCAGAGTGGTCACCGCAACAAAATCCTAAGGACGGACAGAGGTAGTGAATATGTTTCAAATGAATTTCTAATATTTTAGAAAACCCATGGCACACAGAAGAAATTCACTACACGGTATACACCTCCGCAGAACGGTGTCACAAAGAGGAAGAACATAACCATTATGGATATGGCAAACAACATGATGGCAGCCAAGCAATTTCCAAATGAATATTGGGTTGAAGCAATCACAACTACTGTATACATTATGAACCAATTTCCAAGACAGAGTGTGAAGTACAAGGTTCCTCAAGAAGCATGCACAGGTATGAATCATAGTGTTTCTCATTTACAAATTTTTTGTTGTGGCGTAGATGCTTATGTGCCAAATGAGCTGAGAAAGAAATTAGACAACAAGGGATAGAAATGTATTTTTGTTGGCTACTCTAAAGACACCAAACCATACAGGTTGTATGACCCTGTCACAAGGAAAGCGATCATAAGCCATGATGTTCAATCCGTCGAAAATGAATCATGGGATGGAACCATCAATAAGAATGTCAAGCTTATGTCGAATGTTGAGCATGATGACATGATAGAGGAAGTGGTTCAAATACCACATGCAATTCAATTGGTCACAGAACCTTTGACTCCCATGACACCACGACATGGTTCAGCACAAGATACATCGACACAAGTCACATATCAAGCTATAATGACGAGCACACCAAGAGGACAACAGACTCCATCAAGCAGTTCAACATCAACAGATCCATTGAAGGTGAGAAGTCTACATGAAATATATGAATTTGGTACACCAAGTTCCTTTTCTCTCTTTGCATTGTTTTCTCAAATAGATTATCCAATAACATTTGAGGAAGCTATCAAAGATGAATTATGGGAACAAGCCATGGATGAATAAATAGAATGCATTAAGAAAAACTAGACATGGGAACTAGTTGATGTACCAAAAGATAAATATGTAATCGACATCAAACGGATTTAGAAAACCAAGCAAGATGTTGATGGAAATGTGCAGAAGCACAAGGAAAGAATTATCGCAAGAGGGTTCACGCAACATCTTGCCATAGGTTTCAATGAAACCTTCACATCAATTGCACGCATGGATACAATCAGAATATTTTTGGTCATTGCTGCTCAAAACAAATGGCATGTTTATCAAATGGATGTTAAATTGGAATTTCTAAATGGCTATCTAGATGAAGAAGTATATGTGGAACAACCACAAGGCTATGAAGTTCCAAGATAAGAGCACAAAGTGTACAAGCTGAGAAAGGCACTCTATGGTTTAAAGCAAGATCTGAGAGCTTGGTACAGTCATATTAATTCCTATCTCCCTGAGAATGGGTTTCACAAAAGTGAAAGTGAACCAACGATGTACACCAAAGTGGATGAGAAAGGTAACATGTTAATTTTATTCTTGTATGTAGATGATTTAATATTTACTAGTGATTTTGGGATAAAAGAATTTAGAACAGTCATGAAAAGTGAATTTGAAATGACTAATTTGGGGCTCATGATGTTTTTTCTGGGCATTAAAGTTGAGGAGTCTGAAAGTAGTATTTTTATATCACGGTCAATGTATGCAAATACAGTTTTAAAAAGATTCAATATGTTTAATTACAAGTCATCCTCAACACCAATAATAACAGGTTTAAAATTGAGCAAAGATGATGATGGATCAAATGGAGATCCTACGTTGTTTAAAAGGCTTGTTGGAAACCTTATGTATTTAACAACAACAAGACCATACATCATGTATCTAGTAAGTCTAATCTCAAGATTCATGGAGTCACCAAAAGACTCTCATTGGCAAGCAGGTAAAAGAATTCTGAGGTATGTAAGTGGCACAAAGGATCTTAGCATAATGTATTCAAACTCAGAAAATTTTAAACTCATCGGATACACTAATAGTGACAATGGAGAAAGCACAGATGATAGGAAAAGAACATCTAGGTACCAATTTCATTTTGGTACAGGTGTTGTGTCATGGGATTCGAAGTAACAATCCATAGTAACTCTATCTTCAACAGAAGTAGAGTATGTCACAATTACAAGCGCTGCTGGTCAAACTATTTGGATGCGGAAAATGTTAAAAGACCTGTCACAGAACCAGCAAGAACCAACAACCATTTTCTATGACAATAATTCAATCATTGCATTATCAAAGAATCATGTGTTTCAGAAGAAAACCAAACACATCTATACAAGGTATCATTTCATAAGAGAATTGGTGAACAACAAAGAAATTTGTTTAAAATTTTAAAGGTTTGAAGATCAATTTCCAGACATCTTTACGAAACCATTTGCAAGGGATGCATTCCATTATCTCCGAAGTTATTTAGGAATGACAAGTTCTGCTCAATGAACTCTGTCATGAACAAAGCAAGTTTCACCTCTAAAACATTTTCTAATATTTTGTTTTAAAATTTTGATGTGCTCATAATTAAAGGGTAGTGTTGGAAATATTAATTACTCAGTAATCTGAATAGCACATCAATTGGCTCTGTTAGAGTTTGTAATAGGTCAGGTTTTTTCAGATAGTGCAACATGATGAAAAGTTCAGGTCTCTCGCATATAAGCCAGCGGAATTAAACTTATGAAGCTAAGTTTCTAGGTAGATAGTTATTACAATTTTTAATGTTAAGTCGATAGCTTCACAGGGAAATTTTAGTCAATAGAAGTTTTATATATGAAGAAGAAGATTGTAAATCTAAAGACATGCACAAGCAGAACACGGAGAGATAGACAAAAATACAGAGAAGAAAAGTGCTGAGAAGAACAAGAAAAACTCTGTGAAGAGTTTGAAGCTCAGGCTTCTATGTTTTGTGAAAGTGTTGAGAGATTAAACTTTGTAAAAGTACACGTGTAAATTCTTTTCACAAGAAATATAAATCCATACTTTATTGTTTAATACAAGTTTACACTTAGTGTTTAAAGAAATACAAAAAAGAATCCAAGCTTTTACACACTAGTCTTATTTAATATTATTCGGTTATATAATATTGTGACTGAGTTGCAATATTGTGTGACAGTTTATCTCAAATAATCTCAACCTAATTCCTCTGGCGGTTGTTCCCAAAACCAAAACCATCTAAATAAAGAGTAGCCATATAAATTGCAGATTTTAATACAAATAAAGGAGTACCTACCAAACACTCTCATGCACAGAACTTGCTGATAATCTCGACCCCATTTCTCAAAAACAAAAACGGCCTTTGAAGAAGACATTAAACTCTTAGATATTGAACGTGTCTCTCTTACGAGTTCATTCTTAGGGTTCATTCTACAGCGGTTCCGAGGAGCTTTTACCATATATATTCCCCAAGATCGCTCCTCTCCCACTGAAGATTACTAGCGCTTCGTTCCCCTCCAAAGAGGACTGCCCTGCCCTATAATTTCGTTTCAAACTTCAGGTTTCTAACCTCTCTATAGTTCGGAAAGAAAACTAGAGATTATACCGAGGAGTATGGATACCTGTCTACTCCTTCCTCCACTCGGCGTCCACAGTCCGTCTTTTCATCAACGAAGAACAAGCACCAATAAAGAGACAACAGCCTCCGTAACCCAAACAAAACAACTTTATCCCTAACCCTAACGGAATGAAATTGCACTTATGCGTTCTCACAATAAAATATTTAATTATATAACCATCATACACAAACTTTGGAGTCTAAGGTATACACACAACCAAATTAGTATATAATGCTTTATATATATTCTACAAAAAACACTTATTTTTATAATCGTTTTTCAAAAATCTGTTTTTAATTATATAATCATCATACACAAACTTTGGAGTATACATACAACCAAATTACTATATAATGCTCTATATATATTCTACAAAAATCTGTTTAACATTAATATATCAGTCAAAGTTGTTGATACCGAATAGAAAACTGATCCTTCCTTGTGCGAAATCTGGCCCACTACCTCCTGGTAGGCAGAATTCTCTATCACTTCATACTTTCAATGTTATTTTTATAATTTGATATGCGTTACCTGTTATTTCAAAGTGAGAAACATAAGTCAACATGCAGGTGAATATGATAATAATTTGGTCATACAGTATAATTGTATTAATTGTAATTTGGCTGGGCTGTGATCGAGGAAGTGCAGTGAAGTTGAACTAACTGTAACTTGGCTGGGCTGTGAAAGGGTAGTAGATCTGTGGGCCTTCTCGGCTTTGTGGAGAATCTCTAAAGCACTTCTCTAATTAAAAAAAAAAAGTATGGAGACTGCTAAAAGACAAGGCAATCTATAAGAAAAAAAAGCCAATAATCAGATCAACCGACCAAACAATGGACAAGGCAATCTTGAAAAAAACAGTAATGAAAATCAACCGGCCCTACCTTGAAGTAATGCAGGGAATGGACCGCACCAAAACAGCAAGGAACACATGCAAGAAGTAATGAAAAAGACAATATGGAACCATCGTATAAGTGACAGACAGAAAATGGACACGATTTTCATTATTTCCTGTCGTGACCTTTTCAAATATTGAAATGCGAGTGGCAGAATTGACATGAAATGGCTATGTGGGTGATTTGGGCTTTGAATAGTTTCCATACGAGGGTTACGAGAATAATGCCAAATAAAAATTAAATGTTTCAATATTTAGCCAAATGGAGAAACGTAAGCTGGTTTATTTTTTTGAATTTTGAATAGTTATATCAGAGAGTAACGAGAATAATGATGGCATAAAAAATGAAGTGTTTGGAAATTTTTAAGATGCATTTATTTTTATAAAAGAGCAATGGAAATATGAAATTTGTATTGGAAAGTGTAAGGTGTTTATTTTTAGTTTTTTATATTGAAAAAATAGTAATTTTTAGGTCCTAATTGCAATTAATTCAGCAGATAATTTGTGTTTTTTACATTATGCATTGTCTTAATAGTTTACATATTTTTCCAGCAAAAAATTGCTTAGTATTTTTTCACCTATTTGCAATTGCAATATTTTAACTCTGCACTAAAACTTTTCCAAAAAAACATTCTCAGTGCTACTTCATAACCTGATTAGATCATATACTTTGTCTTTTTTTAGGTGTTTAAGAGTCCAATTTTCCAAGTTTTTCATGAGAGATTCCATTGAGAAAACAGTTGAGCTTGAAGGAATGTTTCTCCCATCTTTCTAGAAGGCATCTAAAAATATGAATTATGCAAAATTAATTAAAAAAAATTTAGATTCCTTAAATTGTTTATAATTTTGTAGATATATATTATAAATATTATGATGAATTTTTCTAAGTAACATGGTAATGATTATATGAAAATTATGTATTAAGAAATGTTTTTTTTAAAACCATGGGAACAACAACCTTCCAAGACAACAGCTGGAGATATACTAAAAACTTGTGACTTAGCTGAGGCGGAGACATCTAGAAGCCCACCTCCTCACAACTGCCTATGAACAACTATATTTAGAAATGTTAAGATATATAACATAAAAATCTTCATAAATAATTTTATTTTTATTTATTAATTGATTTTTTATTTAAATAATAAATAATTTTTTAAAACAAATATTATAAAAAAGGATATAGGAAACATCTCTATTATTTACAAATATCTTTTTTCAATTTATTTTATAATATAAAAATTAAAAATATATATATTATATTTAGAATAATAGCTATATTGTATCTTCAATTATATATA
>LPNX010474666.1:249947-262775 GCA_001517045.1 Pseudotsuga menziesii
ACAAGCTCTCCCTCTCAGAATTTGAGTAAAAACACAGGGAAATATGTCGAAAATATGAGCAAAAAAAATAGTTTTTTTCATTCTTCTTCCAAAATTAATAACTATTATTTTATTATTTTCCTTAGGAGGCCCATTTTAGACCTCAAATTTCCACCATATTCTTCTCACAGGTCAATCCTTTAATTTGGAATATATTTTGTCTGTGAATCTGAAGGAAGAAATTGAGAAATACCAAAAGACCCCAACCACAAGGAAGCCATCATTTTATATGTCAATTTATGTATTGGATTTGTTTTGTGCAACTTCTGCTTTTCTGGCCTTGGGTTGGAACTAGAATACAAATTCTCCACCGGTACACATTTATTGTTCATATATGTGGGAGGACAACTTCGTTCCTCGAGTCTATGAGATTTGTGACCGGTTTATTAGGTCAATGTACCATAAAATATTCGAGGCAGATGATCCAGCATTTTCTGAGAGATCCTGAGCATTGATTACTTTACACGGTGATTGGTATGTTGGAGAGTATTTGTCCTATATTCAAATTTGGGGCATCAATATAGTTCATCTGCTGCCTAGGATAGTTCTAGATTGAATGGTGTTACAAGAAGTATCCTATCAAACTATGATTGAAGGGGTTTTTACCAAACTTTCACAGTCCAAAAGAAAGGCTTGGCCCAAATTTCCATTAAACTTAGGTTCTCTTTTTCTACAAACATCCACCCATGCAACTGTGCTAGGTAAATAAATTTCTAGTATGAACCTAGGGGAAGCACCGAAGAGGATGCATGACCCTAAATCATATTTGTCCAGCGTCTTTGTCTAGGAACATGCTAAGTTTCAGTCTTCCCATGAGGATGAACCTGATGACTCAATCTACAGGGAAGCTATTGACATCCAGAAGGAATTGAGTAACATTTCTGACCCAAATGTTAAAGTTCATGTCTTCAAGCATCAAAAAGACCTCAAGGACTTTGTACTCCACTACAGAAAGGTAAAACTGGAAATAGAGGAGAACGTTCAGAGGAATAACATAGAAAAGGAAGCAAAAGATCAAGCAGTAAGCTCTTCAGATGCCCTTGTTGTTCAATAAAAAGATAGGGGTAAGGATATTTTGGAAACCCCCTTAAGAACTCAGCCTTCTCAGATGATTGAGACCCTACATAAAGGGGCAGAGTTCAAGAGAAATATTGAAAATATTAGTTCACAGCTGCAGACATAAACAGAAGAGGTTGAACCTCAACCCAAGAAGAAAAATACTCATCTTTTTCTTGAACCTTTACAGGTACACCAAGCCCTAGCTACTAATCCACAGCATATTCCCCAAGAGGTACCTAGGGAAGAACAACCGGTGCCACCAATCCAACGTGCTCCACTAGAGGAAGTGTGTATGCAGATACCTCCAATTCAGCTGGCAAAACCTCCACCTCAAGCTGATATTGAAATTCACAAAATACATAGTGACTTGGAGGAATGAAGTGGTCCTTCTACTTTCCTTATAAATATACTTACTTCTATGACATCTTCTATCCCTAACACTCAGTTATCTAAGAATTATTTTTGATTCATCATTTTCACAATTTTCTTTTTTTGAATTAAATTTATCCCCAACTCTTGAGGATACCACCAGCACTCCTATGGTACTAATTGATGTACATAGATCCACTTCCCCCCTCACTTCACCTATTCCTTCCACCCCCTTACCACCTCACACTACCCCAACATCCACTCCTCCTTATCTTCCTCAATTAAACATTCCTTCCATCTCTACAATTCCTTTTCCCAAAATTGATACACCAATCCTCACTTCTTCTTCATCCCTTGGACCCATTTTCCCTACTTTCCCTATGATCATCACACCCATGAGTGTATAAATTTCCATTTCCCAATCTCAACATGATCCCCTAGTTACTCCTCAACAAGAAACTATTTGAGCTTCAAAAGGGATGGCAAACTTTGGTGAGGATGTTGTGGTCTCCCTGGGAAAATGTTTTTGGTGTAAAGAGGACAAAGAAATGATGAAAAAGGGAACCAAGAGGATAAGGGAAGGCACAATCAAATAGGTGCCTTCTCTCGACCAAGTCATTTGGAAGTCAGATTCACCAGATATCAAGCAAGGGGAATTATATACAACAACTTCCATGGGGAATTTTGCAGGAGACAACTTTGATTCAATTTGATAGCTGTATAAGGACCTTTTGGACAAAGAACAAGAGTTGTAGAAGACCAAACAAGACTTGGTCGCATCAAAGGCACATCACAAACAAGAATTCCATCTTCTTAAGCGGGAGCATGGAGAAAAGTTGAAGCAGTTGTAGAAGAAGAATGATTATCTCAAGCAGCAGATTGAGAAATCAGAGGCTCTCAATCAATAACAGGAAGAAAAAATTGCTACCGTTAAGCAACAACTCAGGGAATCTTAGCTAGTTTCAGCTACTTCCTCTTTCTCCAAACTAACATCAGAGGAGCTCAAGGAACTATTTTTCAAGTTCCATGATGAATTTTATCAGTCTATGACCAATCTATACACATGGTTCAATGAAATCCAGGAGCTATATAATATGTTTGAGAGTCAATCTGACATCCTAGAAGATCATAATACTCACAAAAGAGCAGCAGTTAAGGCATTTGATAATGTATTAGACTGGTAGAAGCATATTAGAGACAAAACCCATGATTTTCCCGTCATAAATAAACTTCATACCAAGAATATTGAAGTCACGATTGAGACCCAGGAAAGCATCTACGATGCAGTAGAATCCATCATAAAAATTGGAGAGGTGATGTGCAAACGTAGGTGGTTGGATGCTGAAAATTTGCTCACTTTTCTGGACACACCATCTTTGGATATGATTGACCATCCACTACCCCCTAAGCTCAAATTGGAAGAAATCAAAATAAATTTCACTATAGCCAAGGATCAAATCCAGGAGATAAACCAACTTACCATGCAAGAAATCACAAGATGGAATGAGATACCCCATGCTGCGATGGTCAAAATATAGGTGTACCTCTGAGATTGGAACAAGGTCAAGAAGAGGGAGATTGCATCCAAAATCTACAAAGAAAAAGTACACTTGGAACATGCAAAGTATCAAGACATTGACTATCTGGTGGACTTAGATGCCAAGTGGTGTTCCACCCTTGGAAAACATTGAAACTAAATTATTTTTTAATCCCACATCTTGGTAAATTTCCCTTTTTTTGTAAAATTTGTAATATTATTTAAAGGGATGGTATTTCCCAAGTAGGGGAGGAACTTTGGAGATTAATCCTAGGAGCTATACTGAAGAACAGACTGCCAAGTGCATAACAGGAAAGCTTGTGAGTTTTGTACTTTGTAGTTTTTTTCAAGTTAATAAAATTACACTGCCATTTTATGCTATGCTATGTTCTTTTATGAATGTTAGTCTTTCTTC
Source organism: Pseudotsuga menziesii (assembly GCA_001517045.1). Classification (NCBI taxonomy): domain Eukaryota; kingdom Viridiplantae; phylum Streptophyta; class Pinopsida; order Pinales; family Pinaceae; genus Pseudotsuga; species Pseudotsuga menziesii. The sequence goes on from LPNX010474666.1 coordinate 253,367, forward strand.
CATCCATATGGCATACTGATTATTAGTTGGTTATATACTAATGTTTTGGTTTACATATTGATTTTCCTTATGATATTGACACATAGAATTTGCGTTGAATGAATTTTTTTTATTTGACTTACATAAATTGTTTCATATATGATAATTGGTCATTAATCTCTGATACTGATTTGTTAATTAGTATTACCTCTTGGACATGTTGTAGATATAAAATATTTGGATAAACCTTTGCAATTGTTATTGTTTAAAATTTATTTAAAGTTGGTTAAAGAGATTAATCTTGATTTACATTTCTGTACATTGAGTAATTAGTTTTTTCTTGCCTATTACATCTCACAATTGCCTTGTCGTGAATATGTTATTCACCCTCTTTAAGTTTTCTTGAACAGTTAGCCTAGGAATCAGTTTCTTTGAATCCTTTCTCACTTGTCCTAATAGAAATTCTTATTGATCTGGAAAAACTTTGTGCTAGTGGAGGCCTTGTATCCATAATATTTAGTCATCCCAAACAAATCAGGGATAGAATCATCTCTGCGTGGGATTGATTCAAATCCTTTCTGGTTGGACTATTTGCTTATGTTGATTGTCTTGTAGTTTTTCAATAGCCCTTTTACATTTATGTGCTCCATTTCAGACAGGTAAATCTAGTAGTGGAAGAGAACATTCAGAAGTAGAATCTGGAAAAGGAGGTCAAAGTGCAAGCACCTAGCTCCTCTTCTACTCTTGCAAGTAAATCAAAAGACAAGGGGAAATTTTTTCTTGAAAGTCCTGTAAGAACTCAACCTTCTTTGATGATAGCAACCCTCTAGAAAGGGGAAGAGTTCAAGAAGACTCTTGCCAATATTACCCCAATTTATATAAAAATATAACGAATGACAAATGCAGATGATTAAGCTGTGTTTTGAGAATAAAATAGTTATTTCTTTTGGATTATATTTCAAAGTAAATTATTTCTATGATTAAGGAAATAGTTTATATTTCAATATTGTAATGCATCATTTAACAAGTTAATATCTTTGCCTAATTCGTGTTTTATTCAATTTGCGACATTCTTCAATTGTGTTATATAAAATCAATTCTTTCATACATATTACAGTTTTAACATTCATATAAAAATGATATTTAATAAATACAAAAAATCTATATACTTTAATAAATATAAAAATATAATAATTGTACATGCCATACATATTTGTGTATTATGTTTACGTGAGGATTTGTGAGCTTGAGCGAGAAAAATCCACAGTAAAAATGTCAGACGTAGTAAAAAATGCAAGTAAATATGGTCAATTCTCATGGTAAATTCGAATGAATTAACTAAACCAGGGCTCAATGAAAAATAGATCTGAGTCGTAGATCTTGTAGAAATGGAGGGTTGAGATCCGGGTGGAAAATCAAAATGCGGAAGTGAAAATGCCCGAAAAACTTAATCTTATGGTTTCCGCAATCCGCAATGCAGGTTGCAAAATGTGGATTGAAATTATTGATCATATGAAAATTGTTGAAGTTTCACATTCCGCAATCTACAAGAATTTGCGAGTTGTGGGTTGTAGGTGAGCAATGTTTCAAGTGTGATTTTTATTTAGTTTCCGCAATTCACGATGCGGATTGTGGAAAGTGGAAAAGTCCATTTTTGCACATTTTTCTCTTTTCCTTTCCACAACCCGCAAATGCGAATTGCTTAGTGCGAAAATAAGAATATCTAAATTTTTTTGTTGTTTTTCATCTCCAAAATTTAGTTTGCCGCTTCATATTCAAACATCCATTTTTTACAAGTTGCGGGTTGCCGACAAACACCTGTCAAGTTGTGATAAACATTTATCAATAAAATCATCCATTTTAGTTTGTGCTTCAATCTCAATCATCCATTCTTTGCGGGTTGACGATGAAGCTATAGGAGTTACAAATCTAGATAAGGAGATAAAGTCCAGATAGATCAAGAGTCAGAGTTTTCTTTTAATAAAAGTTCGTCTTTCCGCAACCTGCAACACGCAAATTATTGCAGAATGCAAATTACGAAAATCATTTTCAAAATAAAGTTTTTATTTTTCAGTTCAGCTATCTGCATTGCGAGTTGTAGGTTACAGAAAGGGAAAAAAAAACATGCAAAAATAGACTTTTCCACTTTCCACAATCCCCAATGTCCACATTGTGGATTGCAAAAACTCAATAAAAATCACACTTGCAATATTGCTCACCCATAACCCACAAATTCTTGTGGTTTTTGGAACGTGGAACTTTAACAATTTTCAAATGATCAATAATTTCATTTCGCATTCCGCAACCCACATTTCAGATTTCCAATTGCAAAAACCATAAAACATAAAGCTTTATTTTGAAAATAACTACAAAAAAATGTCAAACCAATAAATCCCAACATTCCGCAATCTGCATTGCAGGTTGTCGGTTGCGGAAAATTGATTTCCAAAAACCCCTTAAAAAAGGACTTTTGCAATCCTATTTTCGGCTGCGAAACAAGGGTTGCGAAAACACAAACGTATATAAAATTAAAAAGAGCCCTCCCACAATCCACAAAACCAAAAAACAAGTTGCAGAAATACTTAATTGTAAAATGATTCAATTGCAAAAAGACACGATATTTTACCCTCTCAACATTCCTTTGCACCTCTCAGTGCAAATGCTAGTTGTATCTTGCTTGACAAAAAGAGTAAACTCGAAATTTTTCTATTTATACTAAAGCCTTTAGTTGATTTAGTATTTGGACACTACCATGGTTCCATTTGAATTATTTTCGTCATTTCATTTAGTCTTCGGGTGACATCATTTATTGTGTATATGTTTTGTTTTTAGTTGTCAATCCATTTGAATTGAGGTAGGTTGTTATATATATATATATATATATATAGGTCTGTGTGTTTAAGTTGTCAATCCATTCTAATTGAAGTAGGTTGATATATATATATATATATAACTTGTGGTTTTTCATCTATTTAAATTGTTAATTTTTTTTCATAATCTTGAAACAAATAAAATAAATAAAAATAAACTAGTAAATAGATATGTTATAATAAAACATATTTGAGAATGGGAGAAAACAATAAAATTAAGTTTATATTCTTTTTATAAATTAATAAATATATACTTAGAAAAGGACAATGTAAAGAGAATAAACATATCTCAACAAATCCAACGCCATTAAATTGGATTCAGAACCATTGCAATGTAATAATATACTAATAATTATAATAAACAAACAATATAATACACTAATAATTATAAATTAAAAAAATAACACTAACGAAAAAAATTACTTTTGTTATTCAATTATTGAATAAAAAAGTGGAGAGTTTTTCCCTCCAAAACAATCTTAAATGGTTCAAAACCTCAAATGCATAATAAAAAACCATTCAACAATAAGTAATGGTATTTATTTCCAATTGTGAATTTCATCAACAAACTTAAAAAACTAAGACTTAATTCCACTAAAAAAAAAAATTCACAAAAAACAAAATAATGAATCTTCTCTGTAATGTAAACACCTAAATAAAGATTAATTATGTTGTTACTCTAAATATTTTAAGCAATATCCTAAAGTTAAGTTAGTTATAAAGGGGCTACTCGCTCCAGGCTATTTATGAACTTCTATGACTCGTCTATTAGCGTGAAGTCAAGTACTCATGATAACCCTAAGTAATTATTATAACTACTAGTAGAATATTTGTAAATTAAAAACAGATTTTTGAAAAACGATTATGAAAAGAAATTATAAAAATAAGTGTTTTTTTGAATATATATAAAGCATTATATACTAATTTGGTTGTGTGTATACCTAGGGCTCCAAAGTTTGTGTATGATGATTATATAATTAAATATTTTATTGTGAGAAAGCATAAGTGCAATTTCATTCCGTTAGGGTTATAGGGATAAAGTTGTTTTGTTTTGGTTACGGAGGCTCTTTTCTCTTTATTGGTGCTTGTTCTTCGTTCATGAAAAGACGGGCTGTGGACGCCGAGTGGAGGAAGGAGTAGACAGGTATCCATATTCCTCGGCATGATCTCTAGTTTTCTTTCCGAATTATAGAGAGGTTAGAAACCTGAAGTTATAGGGCAGGGCAGTCCTCTTTGAAGGGGAACGAAGCGCTAGTAATCTTCAGTGGGAGAGGACCGATCTTGGGGAATAGATATCCTATAATGGTAAAAGCTCCTCGGAAGTGCTGTAGAATGAACCCTAAGAATGAACTCGTAAGAGAGACACGTTCAATATCTAAGAATTTAATGTCTTCTTCAAAGGCCGTTTTTGTTTTTGAGAAATGGGGTCGAGATTATCAGCAAGTTCTGTGCATGAGAGTGTTTGGTAGGTACTCCTTTATTTGTATTAAAATCTGCAATTTATATGGCTACTCTTTATTTAGATGGTTTTGGTTTTGGTTTTGGGAACAACCGCCAGAGGAATTAGGTTGAGATTATTTGAGATAAACTGTCACACAATATTGCAACTGAGTCACAATATTATATAACCCAATAATATTAAATAAGACTAGTGTCTAATAGCTTGGATTCGTTTTGTATTTCACTAATCAGTAAATGTAAACTTGTATTAAATAGTAAACTATGGATTTATATTTCTTGTGAAAAGAACTTACAGGTGTACTTTTACAAAGCTTAATCTCTCAACACTTTCACAAAACACATAAGCCTGAGCTTCAAACTCTTCAGAGAGTTTTTCTTGTTCTTCTCAGCACTTTTCTTCTCAGTATTTTTGTCTATCTCTCCGTGTTCCGCTTGTGCATGTCTTTAGATTTACAATCTTCTTCTTCAGATATAAAACTTCTATTGACTAAAATTTCCCTGTGAAGCTATCGACTTAACATTAAAAATTGTAATAACTATCTACCTAGAAACTTAGCTTCATAAGTTTAATTCCGCTGGATTATATGCGAGAGACCTGAACTCTTCATCATGTCGCACTTGCTACAAACTCTAACAAAGTCGACTGATGTGATATTCAGATTAGTGAGTAATTAATATTTCCAACACTACCCCTAAATTATGAGCACATCAAAATTTTAAAACAAAATATTACAAAATGTTTTAGAGGTGAAACTTGCTCTGTTCATGACAGAGTTCATTGAGCAGAACTTGTCATTCATAAATAACTTCGGAGATAATGGAATGCATCCCTTGCAAATGGTTTTGTAAAAATGTCTGCAAGTTGATCTTCAGACCTCTAAAATTTTAAACAAATTTCTTTGTTGTTCACCAATTCTCTTATGAAATGATACCTTGTATCGATATGTTTGGTTTTCTTGTGAAACACATGATTCTTTGATAATGCAATGGTTGAATTATTGTCATAGAAAATGGTTGTCGGTTCTTGCTGGTTCTGTGACAGGTCTTTTAACATTTTCCGCATCCAAACAGTTTGACCGGCAGTGCTTGTAACCACGACATACTCTACTTTTGCTGAAGATAGAGTTACTATGGATTGTTTCTTCGAATCCCATGACACAACACCTGTACCAAAATGAAATGTGTACCTAGATGTTCTTTTCCTATCATCTGTGCTTCCTCCATTGTCACTATCAGTGTATCCGATGAGTTTAAAATTTTCTGAGTTTGAATACATTATGCCAAGATCCTTTGTGCCACTTACATACCTCAGAATTATTTTACCTGCTTGCCAATGAGAGTCTTTTGGTGACTCCATGAATCTTGAGCTTAGAATTACTACATACACAATGTATGGTCTTGTTGTTGTTAAATACATAAGGTTTCCAACAAGCCTTTTAAACAACATAGGATCTACGGTTGATCCATCTTCATCTTTGCTCATTTTTAAACTTGTTATTACTCGTGTTGGGGCTGACTTGCAATTAAACATATTGAATCTTTTTAAAATTGTATATGCATACTTTGACTGTGATATAAAAATACTACTTTCAGACTGCTCGACTTTAATGCCTAGAAAAAACATCATGAGCCCCAAATCAGTCATTTCAAATTCACTTTTCATGAATGTTCTAAATTCTTTTATGCCAAAATCACTAGTAAATATTAAATCATCTACATACAAGAATAAAATTAACATGTTACCTTTCTCATCCACTTTGGTGTACATCGTTGGTTCACTTTCACTTTTGTGAAATCCATTCTCGGAGAGATAGGAATTAATATGATTGTACCAAGCTCTCGGATCTTGCTTTAAACCATAGAGTGCCTTTCTCAACTTGTACACTTTGTGCTCTTATCTTGGAACTTCATAGCCTTGTGGTTGTTCCACATATACTTCTTCATCCAGATAGCCATTCAGAAATTCCGATTTAACATCCATTTGATAAACAAGCCATTTGTTTTGAGCAGTAATGACCAAAAATATTCTGATTGTATCCATGCGTGCAACTGGTGCGAAGGTTTCATTGAAACCTATGCCGGGATGTTGTGTGAACCCTCTTGCGATAATTCTTTCCTTGTGCTTCTGCACATTTCCATCAACATCTTGCTTGGTTTTGTAAATCCATTTGACGTCGATTACATATTTATCTTTTGGTACATCAACTAGTTCCCATGTCTAGTTTTTCTCAATGCATTCTATTTATTCATCCATGGCTTGTTCCCATACTTCATCTTTAATAGCTTCCTCAAATTTTATTGGATAATCTATTTGAGAAAATAATGCAAAGAGAGAAAAGGAATTTGGTGTACCAAATTCATATATTTCATGCAGACTTCTTGCCTTCAATGGATCTTTTGATGTTGAACTGCTTGATGGAGTCTGTTGTCCTCTTTGTGTGCTTGTCATTGTAGCTTGATATTTGACATGTGTCAATGTATCTTGTGCTGAACCATGTCGTGGTGTCATGGGAGTCGAAGGTTCTGTGACCGATTGAATTGCATGTGGTATTTGAACCACTTCCTCTATCATGTCATCATGCTCAACATTCGACACAATCTTGACATTCTTCTCGATGGTTCCATCCCATGATTCATTTTCGACGAATTGAACATCACAGCTTATGATCACTTTCCTTGTGATAGGGTCATACAACTTGTATGCTTTGGTGTCTTTAGAGTAGCCAAAAAAAATACATTTCTGTCCCTTGTTGTCTAATTTCTTTCTCAGCTCATTTGGCACATGAGCATCTACAACACAACCAAAAACTTTTAAATGGGAAACACTATGATTCATACCTGTGCATGCTTCTTGAGGAACCTTGTTCTTCACACTCTTTCTTGGAAATCGGTTCATAATGTATACAATAGTTTCGACTGCTTCAGCCCAATATTCATTTGGAAATTGCTTGGCTACCATCATGTTGTTCGCCATATCCATAATGGTTATGTTCTTCCTCTCTACGACACCGTTCTGCGGAGGTTCATACTGTGTAGTGAATTGCTTCTGTGTGCCATGGGTTTTCTAAAAAAATAGAAATTCATTTGAAACATACTCATTGCCTTTGTCCGTCCTTAGGATTTTGATGCGGTGACCACTCTGGTTCTCCACGAGTGCTTTGAACTAGTGAAAACAACTAAATGCATAAGATTTATGTTTCAAAAAATATACCCATGTTTTTCTTGAATATTCATTAATAAATGTAAGAAAATAATTGCAGCCACCAATGGATGATATTTGCATTGGACCACAAATATCAGAGTGCATAATCTCAAGTGGTGTGTATGCTTTGTATGAGTTTCCAACTAGAAAAGTTTCTCCATGTTGCTTTTCAAAAATGTAGCCTTCACAAACTCTGTCGGCTTGTCGATCAATGAAAATCCTTTCACCATATTATTTGTGTGTAATATCTCCAGCCCACCAAAATTCAGATGTCCAAATCTGAAATGCCATAGTCAGGAACCATCCTGAACTTCTATTTGAAATACAACTTGAAAATCAGCGCTGCCATTTTATTTTTTGTCGCACTGTACGAATTCTTCTCTTCTTTCTGCCTTGAATGCAACTCTTTTATTGTCTATAACTATCTTTAATGGAAACAAGCGATTGCTTGTCATTGACACTTTTGCTATCACCTGGTTGCTTGGACATATGTCTTTAATCACAGAGTGATTTCCCTCCATGTAGACTCCTTAACCTTTTTGTATTAGTTTCCCAATACTCAACAAATTATCTTTCATACCTTCAACATGATAAACATTAAGCATATACTTATGATCCCCCTGTCTGGTTAGAATACCGACAATATGTTTTCCCAAAATAGTGACTTGGACATTATTTCCAAGTGTAACATCAATTTGAATTGAATTACCTAGACTAGAAAACAAATTTATATTACTAGTCATATGATTGTTGTAGCCTGAATCTAAATACCATATATTGCATGGACTTTCTGGGATAATATTGCATTCAAGTGGGGATGTGCATGCCATCAACATTGCACTCGATGAAGTGCTGGTGTTCATCGATTGGTTCTGGCTTTGCTTTCCATGGTCATATTGATTCTTCCTGCATTCATATGCATAATGAACAAATTTATTACAATAGTAACATTGAATTTTTAATTGATCAAACCTGTAACCACTTGGATGAATTGGGTTCTGATTCTGTCCTCTATGAGTAACATCTGTGGGACTGTTTTCGTGTCCTCATTATGAGAAGTTTCTTCCTCTTCCTCTAGAATTGTTTCTCCCTGCCTCTACCACGAATTTTGGATGACTGTGCTGCAAATGCACCTTCCAATGATGTGATGTCCCTCTAGACCTAAGTGCCAATATGTGCGGGAGAAGTGGTAGAGTTTTTTTATATTTTTATCTTGTCTTTATTACTACAAGGGGATTCAACCTGTTAGTAGTAACCTTTACAAATATGTCAAAACTCATGTGCCTAGAAAAACAATTTACTCAACAGTTTTCTTTAAAGTAACTTCAACATTGGTTATACTCACCAGCACTGCATCATCATAATATCTGGAAACAGACTTATTATGCTTACAATAGAACATTATTATCACAACCACAATTCCCTGGACTATCATTTTACAGTGATACAGTCTATCAGCATATGTACAAAAATAAAATAAGGAAACACACAGAGACAACAATGTAAAATAACGTGAGGCACAAAATGAAAGGGACACCGGAGTAGGTGGTTCACCTCATCCCCGAGGCTACGTCCACCAAAGCTTGTGTTATATTAATTCATTCAGTGTAATTTTTACAAATATATGGCACATCCTTTGCGTACATTCTCCACTAAGAATACCTTCCAATTTCTCTTTTCTTCATTGCAGGTTCCTCCTGGCATATTCTTAAAGATACCAAAATTTTATACAAGCATACAGGTATTCTTGAGATGATGGCTGGTACATTCTTGCTGTACCCAATACTCGTCCGAGGCATGTGTATGCTTCACATGAGAAAATTCTAACATCCACAAGGCAAGTAGTAGGCCATTACATACACATTTTTCTTAAACCATTTTAACTTTGCAGAATTAA
>LPNX010474666.1:273693-407650 GCA_001517045.1 Pseudotsuga menziesii
TTCCTCGTCGTTATAATGATGCTAGGAGGTAATCAAGTTTCCTTGATTAAACTTGTAGCGGGAGTAGCCTCATTGTGGTGAGGGTTTTTCAAATCCTCATGGGCGAAATTTATGATTCATTTCTCTTTTACTAGTCGTAGTCGTTCTTAGGTCTTCAAGGTGGGAGGGGGATCTTACAAATGATGTGTTTGTTTTTCTGATTTTGTGTTCATGATTGATGAGTGAATCTTGCAGCTCATCAATGGTGAACATCGACATATCTTTGCTTTCTTCTAAGGTCACAACCAAGGATTCAAATCTTATGGGAATACATTTGAGAATTGTTTCAACAACCCTTTGGTATTCTATGGTTTCTCCATGTTATTTCAGTTAATTTATCTAACCAACAACTCTAGTGTAGAATGAGTCTACTTACTCTGTGTATTTCATTGAAAGAGATTCAAAATATCTTCTCAGAATATGCAATTTGGAAGTCTTTACCTTATTCAAGACGTGATATCCAGTCTCTAATGTGTGCCATGCTTTCTTAGTAGTATTTGTTGCTTCTACTCTCGGGAGTATGCTTTCATGCATGGCTTGGTGTATTTATAACAAATCTTTTCCATATTTCTTCCTCTATTCCTTCAGGGCATCTTTCTTTGCTTGTGTGAGATTGTTATATAATTCTTGATCCACTGGTTCTGCATAATTATTATGAACAATATCCCAAACATATTGACCTCTAAACAAATCCTTCATTATTAGAGACCAATACTCCTAATTCTTTCCTATAAAAAATGGAGTTTGCAAACTCGACATATTTGAACCGGAAGTAGAAGCCATTTTTAATTTATCTTAGGAAATTACTTTTCCCCTTTTTAAGAGAATATTTCTTTACTAAACTTGCTCTGATACCAAATCTTGGGAACATCGCCTGCTGCAATTAACTTGAGTTACCACGCAACAGAAACTTTTTGTTTTACCTTTTAACCTTTTTTAAAAATTCTTGTGACTAAATATACCCGCGATAGAGTTACCGCGATGGAATTTTCACCGTACTCACTTTTACCTCGATAGACTTACTTGGATTCAACCAAATTTTATTGCAAGGTTGAGACCAAATCCTATGTGACCAACTTTATATTTCCTTGTAATATCCATAATTTTGGACCTACCATTTATAGGCATGAGCCTATTGATCATGATGATTATATTGATGTTTTACTTTTATATTGGGTCAAATACCCCACTGCATATGAACATGATGATTTGTTTTGTAAATTGGGCAAAAGCCAATTGTTGATAATATATATGTATATATATGTTTTGTGTTGGATGTGGACCCTGAAGAACATGATTGATGAAATGTTTGTGTTGGACGTGGACCCTGAAGCACATGATCTATGAGATGCTTTGTGTTGAGAGAGAGGCTCTGGAGCACATGAGTACTTACATTTGTGTTGAGCATACAGCTCTGGAAGACATGATAATATAATTGGAAATGTTGGGCATAAGCTTTGGAGCATTCCATGTTGATGTTGAGCATAAGTTCTGGAGCATCGGATCTTTGGCCATTGTATCCCTAGGTGTATCATACAAGTACATCCTAGCATTTAGTGTTGAGCGAGAGCTCTGGAATTGCACTATGTTTGTAACTCCTTGTTATAAGCATTGATTATGGGCTCTGGTAAGTTCTAGGGGTTACTAAAAAGAATTTAATAACTTCCGAGTGAAAACGACTTGAGAAAAATATTGATCTCATCATACTTATTTATTAGTAATTAAATGAAATTTTGAATTTTTGTATTCTCATCAAGTACTGAAGAGATACCACATTATACGAGGGAAATCCAACATGCAAGGATGTTTAGAGTTTCCTAGCATAGTAGGCCTAAGCCATCTATCCACTTGACCTTCATAAAGAAGTTTCGTTAAGTTTAGGGATCATGATACATGATGCCCGAAGACAAATGCTAACAAGTATTTTAATACTATGTAATTTATACATAGTATGTATAAAGAATTTATTACGATTAATTATATAATTGAATAAAGAAAGAAGAGAAGCTCCACCAATTATTATTTATTATTAAAAGATTAATAAATAGTGAAATAACTATGAAAGACTAACTAGGAACTCGTTAAAAGTTCCCAGGTTAAGAATTGAAAATTACGCTAGTAAATTAAAAAGGGTTAAATCAAGAAATCAAGGATTTCTTGATTTAAGTACCCCTTTGACTGAAAAGTATTCCTATAAAGACTCAAGCCAAGCAAAGGCTTCGGGGTTCTCATTTTTCTTTTGGAGAATTATTATTCTATCTGTTTTTCGGTTCTCCAGTGTTTTCATGGAGAACTTTCTCCTGCAAGGAAAAGAGAACTGATTTAGAATCTGAATACCACATCGGAAACCCTACCTTAGGAGATCTAAGCTACTTGCATGTTGGAGTCCAGCTTGGGGGGATCCAGATTTAAACCAGGAATGGTTCCGGGTCATGTTTGGGTGGAACATGGTAGTTCCCAAGTGATTTGGTCATCAAACAAAGGTGAGATTTGCATTGAATTGTTAATGCTAGTTATTTAAGTGTGCAGGTGCAACCATTAACAAAGCTTCAAATTTAGGTATGAAACCCCAGAAAGCCCATTCTATTTTAGTTCCTAAATAATCATTACTGTTCACATTAAGCAATGGCTGCAGTGTAATTTCTAATCCTAAGGGCTAAGTTTTATTATTAACAAAGTACTAGGGTTTGTAATTACAATTTACTAATCTTTTTATTGTATGTTGTTTATGTTGAGGGTGGTATCCTTCATAAAAATTATTGTATTAGCTAGGTGTTGATCTTAGTATTATGTTTATATTTTGTTCTCTGTAATTAATACTCTGTTGACATATTTCATTTGTCAGCAGAGGCTTGCCCTAGAAATTTTAAATAAACTAGTTAACTAATAATTAACTAAAATATTAATTATGCTAATCTATACATATTTATATTTTAAACTAGATATACTAAGAACATAGTTCATATAACGACAAGAGCTATTTGTTTATAAGATAACTATATATACATATAAATAAAACTATCAGGTATAAACCTTTATAAAAACTATCTATACATTTATTTCTAAAATTAAATAATCCATCTAAGACCTTTCAAGGTATGTAATCATATAACAAATTACATTAAAAATACTCCGCATAAACGAAAACCACATTAAATTTAATGAGAGGGATATCGTGACCATCCATGTGGTCCTTATCAAGACTCTGCCATAAAATCTATAGTCTTAACATCTAAATTAAAATATCATAAATCACATGCATTATATATTTAAAAATCCCATATAATATTCATGTATACATAAATAAATCAATTTACATAATTCAACATCATAACATAAATCCATTGATTGTAAACATTAGCAGGAATCGAATCCTGTGGTGTGCGAGCTCAGCTTATTTATTTATCAAATTACATTTCATTACTTTGCATTAAATTCCTATTGCCAATAGAGGCCGCGACATTGATTCCAATGGATGTCAAGAGCGAACAAAAAATCATAATAAAAAATCCATATGTATTATATATACCTACAACAACCAAATCCTATAATCATTCTCACACAGGCCACGCTGTATGAAATTGTATGTAGGCTGTGGTTTTTAATTAAACCCTTTAATTTATAATACAGAGTCCAAGTTATGAGATGGAACTAGAAACACATTGACATTAACAAATTGAAAAACAACTAGGGTTTCATGAATACCAATTTGCATGCTATCACTAGGATTATCACTAGGATTAGCAAGTTATGAGATGGAACTAGGGTTTAGTGACCTCTCTACAAGTTATAGTTTTCATCTAAATTACTAAAATTGTTCATTAGTTTTTTACCCAAAAAAAAAATATTACATAAGAATATTATTAAAATACAATATTTATTATACATAACCATATTATTAGAAAATATTTTTTAATATACACATAATCATTAACACATAGCCAAAATAAAAATATTATACAATAATATTATAGCCTAAAACATAGAATTCACATAAATAAATTGAATGAGAAGATGGAAACTTTTTTAGAAGCTTGAAATTTAGAATATTATCTTACCTATTCAAACTAATTTTCCTACATAAAATATTTTAAAAAAAATATTCAAAACAATATTAAAATTGAGTATTCCATATTTAAAATTGAGTTTTAATTTTATATTAAAACTAACAACTTTGAAAGCATCACCCCTTAAAAATTGTTTTAAATATAACAATTCATGTTTTATCAGATTGTAGTGTTAAATGTATGTGGTAATATAAGTTTAAGGTCTTCTTTTCCAATACCCTATAACTATAGGATCAATGTTATGATAATGCTTTTACCTTTATATTTTTATTCATGTTTATTTAAATTATTTTTTAGTTAAAAATTATTAGTTTTAGCATTAATGTTTATTCAATATTTATATTTTTATGAGCAAATTGATTGAAATATTTTGGACACCATTCTCTAATTAGACCTCATTTAGAAGATGATATCTAAAACAAATAAATAAATTATTATATCAAAATTGATTAAACTACAACTCTACCGTAATAGGCTAATCCTGATTCTATGTTTGAACAGGTGGACCAATGCAAAAACAAATTGCAGTTTCAATGAGATATGACAACCCTCCTCTCCTCCTCGACGACCCTCCTTTCCTCTAAACCTTGGTTCATCCACCATTATTGAAAAAAAATTGGTGCTAAACCTTGGTTCTTTCTCCATTATTGCCAAAAAAATGTCGGGAATGTTATTAGAGTGAAAGCACTAGAGCCAATGTTACTGGAGTGGACAAGTCAGAAGAGTGAATTGACCATTATTAACATATACAGGTACACATACATCAATGGAACAATTTCCAGATCCTACAATTGAGCTGCTGATCCTACATTCGAGCTGTCGATCCTATAGTCATGCTGCAGATCCTATAATCAAGCTTCTGATCCTAAAAAAGGATAGAAAACAACCATCTACAGGATAGGAAAGAATCATAGAGAGAATAGGAAAGAATGGGTAAGAATAGGAAAGAATCAGTCCATATCGCAACACTCCCCCTTAAGTTGGTGCATAGATGTCACACATGCCCAACTTTCCCAAAAACTTTGAGAACACTCGACTTGAAACTGCTTTGGTGAGAATATCAACCAACCGATCCTTTGTTCAAATCTTAGGAATCTCCATGATCTCCTGATCCAACTTCTCCTTAATGAATAATCTATCTACCTCCACATGTTTTGTTCGATCATGTTGAATTGGATTATGAACAATATCACATGCCTCTTTATTATCACAATACAGTCAAATTGGCTGCCTAGGAGGATAGCCCAAATCTTTTAAGAGAAGTATTAGCCACAATGCTTCACATACTCCAAGTGCCATACCTCTAAATTCAGCCTTTGCACTTGATCGAGCAACAACATTCATTTTTTTCCTTCTCCACGTAACAAGGTTACCTCATACAAAGGTGAAATAACCTGAAGTAGAACGCCTGTCATCGATTGCTCTATCCCAGTCAGCATCAGTATATGCATCCATGCTTTGACAATGTTCATTTTTAGTGAATAAAATTTCTTTTCCATGAGCAGATTTTAGATATCTCAGAATGCGCATAACGGCATTCATGTGTTGCTCACCAGGATTATGCATAAACTGGCTAACAATACTCAAGCCATAGGCAATGTCTGACCTTGTGTGTGCTAAGTACATCAATCTTCCTATGAGTCTCTGGTATCTACCCTTACCAACTGGTACCTGATCAGACCCAACACATAACTTCAATCCTTCTTCCACTGGTGTATCAGTGGGTTGACATGCTGACATACCAGTTTCGTGTAACAAGTCTAAGGCATATTTCCTTTGAGATAGAAAAATCCCTTTATCATATCGAGACACTTTGATCCCAAGGAAATATTTCAAGGGTCTAAGGTCTTTCATTTGAAATTCTTTGGACAAGTATTCCTGTAGAGCCTCCCTTTCTTCAGGATCATTTCTTGTAACCACCATGTCATCCACATATACAATAAGTGTAGTTATCTTACCCTATTGTTTCTTCAAGAATAAAGTGTGGTATGAGTTGGTCTGACAGTAACCAAAGGATTTCATAGATTTTGTGAACTTTCCAAACCATGCTATTAGAGACTGTTTCAACCCGTACAATGAATTCTTTAATCTGCACACCTTTCGACTATGCATTTTTGGTATCATGCATCTTGGTGGGAGTTCCATGTAAACTTGTTCAGACAACTCGCCATGTAGAAAGGCGTTCTTCACATAAAATTGTTGTAATGGGAAACCCAAGTTCGCAGCAAGAGACAACAAGACTCGTACTATATTGATTTTAGCTACAGGTGCAAATGTCTCTGTATAATCGATACCATAGGTTTGGGTGTATCCTTTTTCCACCAGTCTCGCCTTAAAGCGTTCAATTGCACCATCTGCTTTGTACTTCACAGTGTAACCCACCGACATCTGACTGGTTTCTTTTTTGGTGAACGGTCAACAAGTTTCCAGGTTTTATTCTCCTGCAAGGATTTCAACTCCTCATTCATAGCAGCTTTCCACCTTGGGTCAGCTAAGGCTTCCTGCACATTGTTAGGGATAGATACAATAGATAACTGATTTACAAATGACTGATTTGATTCTGACAAATTATTGTTAGACACATAATGACTCATGGGGTATTTAACATTACTAGAAAGCTCAGGTTCATATGTGGGTTTAGGAATACCTCTGGTGTGATGTTGTGGTAGTTGTCTTGTAAATGGTTCAAAGCATCCTCAACAAGCGATTGGTTTGGTGTACCAGCTTCCTGTGGTGTGAGAGACTTGGACAGAGGTGGAGCCACAAATTCAGTTTCTGGGTGTTTATCACTACTTGGATCCAAAGTCAAACCACCCACATCCAATTCGCCCACTTATTGATTTAGCACATTAGAGAGTTCCCCTACTTTTGGGATGTGAACAACCACATCTTCAAAGATGTGATCATCATAGTCTAGGGTATGAATTTCCTTCTGGTACTCCCCCTGAAGTTCAGGCTCAGAGGAAAAATACATCGAGTCTTCATGAAAAATTACATCTAATGTAGAAAACATTCATTGGGTTGGAGGATGATAGCATCAGTACCCCTTTTGATAAGCAGCATATTTAAGAAAGACACATTGTAGCGCTCGAGGAGACAACTTGTTGCACTGATGCTTATGGAGGTGTACAAAACCTACACAACCAAAGATGTGAGGAGATAAATTTGGGATGGATGGAGCAACAATTGCTTGAGCGAGAGCCTGAGATGGTGTCTGGAAATTAGTAGTGCTGGAGGGTACCTGGTTGATCAAATATGCTGCAGAGGTAAGTGCTTCTTCCCAATAGGATAACGACATATGCGCTTCTATCAATGAAGCACGAACAACCTCCAACAAGTGGCAGTTTTTTTCTCTTAGCCACCCCATTCTGCTGAGGTGTATTGGGACAAGTATTTTGATGAATAGTTCTGTGTGCTTCCAGATACTGCTAAAGTTCAGAACTCAAATATTCTCCTCCATTGTCACTATGAAGAACCTGAACCTGTGCATTGTACTGAGTACGAATCATTTTATAAAAATTTTGAAATAACAAATTCACTTCACTTTTAGGCTTTATCAAGCACACCCAATTCATCCTGGTACAGTCGTCAATAAAAGTAACAAACCAATGTGATCCACCAAAGGTAGTGACTTTGGACGGACCCCAAACATCAGAATGTATGACCATAAAAGGAACTGGACTTTTATTCAAACTTAATGGAAACAAAGCACGATGGATTTTTGTAAGTTCACATACATCACAACAAAAACTAGAAACATCAAATTTTACAAATAAACTAGGAAATAATTTCTTCAGTAAACCAAAGAAGCATGCCCCAAACGTCGATGACATAACCAGATTTCAGATTTCTTCTTCTCCCCCTCAGAGCCATCCACCATTAAAGCTTCACATAACTTGTCCAAACTCTTTGAAACTAAGTCCAAGTAATACAAATTTCCTCACCTAACACCACAACCAATCATTTGCCTCATTCGGATGTCCTTAAACACACAAAAATCAGGCCAAAAAATTACAATACAAAGTAAGGTAGTGGTGATTTGGGAAACTGACTATAGATTATAATCCAAAGATGGAACAACTAAAACAGAATCTAGATTTAAAGTATCAGTGAATAAAGTGGTATCAGAGCCAAGAAGCTTAAATTGTGAGTACTCTCCGTTGAACCATCGCCGACTCAGATTCTAAAACATCTAGGAACAAATCTGCTCCCATTATTATTCAATTTGAAGGTTCGTCATTCAATGCAGGGATTGTACTCGATGAAACAAACTATGATTTGTGGTCTCAAATCATGGAGATGCATATTGCTCAGAGGGAGAAACTCTCTTTCATTCGTGGTAATTCACAGTCACCTACCGAGAAGGATGATGGATATGAGAAGTGGTATGCAAACAATCAAAAGGTCAAGAGATGGCTGTTGATGTCTATGTCCCCAGAAATCATGAAGCGAGATATTCGCTTACCCACCACTCAAGATATTTGGAAGGCTCTTTCAAAATCTTTTTATGATGGAGCAAATGAATTGCAGGTGTTTTTCTTAAATCAAAGGGCCTTCTCTGCGAAACAAAATGGCATAAAACTCTCGGTGTATTATGGAGAATTAACCGAGATCTTTTGTGAGTTGGATCGTCGTGATAAGGTGATTATGGAAAGTGAGAATGATGTTGAATCTTACCGAAAATCAGTTCAATGAGAAAGGGTGCATATTTTTCTTGCTGGATTAGATGGTGAATTCAAACAAATTCGTGGTGAAATTTTGAGAAAGGATCCTATAATCAAGCTGCTGATCCTAAAAAAAGGATAGAAAACAACCATCTACAGGTTAGGAAAGAATCATAGAGAGAATAGGAAAGAATGGCTAATAATAGGAAAGAATTAGTCCATATCGCAACAGAAATATGGCCAAGTCAAACTCTTTGGGCCAAAAATCTCTCAAAAATTTTGCGGGCTCGACTGGATATGTCAAAAAATTCGTGGGCTCGACAATTTTGGTTCCTTGGCCATTGATGGAAAAAATTGGTGCATATGTGAAATGGAAACCCTGGGATTTCAAAGGTAAATGTCCAATTTTGTTTGGGTTCAAATTATTCTATTTAAATTTTCATTTGATCCCATTTCATTCCATTAGTTCATCCTATAGAAGCTGAAAGTGAAGTGTAGGATATTCGATTCAATGCTTAGTTGGACAGTTTCAACTTAGAGGGGTTATTTTGAGTGGCTTGATTGATAGCTTTCTCAAGACAGGCACGTTTCTTCTTATAGGTAAATCTTCACTTTTTTTGGATTCAAATTATTCTATTTAAACTTTAATTTGACCCCATTTCATTATGTACTTCTGTCCTATAGAAGCTGATAGTGAAGTGTTGGATATTCGATTCAATGCTCAGTTGGGCAGTTTCAACTCAGAGGGGTTATTTTGAACAGTCTGATTGACAACTTTCTCAAGACAGGGCATGTTTCTTCTTATAGGTATGTTGGGTCTTCTTGTTTTTGCACTGTCAAATAGGATAAAGGTCTTTGTCAATCTAGGTAGCATCAAGGTGCCATTGATCCTTCAATCAAGGTATCATTAAGACAACATCCTCAATAAAGACTTGATCACATCATGGTAACGTATGAAGTCCAAGGCCTAGCGTCTCGAAGTAAAGTTTAGAACATTATTTGAAAAAAGAATTGTTTTTTTTTTCCAAAGTTGTTAAGCAGATCAAAGATCGACCTCACTTGGAGCAAAGTATGCACGATGAAGTCAAAGCCGCAACAATATAAGTGATATTGGACGGGTGTATCAGGTTCTATTCTCAAATGAGTTTGTCCAAATTTTCAAGGTGAGGGTAGTGATATATCATTCTAGTGAATATATATTATATATTAAAAAAAATTAAGGTTTTTTTAAATTTATATATATATATATATTTCTAAGGTTTTTAAAACAAAAATCAAAGTCTGAATCGTTTATATATATATAAGATTTTTAAAAGAGAAAAAATAAAGTCTCAATGGTTCCAATAGTTTATATATAAAAGATATCCTAAAACAATTTAAAATTCAAAAATACTTATTTCCATTATAAAGTTCTAATTCTGACCATTTTGAGAAACTAGTTTCAACTGTGACATACTATAAATTTGGAATGGTAATGTTTACTTTCAACCACTTTTGTCCCTCCATGGTATACAAAAATACATTGTAAAGTATGCAGCCAAAGCAAAAGCAGAGTCAAAGTATGAAAGCTACCACCATATGCTAAGTAGAATTGCAACTGTTGTGCCTGCACTTGATCCAATCGTAGTCACTGTGCTACCAGGAGAGCATTCAGTGACAACTTCAGTTTGGGGGAAGATCCATTTACATTTTGCCTGCCAAAGCAAAGTCCAATAGTTTATATATATATATATATATATATATATATATATATATAAACAACCATTTTGAGAAACTGGTTTTAAAAACAAAGTCCAATCGGTTTATATATAAACAATATGCTAAGACATTTTAAAATTTAAAAACACTTATTTTCATTATAAAGTTTTAATTCTGACCATACTTATTTTAATTCTGACCATACTTATTTCCATTGTAATTATATATAAATCGTTTATATATATATAATCGATATGCTAAAACATTTTAAAATTTAAAAATACTTACTTTCATTATAAAGTTCTAATTATGACCTTATTTCCATTGTAAAGTTCTAATTCTGTCCATTTTGAAAAACCGGTTTGGTATAAATGTAAATATGAAAGATTCTATGTATATCAATCTCATGACTTATTATTTTGCAGAAAGTGTGTCATTTGATACTTCAGGTTGGAGGAAAACAAAATCTTATAAAGCATGTCCTTTTTAACCAATTTGTTTTATTAAATTAATTGGATAAGTGGGAATTTGAATTTCAGCTTGGCAGCAAGAACTTTAATTTCAGTGTTGTATGCATTAACGATCTCCCTGCCAAACCTTCCACATGCATTGATCAGTCCAAAAGAAAATTGTAGCGATTTTGTGTTGTAAAAAATTAATTGTTCTCTCTATGTGCAAAATATGTAGAACTAGTGAACTTGAAATTAGTGGGTTGAAGTGGCCACGTATTCAAATCTCTAATGTCCAAAGGAGATATTATCAGACCAAACAAGTAACCCCAATCCAGTTTTTGTTCTTCCGACACAACGAATGTCTGGCCATAGCCCAGAAGCTCTCTTGGTTTCACTGCGTGCTTCTGTTTCTCCTCTAAAGGAAGCTAGAAGAACTCTTTTCCAACTATTTTAACATCATCTATTAAGAACTTTGGGATCCCGTGATTTACAATCTACAAAATGGCCACAACATTACATTTTGTTATTTCTTATAGAACGGTTCATGACACCGAGATGTAGGAATTAAGCAAATGATACCTGGAAGAAGCCCCACTCTTCACAAGCCTTCGCAATCTTCTTAATATCTTGCTTTCTCTACAATAATCCTTCTAAAATATTGGCCATGTTAATGATGGGGATATCGAGTTGATGATCAGATATTGAAGTTGGTGTTGGCCTTTCTTCTAGCTCTCTTCTGACATACCTTTCTGGTATTGTTTCCTTTTCTTCTTCACAAGTTCTTGAACACTGTGGATAGCAATAAAACATTTACCCCATGTGGGAAGCTTCCCTTGAGCATTGTCATAGACTGAAGCCATTCTTTGAAACAATCACCGAACAAATAAATTCAGGCGAACTTAATGAAACTATCATGCAGCGTTGCTGATGAAACTATGGGATTTTTGGACATATTTATAGTAGTAGGAAGGAACTCAATAGGACATGAAACTAGTCGATGACCTGGGAATTTTGATTAAAAATAACAAAAGTTGAACTGAAAGCCCAATCCTTGAACTGAATTGAAAATTAAAAAAAAAAAAAATTGTTGAAGTAAATTGGTCCTCTGTATCTTTGTGCAGATATTTTAGAATCAACATAGAAATGCTGTAAAATGGCCATATTTGGAATACGAAAATCGTCTGCTATTATGATTCTTGTAATATGACATTATCAAACAAGATCTGGGAATGCATGCGTCTATTAAGGTGCAAGCATGGGCCTCTTATGGGATGCAGGCCTCCGAACTGACTTTTTAATGAAACATGGAATCGCATATATAAACCTTCACGTTGAAACATTTTTTATAATCCCTAATATATTTACTAGCAACAACTATATTTATAAGATTAATAATAAATATGATTAATATGTTCTTGAAGATATATATTTGAATTATTAATAATTTTTTAATAGTTAATACAATATAACTATTATTAGAGATAAAGTTAAGCTAATAGTTGTAAAATCACCAAAGTTAAGCTAATACTTCGATTTAATAGTCAATTTAAAAGTTAATATATCACTGATTGCAATACAAGTTAAAGTAGTGTTTTTGGAGTTGAACTTAAGCTAAAGTTGTATCATCATCATTGAACTTAATCTAATAGTTGTATCTAATAATGGAATAGTTTCACATCATCATGATTCTAGAGTTTTAATTACCAAGCTGAAGTTGAAGTTTAATTTTTCAAACTATCACGAAGTGTACTTATAACATGTTAACTAGTCTATTTTTTTATTTTTTTTAAATTGTTAATTATGAATTTTGAACAACGCCCATAAAATCAATGTGGACATTACTTGTGTGCACACTACTTGTGTGCACACTTGTCTCATTCTCGTCGGTTGATGAAAAATCATAGATGGATTCTTCTATGTCACTAATCCATGGTTTTATTCCAAAACCCATGTTGTTAGGATATAACATGTGTGTATGGGGTTGATGTTCTTTGCATAGCATTCCACATCATGGCATGGGGCCCTTATAGGGAATCCTTAGGTTACATGTGGGATATGGCCACCATGTTGAGGAGGGTCACACTAGGGATGGAAGTTGGAAACCATTCAATGGTATACGGAAAATTCTAGGACCTTACAATGTAGCATTTTATTATGGAGCTCATGGTCTATATGTGTGGTCCCAAACCACCATATTTTCCTTCCATGGGGAATGTTTGTCCTGGAAATGGGATATGGTGCTCATTTTGAAGTTTAAAACACTAGACATTGGTTCTTGGTGCTTGTGATGTGGTCCAATGCCAAAATATAGGAAATTGTACCTTAATATTTGTTTATGGGGCTCTAATTGAGACATCATTGTATCCCTTGGACACCATAAAGGTCTTGCAAAGGAAATATTTATCATATGATCAAGATATGATGGAAATTATGAGTTTGGAACATTGACAATGATTACCATGGGTTTAGACATGGTCAAATGTCAAAATATAGAAGAAAGAGATGATAGAATTTAGTAACCTAACACTAAATAACGTGATGATAGATGGAATTCAGTAACCTAATACTAAATAAAGTGATGATAGAATTTACCAACCTAATAGTGAATAAAGTGATGATAGAATTTAGTAACCTAATACATAATAAAGAGATACATAATAAGGAGATGATAGAATTTAGTACAACCTAACACCTTTGGCCTGGGTCTTGTTCCAATAATTTATTTTGTAAATATTTACAAGAGTATTGAACACATTCAACCCACATCTATTAATGAGATGTATAATAATCCTTAGACCAATTTTAATACTCAAAATACCCTTCGATACTTAAGGAGCATGGTTCAAGACATTGAAATTATGTCGATCTAAGGTGTGCCAATGGCGTCCTTTGTGTCTATGGTAAACAACCATTTCTTTGAATCAATGTTCTTCATCAACTTATCCCTTCTATTATGACAAGTTTGTGTGATGACAACAAAACCTTCATAAAAAAATTGAGATATTCCAAAAATTGTTCAATTAGGGAGGGATTAGTTTTCCCTAATTCTCGACTTTATTATCATTTTTGAACTCATGTTATGAATATTTATGTAACTATTTATCATGATCAATTATCATATTGTTCATAAATTTATTTGTTTGCTTCATAGTGACCAATTCTGTTATTTTAGGAAATACTTTTTTCAACAAACTCGGCATCATATTTCAAGGACACACACACACAAACACACATTTGTCAAAAAATATGTATTGCTTTATGTTTAATGGCTTGAAACTTAAATTTAATTATACATGGATATGAAAGCAAGTATATAGCTTCAATACTAGTAATTTGGACATCTAACATGATGGGATTTGTTTGTCGAATGCAAAAATCATATATTCTACCTTATTTGGATAAGCTCACAGCTAGGGGGGTATTGAGTTAGTGGTTCTAGAGTTTATGTTTTGGGGGTACTATTGGGTAACTAGTCTATGAATTAACATGTTATTTTGTTAGGGGTTATATTTTAGAGTAAGGTATGAGGTTAGTGTAAGGTACGAGGCTAGGGGCTTATAGGTTGAAGCTCCCAAGGTGCGTGAATTCATTATATCGGTTGGGTGTGATAGGTCCATTTGTCATCTAGGTTGGTTGGTTGGGTTAGGTGTGTTTAGTTGTTGGAAGTAATAAGTAAGTTCTTGAAGATACACGAATTTAGTATTGATGTAAAAAAGCCTTACACTTAATACCAAACTAATGATATCAAGGATCATGGGCCATGGAACGCTACATAGGTCCTACATAAAGAATATTTTCCCAACACAAGGTATATGGGCATGAATTGGATATTTAGTTAATAGTACATGATCAAGGCTTATGAGACCATTTACTGCCCCATAGAAGGAATATTCTTTCAACTACAAGTGGGAGATGTTGGTATTTTGATATTTGTAACACCAATAATAGATCTCTTGTCCCACACCATGGTCTAGGTTTTAAATTTATGTTCTAAATTCATACCAATTTATTTATGGGTCATGGACCATTACAATTCCATTGACCATAACTCACACCATGGTCTAGGTTTTAAATTTATGCTCTAAATTCATACCAATTTATTTAGGGGTCATGGACCATTACAATTCCATTGACCATCACATAGCATGCATCTACTTAGAAAATCTCTTGTCCACATGTGAGTTATGGTCATCATTTTGAGAACTTGCACATATCCCTACATAACCATGACCTAAATATTCCCACAATTTCGATGCATAATACGTGTGATTTTTTCTTTACTCACAATATAAATAAATGTAATACAATGGTAGTGATTATAGTCAGTACCCAACATACATTCTTTTTACTTCCCATGGATAAAAAGAAACCAAAAATATCCATTACAAACATCTATCATATGATGAGAAAAAGATAAAAGAGAGTAGGGAGCTTCAAGGAAATATAAAATTCCTACCATATTGACCATCAATATGGAAAATTCACTTTTATGTTTATACATGGTGTAGTCCATTGACCTTGAAATTATTACAATATAATCTATTTTCTATGAAATCCTAGTGATAAGGCTACCAAGGAATTATATGTGTCCATGCAAAATTGGACAAACAAAGGGCACACATCATACATGTGCAATGCATCATGGAGCTCTACAACACTTCTCCAAGCTCTTTGAATTCACTTTGTTGACATTATCATGTAAGTGCCTGCTAAAGTTTTTCCATGGTATTTTGTCAATTTTTATAATAACACAATGGTGTGGAATTTAATACAATTTGAAAATTTAAAACAATGGCCAATGAAAGGGGATGACTAGATTCAAATATTTTGAGGAAAAAGTGAACATGTGAGAGCCATACCACTTAATGGAATTTTAAAATAAATTACATTGTACATTAAAAATCATCAACCCAACCATGTCATACCTTCATCCCAAAGGTGTGGAACTTCATTTATAGGTATTCATGTCAAATTTATCCACATTTGATATAAATTTCCTACACTTATGGTAGGATTAAAATCATCATTATCATTTTAGGATTAAATATACTTTAAATAAAATTAAAATAGATACCTATACTGGGGTAATGGGGTAATGCAAATTAAAATTTTATAATTTTTCTTTTACAAATAAATAAAATATATTCACTTTAAAAATAAAAAATTGCACAAACTATCAAAATGATCGTTCAAATTTAAAATTTTGGTTCTAACAATGTATTATGTTCTAAATTTTGTTTCACACACACACACACACACACACATACCCATGGGGCGTATCTTGGGTGGTTAGGAGATTTGGTTGTTGCACTCCCCACAAGGATTGAAACTAGTTGGGGACATTTGCTCCTTGGGATCCCTTGTATGTAATGAAATATTAGTCTAGTGAGCCGTTCATCGTGATTGGCCCTCTCAGGGGTTGTTGTGTGTTCATGTAAACTTTCCAAGCAAGTATAAGAGACATTTTCCTGGGTGAATGTAGCCATGGTGAACCATCGTTTATATATATATATATATTATATACTAATTATAAAACTAGAAAAATGATATGAGAAAAGTGTCATGAAGATAATAAAGAGATGAAAAATGAAACCGAACTCTAAGGAATAGAGAAACGTGAATTGAATACAAAATAAGAATAAAATCCAATTCATGATTATTATTATTATTATTATTATTATGTGATTATGGTTATATTAAAATTATTAAATTGTATCTTTAATAATAATAATAATAATAATATTCTTCTTATTAGTAGTAGTAGTATTATTAAAATAAAAGGGAAACAATATTATTTTTTTAAAATTTGTATAGTCGTGTATAATAGTGTGATAAAGTAATATGGGAGAAAAAGTAAAAATAAATTTATTTTATATAGTAAACAAATGAATAATAATTTTTGTATTTTTCTTTTGTAAATATTATTTAAAAATATATATATTTAAATTATTGTATTTAAAAGTAAACATTAAAAAAATATAGCTTTAGAAAATATGTTTTTGTATAATATTTTATTTTTTAAATATTTATTTCATTTATTCACAATAAAAAATTTTGGAAATGAATTTCCTGGGTATGGTTGACATGGTTGACCATACCCATCCTTAAAAATAGACATTATGGTCAACCATGATTGTTAACCATGGTTGACCATGGTCATCTCCACCATGGTTGGCCATGTGCAATGATGAACATGACCATGGTTGACGATGACATGGTTAATTATTTTGAGCCTATTTGAACACAAGGTCAACCTAGAAATGGGAAGCATATCTTTGACATGATGTAGTCAAGACCACCATCATGACATCCATGATTGACTAAGTTGACCACAATCAACCATGGTTGACATCCATAACCATGGATGACAGTACTTGAACATAGTCATGCAACGCATAGATTACATGGTCACCCATGGTCATGCCATACCTTGCTTCATCTAGTTTGTATACCATGGACATCGTTGACTTGGTTGTCAGACCATGGGCATGGTTGACATGATTACCATACCATGGTCATGGTTGACATGATTGTGATATTATGGACATGGTTATCATGGTTTAGCATGTTGGACCAAGGTGTCAATATTGTTTGACGTACTTAGCATGACCATACTTAGGCATGGTTGACATTGTTGCATTTATTGACCATAGTTTCCTTGTTTATAATGTCTGGCGTGATAGTCACGATTGACCTGCTTCAATGGTTGCTATGTTTGAATGTATAGAAAACATTTGTCACAATCTACGAAACGTTTGTTGGTATATGAAAACTTTGTCAGTAGATCTCAAGTTAGTCAGTATATGTAAAGTTTGTCACTATATTAAAAGTGGGTCGCTATGGTTTTATGGTAAGCTAAAAAGTGTTGCCGCTTTATGAAAAGGTTGTGGCCATATAAAACGTTTTTCGCTATATGAAATGTTTGTGGCAATGGTTTTATGAAGATATGAATAGTTTGTCGCTATATCAAAATCTCGTCACCATGATTTATGAATAAGTCAAAAGTCTGTCGCTATATAAAGAAATGTTTGCAATGACAAAAGTTTGTGGATATATGTAAACTTTGTCGGTATAAGAAAAGTTTGATGCTATGCCAGAAGCTTGTCATGATGGTTTTATTATTATATCATAAGTTTGCTGTATATAAAAGTTTGTTGCTAGAGGAAAAGTTGGGCACCATGGTTTTATGATTATATGAAAAGGTTGTCGCTATACCAGAATTTTGTCAATATAGTACAAGTGTCACTATGGATTTATGATGAAATAAAAAAACGTTGTGGCTATTTCAAAATTTTGTCCCAAACTGAAAATTTTCTTGGTATAGTTTTATGATTAATTGCTAATGTTGGCGATTCTATGAAAAGTTTGGCGGTACATTAAAAGTTAGAGGCTATATTAAAAGTTTGTCATTATCATTTGTCGGAATATGAAATTTTTTTCGAAATGGCTTCATGAATGGCATTATAGTAGTAACATTGTTCGTATCAAACATTTCTCGCTATGGTTTTATGATGACACCAAAAGTTTGTTGCTATACCAAAAATGTGTCGCTATAGCAAAATTTTTGGACTATATAAAAAATATGTCGCTATAGCAAAAGTTAGTCGCTATATAAAATGCTTGTCACGATATGGAAACTTTGTTGATAAAGTAAACGTTAGTTGCTATGCCATTTTCTAAGTATATCACAAGTTTGTGTGGTTTCTGTGGTTTTATGATGACACCAAAAAGTTGTCCCTATAAGAAAAGTTTGTCGCTATATCAAAATTTTGGCACTATATGAAAAGTAAGTCACTATTTCTCGCTATACCAAAAATTGGTTGGTATATACAACAAGTGGCGCTACATTAAAATATGCTAGATAACTTTTGTCGCTTTGTAAATGTGTCGTTTTACCAAAATTTTGGTGCTATAGAAAAACTTTGTCGCTATATTAAAAGGTTTGAAGCTATGGTTTTACGAATGTATCAAAATTTTGAAGGTATAGCAAAAAGGTGTCGCAATATATGAAACGTTTGTGAGCATATGACAACTTACTCGGTACATATAAAGTTAGTCTCTATATGTAAAGTTTTTCGGTATATTAAAAGTGGGGTGGTATGGTTTATTTCTCATGTCAAATGTTTTGCCGCTTTATGAAAAGGTTCTAGCCATTAAAAAAATTTGTGGCTACATGAAATGTTTGTCGCAATGGTTTATGCTTAACAGAATAGTTTGTCCCTATATCTAATTTGGGTCTACCCTCAAAAGGTTCTCGCTATATTAAAAGATTATCTCCATGTTTTATGATTAAGTGAAAAGTATGTCGCCACATAAAGAATTGTTCGCAAAATCAAAACTTTGTCCTTAAATGTCAAGTTTGTTGGTAGTATCAAAAGTCTATGGGTTTATGATGAATTAAAAAAAGTTGTTGGTATTTCACAAGTTCATCCCAATATGAAAAGTTGCTTGGTATGGTTTTATGGTTAATTCCAAATTTTGGCAATTGTATCAACATTTTGTCACTGTATTGAAAGTTAGACGTTACATTAAAAGTTGGTAGTCATCATTTGTCACAATATTAAAAGTTTGTTGAAATTGTTTCATGAACGGCATTAGAGTAGTTACAGTATTCGTATCAAACGTTTCATGCTATATGAAATGTTTGTGGATCTATGACAAGCTTTCTGCGTTGTTTCTTTATTAGATGCAAATTCCGTCTGTATATGAAAAGTTGGTCTCCATTGTTTTATGATTATAAAATCATAGGGCAAAAATAAATATTTATTATATCAAAAGTTCATCACTATATTTGCTGAAAGTATGTCATAAATGAATATGCACTTTGACAATTTGGGCAACAAATATTATAAGTTTTGAGTGATAACAATATCAATAGTGTAGTGTAATGTCGTGAATTGAACACAACCACATTCACTTTCCATTTAACATGTTGAAAGAAACAAAAAATAAACCACAATATAGTACTGCCAATTGCAAACAAAATAAAGGGATCATTTTTTTCTTTCAAAAGTAGAAACACACGGTTGAAAATGTAAATTTTTTTTATTCAACTACATTTGACAGGCATTTTTTTCCACATTGTTGACAAAGTACTAAATAAGAGAATCACTGCAACTTCATTCACGGATAACATTATTGAAATAGAGTAAAGCTTCAATCTTTCAACTGCATAAAATAAGAAAGGAAATTTAACTGTCATGGACATGATAACTTCGAGGTTCGACAACGTGAGTCCGTAATGACTGTGTTGTCTTGTATCGAGGATTTGTTACTTGTATATTAATGATGGAGGAAGTTAAAATTCACTGTATTTTTGTTAGTTTTTGGTATGCCTCCATGGTCTGCTACAATGTTCATGTCCCCTTCAATGTAGCTCACCCTTTCTTCCAAATCTAGTTGTTTTCTTTTCAAATGTTCTATTTCATCGTTGAATACCCGATTCACTTGTTGGTGACCTATCCAGTCATCAACATTGTTCTCATCTTGTTGGGACACCAATATTCCCATGCATCTGTTATATTTCTGGATTCCATGTGTAAATAACGAATAAAGTCCATCAAAGAAATGACTGTGGAATGCAAGCTGCGAAATCCATGAAGGAGACAACAGGTTTGGTGAGACATTTCTCTACAAGGTCGTATTTTTTTGGTTTTTTGAATTCAGTGTTTCTGTGAATCTAGAGAGTTAGACGCAGGAAACTGTCAACAAACAAAAAACAATATCATGATTTAGATTACATTGTTATAGTTAAAATAGATACGATGTAATGAAATGAATTGAAATAGCTTAAACACAAAAATAACATGCACTTTTATGTTGCGTCATCGAAAATCGAACTTATTAGGAAGCTTAAATTTACATATAGGTTGAATGTACGTATAGTTCACATGAGAAATTTTTGTCATTGTAGCATTGGTTAAAAAGTTAAAAAATGCTTTAAAGTAGAAATTAGAATTGGAAAAAGGAATAAATGACATCAAAGTTAAAAGGAGGTAAGTATTGTGAGAATAAATAAAGGGGGAATTATAATGCATGACTTACAAAATTCAAGAAACATCTCAGCAACAGTACAACAAGTAATAAATGGAAAGAATAATTTAGAATCATTGTACGAAAACATAAAATGAGTTAAACATATATGCTTGGTCATCCAACTTCCCACTTATTCAAAAACTATAATACAAGCATTAAAATTCAAAATTACATAACTCTTCCAAGAATATGAAGAAGAGAAATTCAAGTGGTTGTAAAAATGAATGTAATAAATGTCGTATCAGCATTCCATAAAAAGAAACATAAATACAAAAATTTGTAGGAATACACATTTAAAAAAAACATTCTAATATGCATCGAGATCGATGGCATACACAACACCAATTAAAATCAACACGTATGTCTTCTCATCCAAGTTGTCTTGAAAACCATTGTCTCCTTAGTGTTCGACCAACTTCTCGATGACATGCATGTCTAAGCATGCGCAACATAACTTTCATTTCAAAAGAAAGACGAAGCTACCATCAAAGAGATGGCATTCAAGACCACTTCTTTCAAAGATCATGTTGTGAAAATATTCTAGAAATTCTTCTTGCATAAGAACATCATGGATAGATGAATTGAAAATTGCCAATTGTGTATATTACATACCTGAAAAAGGAAATAAGAACAATCAAGGCATCAACAAAAATTAAACAAGGTAAAGAATATATAAGCATGACAATTTATAACATGTATAAGAACGACTAAATATACACAAACAAATATAAATACAAAGGTAAACTCACACAGAAATATGCATTACCTAAAACGTGATGGAATCCCAACATAGAGTAGATGCAAAATAAGAAAAAATAGAGATAATGTCTAACTTCAATAAAACAAAATGAAAGAAATCTCATATTTTAATTTCGAAAAAGAAGCATAGAGTATTGAAGCTATATTTTGTGAGTTTTATTAGTTTTTCATGTGTCATTTGGGATTTTCACTATAATCATTTGATTGTCCAAGATGGCTTCATAAGCCTCTAAATTTGGTGGAGGATACCCTTCCCATAACAAGAGAATTGGTTATATCTTCGTGGTATTATTATTCTTTCGAAAGCTTGAGAAAGATGAGCCATCATCGCTCGATTGTAACTTTGTAGCAACACTATTGGGATTCGTATACATTCTTTGGAATATAGATGCTCTCAGTAGTCATAGTCATCCACATTGTAAATTTATCAGTAAATATTACACAAACTACACATTGATTCATAATGTTAAGTCACCATAATCCTACTGTATTCATAGTTACATACAATTAAAGGGAAATGCACTTTGGTACAAAGATTAAACTACTTCCAAGCTCCAATCCTGAACCTCCAGTTTCACTCTGGAATTATATGTATCCATAAAACAGAAACCTTACATTACCTTCGTATCCCCTTCGAAATATGGCAAACTTTAGTCTCCTCCTGGTCGCGAACATGCATACGATCAAGAACAGAATCATGCCACCCACAACACTTAAACTTACGGGTATTCTGTAATTTGAAGACTTGTCTCTGCTACTAATCGGTGGTGTTTCCTCAGTGGATATTTTGTTTGAAGAATTATACATACTACTACTAATTGGTGCTATTTCTGCAGAGGCAATGCATGCACAGTGGAATTAAAGAAATGATCTATACCATAATGAACCATAGTGAAGTCTAGTCCAAATCTATTGTCACTTGTCATACAAGGAGATGAAATGATCAAATACTTTCTGTTATTTTGTTAAAACGGTCGAAACCACATTTAATTGTAATTTGAATTTCCAACCTTGACATAAATTCTCTTTCTTATCACCAGGAGGTCTTAGAGTATGCAATGCAAAAAAAGTTAGGAACAGGAGAAATTTTACTCTGAACAAAGTGAGCGGTTGGGTGTTAGCCATAGAATGGCTGAGCGAAAGAAGCAAGAGAAGGACGCACTCAATCTTCCGACCGAGGAATGTGATTTTGTGATCAGAAAGAATGGAGACAAGGCATGAGTATTATTGTTATACTTTTTATAAGTATAGTCTTGAATATAATTCAATTTTCTCATACATTGTGATTTTGTGTTGAATCCAATGTAATATACAGGTGAAAATTGAAGAACTAAAAGGTAAATCCAAATATCAGGGTTTGTACTTTTCTGACCATTGGTGCTCTGAACTTGAGAATTTGCATGAAATATATAAAATGTCGAAAGGGGAATTGGAGATCGTCTTCATTTGCGTGGATCATTTTGAGCAGGATTTCTAGGAATCCTTCCACATCATGCCATGGCTTTCCCTACCCTTCTCAGATGAAAAGACAAGGAATAAGTTTTGTGAGACCTTCCAGGTCTGTGATTCCATACATAATGACAATCCATGCCTGGTTTTTCTGGACAGAGAAGGTAGCATAATAACCACTAAAGGTGCACAAATCATTGAAGAATATGGTGTTAAGGGATATCCATTCATTGCAAAGAGAGTTGAGGAGCTGAGTGCCAAGGTGGAGGCCATAAGATCTTCAGAGACTATAGATCCTTTTCTGATAGTTGATGAACGATATTTCATTCTTGGCCAAGGAGGAATAAAGGTCAATGATTTCCCTTTTTGTAAATATAGATCTTGGATATTTTTATGAGAATTCCTATAAATCTGGATCTTGGCTCTTTTTATGAGAATGTAGGGAAGAAATATTTACTCTCAGGGCATGTGATGCTAATTATTTATATGTTTTGAATTCGGTAACAGAAGGTCCTCGTATCTGAGCTTGTGGGAAAGACAAATGCTCTGTATTTCTCAAAATTTAATTGTTACCCTTGCCAAATTTTGACTCCAATGCTTATAAAGGCATACAATGAACTGAAGGAAAGGGGAGAACCATTTTAGGTTGTTTTCATATCTAGTGACAAAACAGAAGAGACTTTTGAAGAATACTACAACAGCATGCCATGGTTGTCTCTTCCACTCACTAATTACACTAAGAAGCGTCTCTCATAGTATTTCATGGTTAATTTCCTCCCATTATTTATCATCATTGGTCCGGAGGGAAAATCTGTGACAAATGCTGGCAAAACTGCAGTGCCACCCATGGATCCAAGGCTTATCCCTTCACTGATGCTCATTACTTGTGCACTTGTGCCCCTTCCACTTTAGGTGCCAGCTGGTTTAGTTCATCCGAAACCCTTTGCAGTCATGTTTAGTTAATTCAAGTAACTCACTCCTGTTTAGTTAATCCAAAACCCTTAGTACTCCACTCCCATCAGTAGAGCAAATCTGTCCATCCAATTTGGTATACGGATAAAGAATATCTCATTTCCTTCAATATGGGCCACACAAACCTAATTACTGATTAAAATCATGCTATCATGTATAGGGGGAAAAGTTAATACTATAATTATGCCTATCGAGGTAAAAATAATGCCTTTTTCAAAATTGCTACAATCATAAGCAACCACAATTTTCTATTTAATAATCATCACTTTTGGGTGTTCCATATCACAACATAAAAACATAACTATTATAATTAGTAACTATTAAAAAATAATTTAAAAGAAAAAGCATCCAAATTGATCGCAAATTCTATTATCAAACGATTATATATTCGTGTTATTTATGGAAGAACCTTCGATGTACAAGGAGAATCCTAAAGCCAAAGTCTCATGGTTATTCCTTAAAACAAATCGCTCTATGTTTTCTACGAGAAAATCATAACCCTTTTATGTTTTTCAGTTTTTGATACGAGCATATTCATATAATGCATTCTTCCTCTCCATCACGCGAGAAAAATAGTGTTCTATATAATATGCACGAATGAAATTTCTGAACAAGCATGGATAGTTTCGTCAATGAGTTCCAGTGCTGGACCGATCTCTAATTCGAATTCAGGAGCATAAAAGACGCCAATGGACATCCTAGACTTGCATTAGTCTTTCATTAATCAATGTTCTATGTGCTTGCATCTTCCATTAGTTATTATCTGACAAACCAACCACATTGCATTCAACAAAACGTTTCTAAGAGGACAGTTAATCTGTAAGGATCATAATAAGTTTACCTCCATCAAGTTTCCAACGTTAATAACCAAAGCATAAGGAATTGGTTGCACAACTATCCATCAGTCATCCTTGAGGACATTTAATCCTACTATTTCATCTTCGTGCAGTAAGAGTGTAATGGCACTCATGTCTGCATGTGGGCTAAGGCCAAAAACAAGATCTGGTCTTGGGAACTAAGGATAGTAATTCATCCTCATTATTTGGTATGGCTCTCCAAACTTCTTCACAAAGAATTTAGGCTTTAACTGTAATGTCTTGACAATTAAACTCAACAGCTTGGCAGCAATAATTTTAATTTCATTGCTGTATGCATTAATGATATCCCTTCCAAACAATCCACATATATTGATCACTCCAAAAGAAAATTGTAGTGATTTTGTGCTGTAAAAAATTAATTGTTCTCTGTATGTGCAAAATATGTATAACTAGTGAACCTGAAATCAGTGGGTTGAAGTGGCCACACATTCAAATATCTAATGTCGAAAGGAGATATTATCAAACCCAACAAGTCACCCCAATCCAGTTTTTGTTCTTCCGACACAACGAATCTCTGGCCATAGCCCTGAAGCTCTCCTGGTTTCACTGCGTGCTTCTATTTCTCCTCTAAAGGAAGCTAGAAGAACTCTTTTCCAACTCTTTTAACATCATCTATTAAGGACTTTGGGATCCCATGATTTACAATCTACAAAATGGCCACAACATTATATTTTGTTATTTCTTATAGAACGGTTCATGACACCAAGATGTAGGAATTAAGCAAATGATACGTGGAATAATCCCCACTCTTCACAAGCCTTCACAATCTTCTTAATCTCTTGCATTCTCTACAATAATCCTTCTAAAAGATTGGCCATGTTAATGATGGGGATATTGAGCTGATGATCAGACATTGAAGTTGGTGTTAGCCTTTCTTCCAGCTCTCTTCTAACATACCTTTCCGATATTGTTTCCTTCTGCTTCTTCACAAGTTCTTGAACGCTCTGGACAGTAAGAAAATACTTACCCCATGTGGCAAGATTCCCTTGAGCATTGTCATAGACTGAAGACATTCTTTGAAACAATCATCGAACAAATAAATCCAGGTGAACCAACGAGACTATCATGCAGCCTTGCTGATGAAACTATGGGATTTTTGGACATATTTATAGTAGTAGAAAGGAACTCAATAGGACACGAAACTAGTCAATGACCTGAGCTTTTTGCTTAAAAAGAACATAAGTTGAACTGAAAGCCCAATCCGTGTACTGAATGGAAAAATTTAGAAAAACAAAAATTGTTGAAGTACATCGGTCCTTTGTATCTTTGTGCAGATATTTTCGAATCAACATAGGAATGTTGTAAAATGGCCATATCTGGAATACAAAAATTGTGTGATATTCTGATTCTTGTAAGATGGCATGTAAGATGGCATTATGCAAGATCCGAGTTTCTACCTATAGTTATAGATTTTTTTTTTCAATGAACTTCTTGTACACACAGGTGCTTTACTTGTTGACCAATATCCTATGACTTTAGTTCATATTGTGGGTTTTAAAATGATCAAAAATTGAACCAATATATTGCAGGTATTGGGGGTGAGCGGTTTTGGGTGGGGGTGGGTAGGGTGGTTTATAAGGATTGAGGTATGAAAATGGGTGGGGAGGAGGTTTTAAGTATTGGGAGGGGGTTTCAACAAAAAGAGTTTGGGTCAATATCTCTGGAAATTAAGGGTATTCTTTAATATCCCATGATCAGACATGCTATGTGACAGGTTCACTAAGTGAAGTCCCCATAGTTGTACACAGTGGAATTACTGATTTCAAATATTTTTAGGAGTAAATTTAAACCTTAATTTAAATGTGAAAAGATATGTCCAACAACAAGTAGAACTGCAGAGCATATAGCTTGTATATCAATGGAAGTTGTTCATAGGAGGTCATAAGTAACTAGGAAAGTAAAAGGTTATTGTGTGTGAGCGTTGCAACTCGTAAAGGGTAACAACTAAAGTGCAAGTTCTGGCTGATCACTCGAACTAAATGTGATATTATGTTGACATCAGCCATTTGAGATGCAGTCTGATCCAGGAATGTACAAGCATTATGTAGATTTTTTGCTCGATTCGATCCCATGGTATGATATCACCATCTATGACTACCACATAAAGGCTTCGATTTCAAACAAAATACCCGCTAATAATTGGCTCATCACTCACAAGAGATCCAAGAATAAAATTTACAAAAATATACAGTGATGAATGGCAATGCTGAAACCAATGGTAATCTGGTTGGGCTATGATTGGTTAGTAGGCCAATCGACCTTCTTGCCACCTACAAAGATAAGGTAACCTATGAAAGAGCAAATCATGAGATCAAGTGGGCATACTTGAGTAAGATAAACTTTACATCATTTATATCTAAAATTTGGTAATTTTTTTTTTGTCAAAATATAGTTTTGAGGGATTAGAATTACATAATTCAAATGTCTCAAAAGTAATTGAGAGCCTTAAATCTATTTGTTGTAGAAAAAAATTTAGATTCAAACCAAACTTACCAAACAAAATTCAAATAAAAAAAATGCAAATAATGTAGAGTTCAGCCAACTCCAACCACACCATGCAGTCACATGTGTAATGCACGGAAAGAAAATAAGATAGAACAATCATGCAGGTTACAGTCAAATTTTATGATTCCTACATATGTCACGCTGTGATGAAAGGTCGAACGCTATAACCTCGGGCAGTGTCAGAATTTTGTTGGATGCGCAATTTTTGTAGGGTGCAAAAGACTTGTGAGGATGACACGTGATAATACTTAGAAAATTAGTGAGGATGACACCTGATGCCCATACCCAGGCATCTATCTAGTTCAACCCTGAGTGGGGGACCCTCCCATGGATAACACGCATGGCAGGATAAGCCATTTTGTGAGTGGGCCGTGCTCATGTACCTATGTTTTGGTTTTGGATATTTCCAAGGCTAAATGTAATACAATCAATTATGAATGAATCTATAGATGATAAAATAACCATCTCTCTACTTTTACCTTGCCTTTATAAGTATTTTCAGGTAATATATATTTTTATCTTAGTAAAAAATTGTAATTAATATACATAGTTTTATCAATCATTTAAGTGGTTTATTGTTAAAATTAAAATTAACACACCAAAAAAGTAAACTACTATATAACTATTAGAAATTAAAGCTATATATTAAAAAAATTATTTAAATATTTTTGTTGTATTGATAGAAACATAAGTGAGGTCACATTATTATGATAGCTGACATAAATAAAAAAATATTAAAAAATATAAAGTACATTTCTACTTAAATGAAATATAAAAGAATTAAACTAGCATAGATCCATTTTAAACCCAAATCTATCAATGACCCAAAAAGATGTAAAAAATGTACACAGAAGAAAATGGATCCCTCTCAGTGCTTGATAAATCAAATTTAAATTGAATATATACTAGCTTTATTAACAAAATTTCAAATTATTTAACCACATCTATGTAGAGTTCTATAAAAAAAACTCTATAATAAGTTTTGAAAAAATGTTTATATCATGCAATTTAAACATACTAGTATACTATTTTCTTAATGTGTCTTAAACAAGCAACCACCCATGTTCACCATTTTTACCTCTCAACTTAATACCAAACATATGCATACATGGATGAGTAAACCTAACATATGCACTCTCGGAAGTAAAAATATTATGGATGAGTAAACCTAACATGTAAGTAAATAAAAATATTACATATAATTATAGTACTTACTTTCTAAATATAAGACAATTAACTTTTAATTTTGTATACATAAAACAACAGTTAGTAGAGGTTTTAGTGGAAACATTTTGCCATATTTAGTTATTGGTGAGGTGGGTATGCCTAAAACCTTAATACACACCAGTGTTCTTTAATAAACGGTGATACAAAATTCGAAAAAAGTGTTACATGGTATACTAGTATACAATTTCCTTAATGTGTCTTAAACAAGCAACCACCCATGTTCATCATTTTTACCTTATAGCATTGGCATAACTTAATACCAAACATATGCATGCATGGATGAGTAAACCTAACATGTGCAATCAAGTAAGTAAAAATATTATATATAAATATAGTACTTAGTTTCTAAATATAAGACAATTAACTTTTAATTTTGTATACATAAAACAACAATTAGTAGAGGTTTTAGTGGAAACATTTTGCCATATTTAGTTATTGGTGAGGTGGGTATGTCTAAAACCTTAATACACACAAGTTTTCTTTCATAAATGGTGGTACAAACTTTGAAAAAAAGTGTTACATGGTATGATAAACCATATACATGCCTAAAAGTGTATTACTAACTAAAACATATTTAAGGAAGGAGTTAAAGATGGACATATTTCATGATATCTATATCAAGAAATTAATTAGATATAATCAAATCCAAACTTGTTGAAAGACATATCATTTATTAAATTAGATAATATAAGACCTCTTCTTAAAAAGAGCAAGAACTTCAATATAGAATAACTAGAATATTTCCTACATCACATGCCACCATAAATGTCCAAGCTTCATTAATTTTAGTTATAATTAATTGGAATATGAATGTTTGTTTTGAATTTTAGGTGAATGATTAATTTTAGTTATACTTAATTGGAATATGAATGTTTATTTTGAATTTTAGGTTGGTGATGACATTGCAAATTTTTTTCTCAATATTTCTTAATATTTATGATTGTATCTTGGTGCTTGTGATGTGGTTCAATACGAAAATACACAGCATTATATCATAATATTTGTTTATGGGGCTCTAATTGAGACATGAGTGTGTCCTTTGGACATCATAGAGGTCCTAGAAAGGAAATATTTGTCATGTGATCAGGATATGATGGCCATTTAGAGTTTGGCACAATGAGGTTGGTTATCATGGGTTTAGACATGGTCCAATGTCAAAGTATCATGGGTTTAGAAATGGTCCAATGTCAAAATATAAAAGAAAGTGATGATATAATTTTGTAACTTAACACTGAATAATGTGATGATAGATAGAATTTAGTAACCTAATACTGACTAAAGTGATGATAGAATTTACCAACCTAATACTAAATAAAGTGATGATAGACTTTAGTAACCTAATACATAATACAGAGATGATAGAATTTAATAACCTAACACCTTTGATCTCGATCTTGTTCTAATAATCTATTTTGTAAATATTTACAAGAGGATTGAACACATTCAAACCACATCTATTAATGAGATGTATATTATTCCTCATATAAATTTTAATCCCCAGAACACCCTTCAATACTTAAAGAGCATGGTTCAAGCCATTGAAATTATGTTGGTAATTCTAACGTGTACCAATGGTATCCTCGATGTTTATGGTAAACAACCATTTATTTGAATCAATGTTCTTCATCACACTGTCCCTTCTATGATACCTCTGCATGAATGAATGGTTTTGTGATGACAACAAATCCTTCATCACAAATTTGAGATCTTCCAAAAAAATGTTCAATTACGAAGGGATTAGTTTTTTTTAATCCTCAGTTTTATTACCATTTTTTAACTCAAGTTATGCACATTTATGTAATTATTTATCATGATCAATTACCATATTGTTCATAAAGTTGTGTGTTCTTCATAGTGACCATTTTTGTTCTTTTAGGAATAACTTTTTTGAAATAGCACGGCATCGTATTTCAAGGACACACGCCCACAAAAGCACACATTTCTGAAAAATATGTATTGCTTTAAGTTTAATTCCTTCAAATGTAAATTGCATTATACATTGATTTGAAAGCAAGTCTATAGCTTCAATACTACTAATTTGGACATCTAACATGATAGGACTAGTTTGTCAATTGTAAAAATCATATATTCTACCTTATTTGGATAAGCTCACACTAAGGGGGGTAATGGGTTAGTGGTTAAGGGGTTTAAGTTTTGGGGTACTATTGGGTAAGTAGTCTATGAGTTAACATGTTATTTTGTTAGGGGTTAGATGTTAGGGTAAGGTATGAAATTGGGGTAAGTTACAAGGCTGGGCTTATAGTTTGAAGCTTCCAAGGCGAGGTGTATTTAGGTTTTGGAAGTAATAAGTAAGTGACTAAAGATCATTCATGGGTAAAAAAATAAAACACTTAATACCAAACTAATGATATTAGGATCATGGGCCATGGAAAGCTACATATTCCCTGCATAAAGAATATTTTCCCAACACAAGGTATATGGGAATGAAATGGATATTTAGTTAATAGTACATGGTCGAGGCTTATGAGATCCATGTACTCCCCATATAGGGAATATCCTTTCAACTACAAGTGGGAGATGTTGGTATTTTGATATTTGTAACACCAATAATAGATCTCTTGTCCCACACCATGGTATAGGTTTTAAATTTATGGCCTAAATTCATGCCAATGGGGTCATCGACCAATACAATTCCCTTGACCATCACATAGCATGTGTGTGAATAGAAACTCTCTCATCCACATGTGAGATATGGTCCTCTCTTTGAGAACTTGTGCATATCCCTACATAGCCATGAGCTAAAGACTTCCAAAATTTAGATGCATAATCAATCACATTTTTTTCTTAGCTCATAATATAACTAAAATTAATATAATGATAGTGATTTAACACCAACATGTATTCTTTTCACTTCCATGGATAAAAGGAAACCAAAATAATCCATTTACAAACCTCTATCACCTTCTACTACTGCTAGACTGGCCCATGTCTTGTTGACTAACGGTTGTCGATAAAATTTGAAAGATAGAACACCACAGTTAATTGACATGAATTTTGATACACTTTTTGTTAAAAAAAACTCATAACACGTATTCTTTTCACTTCCATGGATAAAAGGAAACCAAAATAGTCCATTTACAAACCTCTATCACCATGTCTTGGTGACTAACGGTTGTCGATAAAATTTGAAAGATAGAACACCACAGTTAATTGACATGAATTTTGATACACTTTTTGTTAAAAAAAACTCATAAGCTTTGTCTTTTAAAGTTGGAAAACTCAATTTTCATTTTCATCACCTGAAATTAATCGAAGTTAAGTTAATAATTCTATTTAATAGTCAATTTAAAAGTGATTGCGATTCAAGTTGCAACCAAGTTAAAGACGTTAGGATCCCATGATTTACAATCTTCAAAATGGCCAGAACATTATATTTTGTTATTTATTATAGAACGGTTCATGACACCAAGATGTAGGAATTAATCAAATGATACCTGGAAGAAGCCCCACTCTTCACAAGCCTTCGCAAT
The DNA here is from genome assembly GCA_001517045.1 of Pseudotsuga menziesii. Taxonomy (NCBI): domain Eukaryota; kingdom Viridiplantae; phylum Streptophyta; class Pinopsida; order Pinales; family Pinaceae; genus Pseudotsuga; species Pseudotsuga menziesii. The sequence continues at coordinate 305,930 of LPNX010474666.1, forward strand.
ATTCTTAATCTCTTGCTTTCTCTGCAATAATCCTTCTAAAATCTTGGCCATGTTAATGATGGGGATATCGAGCTGATGACCAGACATTGAAGTTGTTGTTGGCCTTTCTTCCAGCTCGCTTCTGACATACCTTTCTGGTATTGTTTTCTTCTGGTTCTTCACAAGTTATTGAACACTCTGGACAGCAAGAAAACACTTACCCCGTGTGGGAAGCTTCCCTTGAGCATTGTCATAGACTGAAGCCATTCTTTGAAACAATCACCGAACAAATAAATTCAGGCGAACTTAACAAAACTATCATGCATCCTTGCTGATGAAACTATGGGACTTTTGGACATATTTATAGTAGTAGGAAGGAACTCGATAGGACATGAAACTAGTCGATGACCTGGCCTTTTTGCTTAAAAGGAAAAAAAGTTGAACTGAAAGCCCAATCGTTATACTGAATGGCAAAATTTAGAAAAACAAAAATGGTTGAAGTACATTGGTCCTCTGTATCTTTGTGCAGATATTTTAGAATCAAGATAGGAATGCTGTAAAATGGTCATATTTGGAATACGAAAATTGTCTGCTATTATGACTCTTGTAAGATGGCATTATGAAAGGTCCGAGTTTCTACTTATAGTGAGAGCTTTTTTTTTTCAATGAACTTGTTGTACACAGTGGAGCTAGAGGTCAAGTAGATTACTGATTCGAAATATTTTAGCAATAAATTTGAATCTTAATTTAAATGTGAGACGGATTTCTCTAACAACAAGAAGTAGGATAACAACAAGAAGTAGAATTATATGTGAGAAAGATTTATCCAACAACAAATAGGATTAAATGTGAGAAAGATTTGTCCAACAACAATTAAAATTGCAAAGCATATAGCTTGTATATCAATATAAGTTGTTCATAAGAGCTTATAAGTAGCTGGGAAAGTAAAAGGTTACTGTGTGTGAGTGTTGCAACTCGTATAGAGTAACAACTAAAGTGCAAGTTATTGCCGATCACTCGAATTAAATGTGATCTTATGTTGACATCAGCGATTTGAGATGCTGACTGATCCAGGAATGCACAAGCATTATGTAGATTTTCTGCTCGATTCGATCCCGTTGTATGATATCACCAGCTATGCCTATCACATCAGGGCTTCGATTTCAAAAAAATATCCAAAAATAATTGGCTCATCACAAGAGATCCAAGAATGAAATTTCCAAACAGATAGTGATGAATGGCAATGCTGGAAATCAGTGGCAGTCTGGTTGGGCTGTGATTGGTTAGTAAACCATTCGACCTTCTTACCACCTACAAAGATAAGCTAACCTAATTTTTAGGTGAGTACAGGATAAGGTAACCTATGAAACAGCAAATCATGAGATAAACTGACCACACTGGAGTAAGCTAAACTTTACACTATTTATATCTAAAATTTGGTAAGTTTTTTTTTTCAAAATTCTGCATAAATTATTTAAATGATAAATGATAGTTTTAGGTGATTATTATTATATAATTCAGATGTCCTAAAAGTAATTGAAAACCTTAAATGTATTTTTACAATAAAAAAATACAATTTCAACCTTGAAAATCTCATTTCCAACCACAAATAATGTCATCAGATTCAAACCAAACTTTTTGAAAAAAAAATGCAAACACTGTTGAGTTTAGCCAATTCCAACCACACCATGCAGTGACATGTGTATTGCACGGAAAGAAAACAAGATAGAACAATCATGCATGTTACAGTCAAATATGACGCTGGGATGAAAGGTCTAACAGTATAACCTCGGGCAGTGCCAGAATTTTGTTGGATGCGGAATTTTTGTAGGCTGCAGAAGACTTGTCGTGGATAATACTTAGAAAATTAGTGAGGATGACCCCTGATGCCCATACCTAGGAATCTATCTAGTTCAACCCTGAGTAGGGGACCCTCCTTTGGAGAACATGCATGGCAGGATAAGCCATTTTGTGATTGGATCGTGCTCACGTACCTATGTTTTTGTTTTGGATAGTTCCAAAGCTAAATATGTAATACAATCAAATATAATGAATCTGTAAATGATAAAATAACCATCTCTCCACTTTTACCTTACCTTTATAAGGATTTGCAGGTAATTACGCAGTGTATATATCTCATATTTTTGGGATGCACTTGATGGAGCGGATCATCAAGATTCACAAAAATTTGACAGTTGTACAACTGAGATTAGTTTCATCTTCGTCAAATCTTTTAAATTTATTTAGAGTTTTGTTTAAGATCAGTTAAATGTTGTGATGGAAATGGCGTCAAGTGTGGATGATCACGGGTGATTGTAGTTTATGCTGCAATGTGGCAGGATGGAGCCCTTCCCGGTGGTGGAGGATACGCATGCTTCCAGTAATGCACCTTCAACCTCTGTACATTCCCTTGCCTTAACTACTATCCATCGCAACAACCTCTCTGAGCTCGTCAAGAAGGAATCACCGCATGGCGTTTTTGTCCTTTCTGTTCGCCAAGGATTGTAATTTCTGTTCACCCAGGGTTTTGTAGATCTCCACACGATGATGAAGGAGGATTTGTTGCGAGTACATTCTCCTAAATCGTTGGTGTTATGAGCGAGGAACGAGCATCCTGGACATTGGCGGAGGGTTTGCACCTGATCATTCCAGCCTTTACACTCCACATGCGATGTACATGCTATGTCTTCATTTCTGGTTATTAAATTTCCTTTGCAGACTTTACAGTAGGTTTAATACCATAACTTCTTAGGAGTCAAAATGAGTTCCTAGGAAAGCTATGGAGTCCTAACTCCCAAAATGATTTTGTACAAGAATAACTACATTCCTCCAGGTTTCAGATTCCACCCTACTGACGAAGAACTTGTAGATTATTATCCCGGAAAAAAGGTTGCTACTAAAAGGATTGACTCGGACGTCATCAAGGAAATTGGCCTCTACAAGATTGAGCCTTGGGATCTCCAAGGTATTTCAATTCCATTTAATATATATAAGTTGAATTTGCAGTTTCCATACATTATACAACGAAAGATAAATCATTATGCAATCTGTTTCAGATATTATCCAAATATTTTCGTGTGATTGTTCAGAGAAATGCAAGATAGGTTCATAGGAATAGACGGAGCGGTACTTCTTCAGTCATAAGGACAAAAAATACCCTACAGGCACAAGCACAAATAGGGCCACAGCAGCTCGAAGGCGACGGGGAGAGATAATGCTATATATTGCAAGCTCAATCTCATTGGGACGAGGAAAACATTAGTCTTCTACAAAGGCCGTGCTCCCAATGGAAAGAAGTCATACTGGATCATGCACGAATATAGGCTTGAGACCAATGAAAACACAACCCCTCAGGCAAGTATAATTAGCTTTGCAGTTTTTGCAACTTTTACATACTTTCAGCTTATGTTACCTCCTTATTGCTGGATTTCTCTTTCAATATGAAAGAACGACATGTACTTATTGATTTCAGCTTATGCACTTACCTACTTTTATTATGTATTCGTGTCTTCTCTTTTAATATGAAAGAACAACTCTATTGAGACACTCGTTCTTGATTGTAGGTCTCCTATAAAGAGGAACGTCAAGGTCTTCTTCAAGGATCAAGGTCTTTTTCAATCTAGGTAGAGTCAAGGTGCCATTGATCCTTTCATCAAGGTATCATTAAGACAACATCCTCAGTAAACATTTGATCACATCAAGGTAACGTATGAAGTCCAAGGCCTAGCGACTGGAAGTAAAGTTCAGAACATTATTTGAAAAAAGAAGTGTTTTTTTTGCTAAAGTTGTTAAGCAGATCAAAGATCGACCTCAGTTGGAGCAAAGTATGCGCGATGAAGTCAAAGACGCAACAATATAAGTGATATTGGACGGGTGTATCAGGTGCTATTCTCAAATGAGTTTCTCCAAGGTGAGGGTAGTGAAATATAATTCTAGTTAATATATATTATATATTAAAAAAAATTAAGTTTTTTTAAAATTTAATTATAGTTTATGTATACATATTTCTAAGTTTTTTAAGAAAAAAATCAAAGTCTCAATTGTTTATATATATATTTCCTTATATACATTTCTAAGCTTTTTAAAAGAGAAAAAATAAAGTTCCAATAGTATATATATATAAACAATATCCTAAAACAATTTAAAATTCAAAAATACTTGTTTTCATTATAAAGTTCTAATTCTGACCATTTTGAGAAACTGGTTTCAACTGTGACATACTGTAAATTTGTGGCAGAAATGTTTACTTCCAACCAGTTTTGTACCTCCATAGTATACAAAAATACATTGCAAAGTATGCAGCCAATACAAAAATACATTGCAAAGTATGTAGCCAAAGCAAAAGCAGAGTCAACTGTTGCGCCTACACTTGATCCAGTCGTAGTCACTGTTCTAGCAGGAGAGCATTCAGTGAGTGACAGCTTCAATATGGGAATATCCATTTACTTTTTTCCCCCGAAAACAAAGACTAATCGTTTATATATATAAACAACCACTTTGAGAAACTGGTTTTCAAAACAAAGGCCAATCTGTTTATATATAAACAATATGCTAAGACATTTTAAAATTTAAAAACACTTATTTCCATTACTAATTTTGACCATACTTATTTCTATTTTAATTATATATAAATTATTTATACTTATTTCCATTTTAATTATATATAAATCATTTATATATAAGCGATATGCTAAAACATTTTAAAATTTTAAAATACTTATTTTCATTATAAAGTTCTAATTATGACCATACTTATTTCCATTATAAAGTTTTAATTCTATCCATTTTGAAAAACTGGTTTTGATATAAATGTAAACATGAAAGAGTCTATGTATTACTGGGCAGAAAGTGTGTCATTTGATACTTCAGATTGTTGGAGGAAAACAAAATCTTATAAAGCATGTCCTTTTTAACCAATTTGTTTTATTATATTAATTTTATCTTGAGTGTGATTCCACGATATCTACCACACCTTCGGAAGGATGGACGAGCTCGAAGTCTTTACAGCCGTAGTTAAAAGGTGGCACCAATTCAATAAACTTTGGAAAAATATTTGGTTGCTTCTATAATCCTTTGCAAGAGCTAATGAATTTAGAATAAAAACATAATTTATAAATTTCAAAAACATATCATTATGTAAATGACTAAACTATGACATCTTTTTTTATCATTTGAAAGTAGTGTTTTTTATTTATCATACTTTAAAAAATTTATATATATATATATATATAAATAAAAATAAAAATAGAAGTTAAAAAACTTACATCTTTTTATTCTCTTAATAATATTTTATTTTCAATTATATAATTATATAATTAATGCACATGATTATATACAAAACTAAAAATTGTTTATTCAAATAAAATTTTATTTAAAGATTGAAAATAATGATATAAAATTAAAGTTTATGCTATGTTTAAGTTTAATTTTATTTTTTAATTTATTTTTAACAATTATATTATATTTATAAATATTGGTATTATATTTATAAATGTTCCTAGTGGAAGTTATCTTTTATTATCTAACATGTATTAAAGAGAAAAGTTAAATAAGAACTTATATATACAAAATTAAATAGGCGTTTATACTATGTTTATGTTTAATCTTATTTTTTTAATATAGAGCTCTATATTTAATAAAAAGATTGAGGAAACATCCATCCATTTTTAGATTCTAAGATTGTAATAAAGTCTCGAAGTAACTTTGTGGAAATATCCCTTTTAATACACAACAATATTGAACATGATTAACATTATGTTAATATGCCATTCATGGATTATGTTGCATTCTAATGTTTATTAACGTTATGTTGCATTGTGACATTCAAAGGGTTATGTTGCATTCTCACTAACGTTTAGTGTATGTTGACAATGCCCATGATGTGGCACATTAATAATGTGACATGGTTATGCCACATTCTAACAGTCATTGAGGATTAAAAAATTATATACACTAACACAACTTAAGATGTGACACATTAATAATGTGAGATGCAATGTTCACATTCTGATGTATATCATGTATTATGTTGCATTGTGACGTTCATCAATGGTTATTTCACATTAAATGGAATTTTAGGGACATTAATATTATATAATAATACTTGAAGAGAAGACTTTGGAGCAAGGGGTTATCTCATAGCGTTATTTAAAGGTTATATGTATAATACTGACTGGTTTTTAGAAAAATTAGTATATGCTGACAATGCCCATGATGTTACACATTAATAATGTGACAGGGTTCACATTGCAACATTCATTAAGGATTAAAAAATGATATACAGTGACACAACCTAATATGTGACATATTAATAATGTCACATTAGACATTCACATTGTGATGTATATAATGTATTATGTTGCATTGTGGCGTTCATGAATGCTTAGGCTGCATTGCGAAATTGGGCAAATAATTATAAAGGGTTGTCCCATTCTAAAGTTCATTAAGGATTAAAAAATGATATTCATCGACGCAAACCAAGATGTGACACATTAGTAAAGCGACATTCGAAAATCATCATATTGTGTTCAATTGTGGCGTTCATCTATGGTTATGTCGCATTGTGACATTAAGTATGGGTTATATGTCTAACATGAAAAAGGGTTATGTTCCATTAAGGATTAAAAAATGATATATACAATAAAACAACCCAATATGCGACTTATTAATTATGTGGCATTCAACGTTCATCAATGATTATGTTTCATTCTGATGTTTATGAAGGTTATGTTGCATTACAACATGGGGAAAAGGTTGTATGTCTAATATGACAGAGGGTTATGTCACATTCTAACGTTCATTAAGGATTAAAAAATGATATACACTAACACAATCCAAGATGTGACATATCAATAATGTGGCATTCGAAGTTCATTGTGGTATGCTACATCGTGGCGTTTATTAATTGTTATGTCACATTGTGACATTGAGAAAGGATTATATGTCTAATATGAAAAAGTATTATGTCCCATTCTAACATTCATTAAGGATTCAAAAATTATATACACCCACACAACCCAATATGTGACGCATTCATAATGTGACTTTTGACGTCGATCATTGTAACATTCATCACCCCTTAAGTCATATTCTGATGCTTATTATGGTTATGTTGCATTCTGACATTTATTATAGATTATTTCGCACTTTGTTATTTATTAAGGGTTATATTGCATTATGACATCCATGGTACATTCCTTAATGGCTTTGTTGCATTGCAACATTCATTTATGCTTACATAGGATTTCAACATTCCACCATTGTACATTCCTTAATGGTTTTGTTGCATTACGACATTCATCGAGAGTTATGCTGAATGTTGACATTCACAAAGGAATATATTTGATTACTACATTTATCAATACTTATGTTGGATTGTGACATTATCAAGGGTTATATAACATAATACGATGTTAAGGCATGGTTTGTTACAATGTTTGGTTGGTATATGTCAACAAAACCAAATATGTGACACATTAATAATGTGATAGTGGTCGTTTAATAAGATTTATGTCACATTGTGATGTTTATCACATGTTATGATACAGTAACGACATTCATGAAGGTTTATGTCACATTGCAATAATTCCCAAGATGTGACACATTAATAATGTGATAGTGGGCATTTAATAAGCATTATGTCACATTGTGACATTTATCACAGGCTATGTTACATTAGCCACATTCATCAAGGGTTATGTAACATTGTAATATTTGTCAAGGGTTATGTCACATTGCGATAATGCCCTAGATGCAACACGTTAATAATGTGTCTTTGGATGTTTAGAAAATTTCTCGTTGCATTATGAACTATGGCCACGTGGTTCACCAAAGTAAACCATGGTTAAGTATGGCCAAAGTGATGTATTTTTCTGTTACGTTAAGACTTTTACTTTTGAAAAGCAAAAAAAATTCATCTGTGTACACAAACAATGTTTTAATATTACGTCATTTATCAATACTTATGTTGGATTGCAACATTCCTAAATAGTGCATTCCTTAATGGTTTTGTTGCATTGGGACATTCATTGCATCAATCAAAACATTTATTCATGGATATTGAAATTCATCATTCCTCAATGTTGTATACAAAAACAATGGTTTGATACTAAGCTATGAACATTTTATATTGCATTATCAAAATTTGATGAAACAATTGCACTCTAATGTTATGATCGGTGCAAAATGAAAATGTTAAATGGATTTATTCTTTTAGATGTGTTGTTACATTCAACGTTCATTAAGAGTTATGTCGCATTGTGATGTTTATCAAGGGTCACGTTTCATTGCGACGTTATCCAGGGTTATATCACATTACGACAATATGTCATGGTTTGTTACAGTGTTTGGTTGGTATATGTCAACACAACCAAAGATGTGACACATTAATAATGTGATAGTCACTACAACAAATCCTGGAATTAGCATCCCATTTAGTGTCCCTTTTTAGTGTAATTGTTTTTTACATTGAGTGGTCAAACTAGACGCTAAATGGGATGCGTCATGGACAAAACTTAAGGCGTCTCAAAAATCTTCTTTTTTTGCTTCCTAGATAGCATCATTTATGATGTCCAAAATAGTGTCTATTTTTGTGCTTCTAGAATAGCATCCAACTTTGCTTCCTAAACAACATCAAGGTTTGCTTCCTAAATAAAGTCATATTTTTCTTCCTATGGAGTGTCTGCTTTTGCTTCTTTAATGACATCCCCATTAGCGCCATACTTGCATCCTTAATAGCACCATGTTAGTATCCAATATTGCATCTATTTTTGCTACCACTTTAGCATGCCATTTTGCACCATGTTTTACTTCCAAATATGTGCCAATTTTCACTTCCAAATTTGCACCAATTTTTGCTTCCTTTTATTAATTATTAATTATATCAGTTCGATTAACAAAACAATAACATTAATTTTACAATATAAATATACATAAAATTGTTAATTTAAATATATAATTTTAATTCATTATCAAAATTCAATATATTAAGACAAGAAAAAACATAATGTTGTCTTAACTCATTTATAATTATTGATCACAAATGATTCTTAAAATTGTAGTTTACATATTTATTAGATAAAGTTATTTATAATATTAATTACACATTATAATTATTTTAATATGTTAAAGACATGTAAAATGTTATAAATTAAAGTTCAGATTTTATCTATGACTAGAAATTAGAGATGTTGAAATAGTTTGCCTTATGAATTGATGGTCAAATCATTTCTATGATGCATTTCATTTGTTTATATTAATTTTTTTTATATCTTAACATTACCATAATATTAATTTTACAATATAAATTTAGATAAAATTGTTAATTTTGATATATAATTTTAATTTATTATAAAAAATTAAAATTGTTAATTTGAATATATAATTTTAATTCATTATAAAAAATCAGTTAGGTTAACATAACAATAATATTAATTTTACAATATAAATTTACATAAAATTGTTAATTTTAATTTATAATTTTAATTTATTATAAAAATTCAATAATTTAGTACATTAACACAAGAAAAACCATAATGTTGTCTTAACTCATTTATAATTATTTATAATTAAAAAATAATTATTAAAATTGTAGTTTACATATTTATTAGAGTAATTTATTTATAATATTAATTAAACATTAGAATTATTTTAATATACTAAAGATATGTAAAATGTTATAAATTAAAGTTAGAGATGTTGAAATAGTTTTGCCTCGGAAAAAATTGTAATTTTATTTTAGATATGAACAAAATTACATTCTCATATGTATAAAAGGTAGATAAATACCTCATACATTGTCAACAAAAACAATTTAATGTTTCCACACAAAAAATTTTACAATTTTTACATCAGGTAGAGTATTCACAAATTAATTTAAACAAGCTTTAGCCACAAAAAAATAGATTACATATATCATATATCAATAAAGATATCCAAAAAATGTTTGTCCATTAATCACTGTTGAAAACAGCAACCACTTATTCCTTATTGAAGGATGGATGATAGTAACTATAACTTCCAACCAAATCTTGTTCTATGATATTCCAACAGCTAAACGGGAGCTGCGCGGTTTCCTTGAAAAACCTGTCAGCCACCCCATTCCATTCCCCTATTATCTCAAAGTGCACTCAGACTACTAGCAATTTTAGGGTGAAATGCATTTGGATTTCTCTCTATTTTAGCCTCAACAACTTCCTATCTCACAACATCATTCTCAACATTATTACAACAATTGAAGCAATTGCAACCATTACAATAAGTTCCAGATGCAAAGCATTCGCAATACAATTTTAGACACTGTGAGTTCTTGCAATTGCACTGTTTTTTTTTTTAGTTCCTTCCTTCAAGTCAAATATTGCTCTTGGCCTTGGTGAACAAAAAACAATTTAATGTTTCCACACAAAACTTTTTATAGTTTTTACATCGGGTAGAGTATTCACAAATTAATTTAAACAAACTTTAGCCACAAAAAAATAGATTACATATATCATATATCAATAAAGATATCCAAATTTTTTTTTTCATCATTCACTATTCAAAATAGTAACCACTTATTCCTTGTTGAAGGGTGGATGATAGTAACTATAACTTCCAACCAAATCGTATTCTATGATGTTCCAACAACCAAATGGGAGCTGTGCAGTTTCCTTGAAAAACTTTTGAGCCACCCCATTCCATTCCCCTATTATCTCGAAGCGCACTCGGACTACTAGCAATTTTAGGCTGAAATGCATTTGGATTTCGCTCTAGTGTAGCCTCAACAGCTTCATGTCTCACAACATCATTCTCAACATTATTACAACAATTGATGCAATTGCAACCATCACAATAAGTGCCAAATGGAAAGCATTCACAATACAATTTTAGAGACTGTGAGTTCTTGCAATTGCACTATTTTTATTTTTTTGGAGTTCCTTCCTTTAAGTCAAATATTGGTCTTCACCTTGGTCCCCTTGGATATTTTCGTATTACAACAACCAGCGGTGGAGTTTTCAATGGGGGCTCTGGAGAAGCCGGAGACGAGGCCGGGGCAGAGGCACCTCTATAGAATGATGTAAAATCGAGTTTTCTCACAAGGTTTTTTGTTGGAACATCGCCCTCTTGCTTCTATTGTTGTTGAATGGAATAATCCCCCAATTGTTGCAGAACCATCGTTCTTTCTCCAAGATCCATCCCCGAGCCTTTATAAATTGCAGAGCAGAGCAGAATTCTATTGCTCGCGTAGATTCTTCCTCCTCTCCCTCTTGCATGGTCAAATCATTTTTATAATGCATTTGATCAGAATTTAAAATTCGGGATCCCATAGTATTTCAATTGATTGATGGTGTTAGCCTCTCACACATTCAACATATCAATATATACTCATTGTAATCTTTAGAAAAAAAACTGAATGATAAATTTTGAATATTTGTTGATAACTAAATTTGTAAAATTCGATATTTATATACATTTTCATATTAACATTTATACTATTTAACTAAAAAAACTTTATATATATAATAAAATAAATCTCAAAAAATGATATATATCCATTACTTTTTTTTTAGACTATAACAGGGGGGGAGTTTGAATAAGAACCGGTGAATAAGCCACCGGGTGCTTTTTACATTAAACCAGGAGCGTGGGCTCTTGAGAAGAGAGGGAACCCAAGACGCCCAATGAGGACTGAAGGAGACATAAAGCATGCTTGAGGGAGAAACTATAGAAATTGAACCCGAAGAACAAGACCTGATACTAACAAAACATCAAGAGGAAGAGAGCAGGTAGAACTAATTGAACTTCTCCAGGATCTTTTTTACTGCAGATTCCAAAGCTGTGATTCGATTGCCGAAGTTGCCAGTGGTGTTGGCTGCATATTTGAACTCATTGAAGACCATATCTTTGTAGTAGTTCAGCTCGCCTTTGGAATCTTTGAGATCCTTCTTGAGTGTGCTCAGTTCATTGGCGAAGGTTTTCCACTGGTTGTGACCTTTAACTTCTTGATTATCTATCTTCAGCTTTAGGGCGTCCAAAGATTGTTGGATGTCAGCCAGACGCTCTTCCACAGTCTACAAATTGGAGGAGGAGCCTACGGAGTCCATGGGGTCGTGCTGGAGGTCGCGTTGACCTGGAGGGCCTCGCGAGTCTAAGAGGAGACGGACCTCAAACTTCAGAAAACTTGGAGCATAGAAATGAGTAGAAGGCAGTGCGTCTGGTAACTGGGGAGGCCCAAATTAATAGCTGGGGGTCACGGTCACGATATGAGGCTGAGAATCGAATCTGCAGAGCACTTGATGGGGAGTCTTAACTATATCTTAGAAGATCAACTCAAAATCGAGAGAGCATCTTTCTCATGTACTAAAGATTGACTGCAGATTGGAGCTCTGACCATTGCGATTTAGGGAATATTGCATATGGATACTCTGTCACTAACCTCCAGCACGCTTTGATCCAGCAAGGATGCCCTATTGGCCTCCATGTCAGCCTTGCCATTGAGGCCATGAAGAATATGGTAGAAGCTAATTACATGGAATTTTGAGATAACCAGAAGGATTTTTTTTTATTATAGCTGCTAAGAAAATATTGGACAGCAGAGTTTTTGAAACCATGGAATGGAGGATTAGCTTGGAATCCCCAAACACCACCAGCGAGTTTAAATTCCGCTCATGGGAAATCTTGAGGTCTTGCCATAGTGCTAGCGCCTCGGCGATGTTGTTGGACATTATGCCTAGCCCCCAAGCATAGTTGGCTAGGACGGAGTTCTCACTCAAAAGGAGGATCCCTCCTCCTCCCGCTCGACCTGGATTGCCTTTGGAGGATCCATCAAAGAACAACGTGTTATCTTTTAGAGAGGATCTCCACATTAGGAAATCATTTTCTTCGAGCCGGATTTCCCAGATAGCCTTTTTTGCAATGGGGATGTTGGGCGTGGGCTCCGGGAACTTAAATTGGGACTGCCATCTTCTTTCTTGAGGATCCAAATCTTTGGAGTTCTTTAGGTTTCTATTGGCTATCGCCAACTCCCCCAGGAGGGATTTACAATTGATTGCAATCTTGATGCTAGACTTTTTCTCATCCCTGAAGATGCGGTTATTGCGCTCTAGCCAGATCTTCCAGCAGATAGCTTTGGGGGCCCATATCCAAATAGATTTGAGAAGGTCTTTTTTATGAAGGTCAAAAGGAGAGCTGGAGGCCCAAGTGGAAAATAGGTCGGGGATGTTGTGGGGAACATCAAGGTCTTCTAAATTAAGGAGGAGGACCTCCGACCATACTTCTTGGGAGAAAGGGCAGTTTAACAGGAGGTGGTCCATTGTCTCTTCTTCTGAGAAACAAAGGGGACATCTGGAAGGACCCTCCATGCCTCTGATTTTTAAGTTATCCCCAGTCAGGATACTTTTATGTGCAGCAGTCCAACAAAAGAAGTCTATTTTTGGCATGAACGGGAAGTTCCAAATGAAATTCCATCTGGCTAGATTGGGGGCGACGTGTGGCAAGGATAGGAGGACTTTGTAACCTTCACTGGAAGAATATTTACCAGAACGCTGGCCCCACCCTCTTTTGTCCGGCATGTTCTTTGCAGCTGGTGCTTTCCCTTGGAGGAGTTGCATTAGGCTATCCTTTTCAACATTTAACCAATTGGGGAGATTGTCAAACTACCAAGCCTTCCAAATGCTTCCTTCGTCTTCTTCCCAGCTAGAGATGTCCCACAGGGTGTTCAAGTTGTTGTTTTGGGCCTAGTCCATGATGTTTTTAATCCCTGGATTTTGATTTAGAGGCTGATCTCCCATGATGGCATCCTCCCACAGATTTATTTTCTTTCCGTTTCCGGGAATCCAATAGAGATTTGGCTGGAATAATGGCAGTGCTTTAAGGAAAAGCTTGAAGATTGGGGATCCTAACTTGCGAAGGATTGGCTTATCCAGACATCGTAGCCTTCCACCATTGAAGTATTTCTTTCTTAGGACTTTGCTGCACCAGCTGTCTTTTCCGGCGATCAGTCTCCACAGAGTTTTGGCCCCCATGGCCAGGTTTTGTTTTGCCAGGTCCCTTACCTGAAGGCCTCCTTCCTTATAAGGATTTTTAATTTTGTTCCAACTCACCAGGTGGAGATGGTGGAGGTTCCCCTTGCCTCCTTCCCACAGAAATGTTTTTATCAGCGATTCCATTTTTTTCAGGATGGTGGCTGGCGCAAGCAGAATAGAGTTTTGGTAAACTGGAATGCTCATGAGCATCGATTTTAGCAGAGTTGTTTTTCCTGCTGGATTTAACCAGTTGGCGCCCCAATTATGGATTCGCTTCTTAATTTTATCAATAATTGGAGTCCAGTGGATAGCCTTCGAACCTTTCTTGAAGATTGGAGCTCCAAGATAGGAGAAGGAGTCCCAAGCGTGAACAGCTTCCATGCCCAGCAGTCTGGCTATATCCCCTAGATCTTTTCCTGAATAGTTCCAGCTATAGACCTTGCTTTTTTGAGGATTGATTATTCTTCCTGAGATCTGGTTGTAGAAATCCAACTCTTTTTTGAACTGGTTAGCCATGAAGACGCTAGCTCCACCTAGTAGGATCGTGTCGTCCGCGAACTGGGCGTGATTTATATTTTTAACCCTTGGTGCCAGCCGGAGTCCGGGGAGAGTATTTTCCTTATTTCTAAAGGATAACTGGAAGCTTAGAACAAATGCCTGAATTGCATAGAGGAGTGGCGATAAGGGGCATCCTTGCCGGAGCCCTCTAGACGCTTGGAAAAAGTCAGTGGATCTGCCATTAACTAGAGGGGCAATCCAGGGAGAACTGATACAGCCTTGTACCCAGTTGATAAAGTGAGTGGAGAATCCCATTTTTTCCATGACTAGGAAGAGGAAGTCGTGTCTTACCCTATCAAAGGCGTTGGATAAATCCAGTTTTATCACCATTCCTTCTTCTTTGTTCTGGTAACTTGTATGAATGGCCTCTTGAACAAGGATAATATTGTCTTGGATCTTCCTGCCTTTTATGAACCCACCTTGGTTCTCCGAGATGACTCTGGGGAGGATTTTTTTGAGTCTATTGGCAATGATTTTGGTTATAATCTTGTAGCTGAGATTGCAAAGGGAGATTGGCCGGAATCTGGAGAAGGAAGTGGCCCCTTTTTCTTTCGGGATTAGGGTGAGGAAGGCAGAGTTTGTGCTTCCACCTATCTTGCAGGTGGCTTGGGAATGCCTTACCATCCTTAGCAGGTCCAGTTTGATTATGTCCCAGTAGCTGGTGTAAAAAATGGCTGAGAAACCATCGGGGCTAGGGGAACTATCATGCTTCATTCTGAAAAGGGCTCTTTTTAGTTCTTTTAAGGAGATGGGAGCTGTGAGGAGGAGGTTGTCAGCCTCTTGAATTAAGGGCGGGATGAGGTCGAAGGGGTGATCCATGGGGTTTAAAGGGCTATCCTCAGGGGCAGAAAAAAGGTCTTTGAAGGTGAGGAAGGCAGCTTTCTTTATTTCTTCGGAGTCTTTTATCAGGGTACCTCGAAATTTTATTTCAGTGACAGCTTTGTAGCCTTTGCGGGCTTCGGCTTGTTTATGGAAATAATTTGTGTTTTTATCCCCACTCTTTAACCACAAGCTTTTGGACTTCTGGTGCCAGAATTCTTCTTCTACCGCGCAGGATTTGAAATAATCCTTTTGGAGCTCAGCTTCTTTGGAGAGGGTCGCGCTGGACAAGGGAATGGTGTCCATCTCATGCTGATGATTTTTGAGGGCTTTTTGGGCTACGATTCTGATGGAGGTGGGGGTGGATAAGAGTTTAGCCCAACTCTTTAGGTCTGCTTTGAGTCTCTTTATTTTCTGTTCCCAGGTGTAGGAGGGAGACCCCGGCACCGGTAGAGACCAAGAGTTTGAAACTACTAGCTGGAAGTTGTCCTGGTGCAGCCAGAGAGGACTGAAGCAGAAGGGGATGGGGCCCAAAGGAGCATCTGAGAAGATATCTAGCATGATCGGCCTGTGAGCCGAGGTGCTGTTGGGGAGGATTTTGGAAGTGGCTAACAATCCAGAGGAAAGGAAGTTCGAATGAATGAGGAACCTGTCAAGGCGAGCAGCTATGTGGCCAGGACCCATTCTCTTGTTAGACCAGGTAAAATTCCCTCAGGGAGGCTTGACATCCATCAGGTCCCAGTGGAGGATAATGTCCTCTACCCATTCTCTAGCTTGGTCCCTTACTATGGAGCCCCCTTTCTTCTCTTCAGTGGAGAGCGTGACGTTGAGATCTCCTGCAATGATAATGTTTCTTGGGCTGCGCTGGCTAAGAAACATCTCAAGAGAATCCCAACAGCTATGTTTTTCAGGAAAAAGGTTAGGAACATATAAATTAAAGAGACTTACTTGTTGTCCAGAGTCTCGATGGAGCAGATTTGTAAAGATCCAGTGATCGCTGCGTTCTTCCTTGATCAGTCCAAAATTTGTAGAGTCCCAGAATGTTGCTATACCTCTAGAGGCACCTTTGGAGCTTATTGCTAACCCAGGTCCTTTTTTCCAGATTGCATGGCCTACTTGATAGAGGATTGAATCCTCCATTTTTGTCTCCTGGATAAGCAGAATGTCCAGCTTGTTTATTCTGATGATGTCTTTCAGGGCTTCTTCTTTTTGGTTTGAGCCTAGACCCCTGCAGTTCCAGGAGATGTAACGCATTTAGAGTTTTTTGGAAGGGGAGGCACCCTTGGAAGGATGGCCTTGCTTATATCTGGTGCTGATCATGTTTGGCAACATTTTCTAAGATCCTTTGGCTACATCTCTAAATGATCTTTCTTCGCGATGCTTTTTTTTGGATTTTATTCCCCTGCTGGTCTTTAGCGGTGTTGCATGTGGGCTGCTGGATTCCGAGGCGTATTCATTTGAGAAGCCACCTTGATCTGAGTCTATGTTGGTGGGATCCTCCTCTTGGCTGGCGATCTTTGAGATCTCTCCCATGGAGACGTGGGGGGGATGATCTCAGTTAAAACTGGTGTTAGATCTGGAATTGAATGCAAGGGTACTTCGCCGGATCTACTGGGGTTTGCCGAATTGGGTCTGGCCTCGCTTCTTCTTCCTGCGCTGGTTTCTTCATATGCCAAGGGTTGGTTGGTGGCGTGCTCCTGGGAGAGGTTTGGTGGGGGGTTTCTTCCTTCTGGAGTGTCCTCCTTACTGTTTGGGGCTTGTGGATCGGATCCTTACCTTTTTTCTTGGATTTTCGGGGCTGTTTTTGCTTTTTTAGGCCTTTGCCATCGTTATATATCATTTCCTTGTTGATTTTTGGGGCAATTTCTTTGGAAGTGGCCATGCTCATGGCAGATTCTGCATTTGAAGGGCAGGTATTCATAGTCTAGCTGTTGATAGTGGTGCCAATCACCCACCGAGATCTTGATCACTTCTGGTAGCCTAGCCTCAAGATTCACCTCGATGCAGATTCTGGCACATGAGTATTGGCCCTTGGGATCTGCTTTATCAATGTACCGGCCAAGCCCTTTACCTATTTTTTCTAGCGATTCTGAGTTCCAGCAGTGCGCTGGTAGATTAGGGAGACTGACCCATACAGGGACCTCCTTGGGGCGTTTAGATTCGGGTCGAAATCCGGGGTCCAGCGATTGAGGTACAGACCTTGAGAGCCCATGAAGTAAGGGCCATTCCTGAAGATGAGGTCTCGGTCGTCCTTGGAGATGAATTCAAAAATATAGAAGCCTCTGCCCACCGGATAGCAAGTGACGCTTTACTTCAGTTGGGGCCTCCAGTTTCTTTGTATCTAGTCATCCGTTGTTCTTGTGGAGGGCCACAAGCCCATGAACTTTCCGACCAACCCACGATCTGCCAAGGCCAAGGCAATATTGATGGGTTTTTCCACTGGTAGGCTGATTTCAGGTATTGCCTCCAGTTTTTTGATGAATTTCGGGATCGGAGGGGCTGACGTCTTCTTTCTGGAAGCCGTGACAAGCCTCTTGAAGGATTCTTCGTCAGAGAGAGGAGTGGAGGGAGGGGGATTCCCTCCCCCAAGCGCAGCCATGGAGGCCACAGGTCAAAACACGCAGATCCCTAGCAGCTCACGCAGAAGCCAGGAGCGCGTGAGAGCCAAAAAAAAAAACTTCGATATATATCCATTACTAACCAATATATAAATATATCATTAGTTACACAACTACCACTTATTTCATGATAATAAGAATCCGTGAGGACTGGCCACTCAAGAACCATGCTGTCCAAATTTTCTTCTTTGCTTAATCTTCTGCATTAATTATTTTACCAAGATTTTTGCACAAAACATCAATGAGTTACAATATTGTTTAGTAGCCCCAAGAAGCAACATTTAATTCATTCCATAACCAAGCATAAGGATGTGTGCTAGTTTCTATACCCCCTTCACACTCTAGCCACTGCAATCCGGTCAGCCATATTATATAGAGTCGAATACCTGCCAACAACATCTTGATCATAGATAGTTTTTTCTTGCGCTCTTCAGCTAAAAAATGAGCTCCTATAAGGTGGAATACGATTATAAGAAGTAATAATCAACACAATACAATTTCACCGAATGAAGAAAAATACAGCAACTAATTATACAAATAAACTTTAAACCTCGATTCTTGTACGGCCAAATCGATCCAATAGTCACACCTGCATAATCTTATTGTTTGCATATATGTATCAAAGGAAAAGAAAAAAAGGAAAATGAAGTAGGGAGAAAACGAGTTTTTTTTATGTTTCTAATTATAAATAATTATAAAAAATTTAGTAACTAATATAATTTTCCTTTATTATATTGATGTTTCTAAAACATTTATAAATCACTTTAAAAGGTTATGTAATATTTCAAATACTGATATGCATAATCTTATTGTTTGCACATATGTATCAAGGGAAAAGAGAAAATTAAATAGAAGAAAACGAGATTTTTTTTATGTTTCTAATTATAAAAAATTTAGTTAAGGTAATTTTTCTTTATTATACTGAAAATATTTATAAATCTCTTTAAAAAGTAATATAATATTTCTAATATTGATAAAACAAAAACAGGTTATAATGGAAATAGATAATTACAATTTAAGAAATAAAAGAAAAACATTAATAATTAAATACTAAAACATTTAATATTTTAATAATAAAAATGATAACCAATATATCTTATATACTTTTAAATAACCATATATAAACAAACAATCTGTTCATAGTAAAGGTAACCATAGTCAAGTTCAATAATATCATTCCACAATATCATGAAATATTTTAGCTTTAAATATATGTAAACATTTTTATTATAAACTAATTTAAATATGATTCATAACATAATAATATGTTATAATTTATTTTTAAATCTTACATTGCATAAAATCTTAATGAACGAATATATTTATTTTTATATTAACATTTAAAAAATATAGAATTGAAGATATGTTTTAGTTGAATATATTTATTTTGTATATTAACATTTTTAAAAAATTTATAGTTGAAGATATGTTTTAGTTGAATATATTTATTTTTTATATTAACATTTTAAAAAATGTATAGTTGAAAGTATGTTTTAGATAATGATTAAAATAATGGGCAATCAAATTGACCTATTTTTTAAAGGTTTGTTTTGTGGTGTAATTAGAGGTATTTTTATGAGAATGGAAATAAAATTTATCCAAATTACTTTTATCCCAAAGAAAAGGTAAGATAGGATCTCAAAGATTGATCATTTTTTAATTTTTTTACAAATGAATTAAGTTATTCTAATTATAACAACTTAATGGTGGATCTATCATATTTAGTGAGGGGTCAAATCTCTTAGGTACAATTGTGTTTTCAAGTTTTTGCAATGTAAAAAATGGTTGCACCTTAGGTTATTATATCCATCTTCAGATGTGATAGATCTAGAGTTTATCCTATTCCTCTTGAGATGTGATAGATCTAGAGTTAACCAGGAACTAATTAGTTTTTTTTTAAATCCATCTATATTAAGGACAAAGAGGAATAAAAACAAAACTAAAATACAAATCTAACAATGTTTAAAATATAAAGATTAAGAGGGATCTATGCTAGGTTATTTTATTACTATATAGTATTATTATTACACTTGAAAAACCTAGATACATACTCATTGCTCAATGTAAGGAGAATAACAAGAATTGAGGGAAGTGGAACCTGAAAAAAAAAATATATGTGTGCATACATGATGCATATGTGGTAGTTTTGTGATAGTCACACCATTCTATAATAACAATATTAGATGTTATAGATTTTATGTGCAACCATTCATGGGCTCAAGTTCCACCAAACTATATTCTAGAGAAGGAAAAAGAGTTCACATATGAGTGTTTATGTAAATAGGGATTCTACGCAAAAATGGTGGTTTATTACTCTTATAATAGAGTTGTACCACCATGTAAATGGAACTAATATCATTACTCATATGAAACCAATACCCTCAAGGGGCCATGTGTGGTTGGTTGGTGGATCCAATCTTCTTCGGATTAGATGGCTAGAAGATTATTTTTGGGACAAACGATTAGGTTTATTCCTATGACCATGTCTAAGGCCCCAAGGCCCCAAGACATGGACACATAATTCCATGAATATCTCTACGAGGTTATGCATGGTTCTTAGAAACATTTTTCATGGTTATCAATGCCTTAATAATTTGTTTAGGGCCAAATTCATTGTATTATTCCATAGAACATCATTCCTGGGAAATGAGACATGTAGATACTACTAAAAGCGACATGATGAAATTTGTATCTCAATCATAGGAAAAGTATACCCTCAGGAGGCCATGTGTTGTTTCTTAAGGCTATTGTTTCATCTCTATATGAATAAATTGTTCCTTTAGGGCTTGGTTCAATCACCCCCCCTTGATAATGTCCATGGCTCCAAATTCCCAAGACTTGGATACATAGCACCATGGATACTCATGTGAAGTCATATGTGGTGCTTAAGAAATTTATCATGGTTGTAGAAGCTTCAAGGGTTTCTTTAATTTCAAAGGCACCGTATTCTTCCATATAACAACATCCTCAATAATTGAGACATGTGTGTACTACTCAAAACCAACTAATTGTAATTGCATCATCAATCGTAGGACACCAATACCCTTAAAAGGTTATTTGTGGTTGGTGGAAGGAAAATTCTTATTCATTAATGACTACAAGCTTCCTTTAGGGCCCAAGGTTCATATGTCCTCCATTAACCATGTTGAAGGACCCAAGACGTATATACATAGTACCATGAATACCCTTATGAAGTCATCTGTGATGCTTTGATACATTGTTCATGGATTTTGATGCATCAATGATTTTCTTATGTTCAAAGGCATGGTATTATTCCTTACAACATAACTCTCAAGGCCATGACATGTGCAAATACTACTCAAAAAAATCTAATGGCACCAACATCCTCAATCATAGGCTAATATTACTCTTAGGAATCTAGGTGTGTTTGGTGGAGGAAACCTTCGTAGCCTTGGATGCCTAGAAGATTCCTTTAGGTCCCAAGATTTATGTCTCCGACATTGATCATGTCAAAGGAACTAAAGAAACAAGACTTGCATATATAGCACCATGGACTCCCTTGTGAAGTCATGCATGGCTCTTTGATTCATTGTTCATGGATATGTGTGCCTCAATGTATTCTTTAGGTCCTAAGAAATTGTTTGCTTCCTTAGAATTCCATTCCTAATACCCTAGGACACCTACATAAGGATATTTATTTCTTCCTATGACTCCATCTGAGGACTTGAGATCCATCCCACTATGCAAAAACACTCAATTGTGCATATATCCAACTTTTATCACATATATCCACTTTAAAGGGTGTATTTTATGTTTTATGGTTTTGATCATTTCCCATTACGTTAATGATCTTATCTTAGTGTATAATATTATCTTATTGAGATGCATACACCATCAATCCTGATACCTCATTGGGATATGTCCTTCCTAGAATATTTTTGTATGTGAATATTGGTTCATTGATTTTAGAATGAGATCTTGACGCCTTCCATTTAAGGCATTAAACCTTAGCTCGTAAGCGTCATCCACATCAATTATGAATCAATTCATGAGTTTGAATACATCGTATTTGAAACCATGAGGGGTCTATTCTTTTCTTCATGCCAATCTACCAAGGATGATATAAACCCTCAACACCACATTCCCCTTGCCTTCACTCTGTGCTACCCTGCTAAAGTCCATGATGACAATGTTAAAGACTACAATGCCAATAGTAGGAAATCGTGAGGGTCTATTCTTTTATCCATGTGAAGCTTCCAAGAATGATATAAACCCTCAACACCACATTCCCATTGCATTCGGTATGTGCTACCCTGCTAAAGTCGATAAGGACAAGATTGAAGACCACGATGCCAATCACACGTAGTTTGACATGTTTTGGTGCCCACATATGGATTTTTAGTTTTTTTTTTAAATTGGTGTAAAACAATTTTTTTTCAAATTTTAATCTAAGGTGAAGAGATGGATAAAAAATGAGTACTAAATGACACATGGATGGAATGCACACATTTTAGTTTTTAGTTTTTTCAAATTTAATGTAAAATGATTTTTTCAAATTTTAATCTAAGGTGAAGAGATGGATAAAAAATGAGTACTAAATTACACATGGATGGAATGCACACATTTTAGTTTTTAGTTTTTTCAAATTTAATGTAAAATGATTTTTTCAAATTTTAATCTAAGGTGAAGAGATGGATAAAAATAGTGAGTACTAAACAACACATGGATGGAATGCATGAAATATGAATTAAAATATTATCATAAGTATTTTTCAAAGGAGATGAGTCAAATAGATTATTTGGCTTATCTTAGACACTAAATGTTAAAACAAAAAAATCACTTGTTGTAGCTTATTTGCATCAGACTTTAAGGAAAATTGTTTCTATAAATTTCTATCTCCTAGTATGGTACACCATAATATGGATTTGTAATATTAATCATTTGTGTAGAATGATGATGAATACATTTCTAACCCTCAAGAGAAATGATAACTTTTTCTTAAAGCTCATCAATTTCCATAAATAAAGCTTGAAGGGGGTGAGGAATGCTATTGAAAGTAACCTTAGAGTGATGTTAACATAGACAATGAACTACAACCAATTGTACTATTTTCCTAGGAATCACAATGGTGGCCCTTTAATGAATCACCAATACTAATGGAATTTCATGACATGAACATCTTATTTAGGAAACTCATATGGCCTTAGACCTTATGCGTCCTTAAAGTGCATGGTCAAAGGTCACCACACATACTTATAAAGATAATTTTTTGTTTATATGTGTTTCATGGTCACCATTACAAGTTTTCATGCACCGATGATGGTTCTTGGTGGCTTAAACATGGTCAAAGGAGACATCGATTTATTATGGTCTAAAAAAGGATATTAGTGCTCATGGACCATGCACTTTGTATGAAATCACCATGAAATATTTGTAAAGAGAATTTTTGACCTGCATTTATTGGATGTGTGTCATTCTAATGAAGATAATTATTTAAGCCCTAGATGTCGTATGAGGAAGATCAATGTCTTAGGTTTTTGGAGGCAATTTTTGGCGTTATATGGGATGTTTTTTTGGACGGTAATTGGGATGTTAATTTGGATACTAATTGGGATGATAATTATGATGCTAATTGGGACACTAATTGAGACATTAATTGGGATACTAATTATCATCAACTTTTAAAATGGGACGCTAATTGGGATGCTGATTGGGACGCTAATTGGGACGTTAATTGGGACGCTAATTGGGACGCTAATTAGGGCGCTAATTGGGATTCTAATTATCGTCCAAAATAACACCAAATTTTAAAAATGGATGCAAATAACACCATTAAAAGCGCCATCCCATGGAAGAGCGTCCACTTTGTCCAAAAAATGATGAAAAATACACTAAAAGTGATAGTGACGCTAAAATGGAAGCTAAAAGAGACGCTAATCACAGGGTTTTGTTGTGGTGAGTGGACGTTCAATAAGGGCTATGTCGCATTGTGATGTTTATCATGGGTTATGTTACATTAGCAATGTTCATCAAGGGTTATGAAACATTGTGATATTTGTCAAGGGTTATGTCGCATTGCAATAATGCCCAAGATGTGAGACATTAATAATGTATCTTTGGATGTTTAGAAAAATTCTTGTTGCATTATCAACTAAAATAATAAAATGAATTAAAAATAATCAAGTCCTCATTATTTGAACTCGTAACCTCATTTACAACATGTGACTTCGTAACAAGTGAATCGCCAATGAGACACACCCATGACAACAATAATATTTTATTATTATTTTGATTATAATATTTTAATTAAATACTATATTCATATAATAGTATAATATAATATCATTGATAATATTATAAGTATTTGATTAAAATATAACATTATTATTCAATGACTTTACTTTAATTAATTAATATAATTTTATTAATGTTATTTTATTTAACTGTACTATTTTTAATAAATTTTATATCAAAAATATTTAATTAATATTATATTATTATAAATAATAATATTTAAAACATCATAATTAATTATAATAATTCTAAAATTTATTGATAATTTATAATTATAATAAATTTATTTTTTATTCTTTTATTAACACGTCAATTGTGAATATCTCTATATAACATATATATATATAGTACTACCAATTGCAATCAAAATAAAGGAATCATTTTTTTCTTTCAAAAGTAGAAACGCACGGTTGAAAAAGTAATTTTTTTTATCCAACTAGATTTGACATGCATTTTTTTTTCCACATTGTTGACAAAGTACTAAATAAGTGTAGTACTGCAAATTCATTCACAGATAACAGTATTGAAATAGAGTAAAGCTTCAATCTTTAAACTGCATAAAACAAGAAAGGAAATTTAACTGTCATGGACAAGATAACTTTGAGGTTCGACATGCATTCCGTAATGATTGTGTTGTCTTGTGTAGAGGATTTGTTACTTGTATATTAATGATGGAGGAGGTTAAAAGTCACTGTATTTTTGTTAGTTTTTGGTATGCCTCCATGGTCTACTACAATGTTCATGACCCCTTCAATGCAGCTCACCCTTTCTTCCAACTCTAGTTGTTTTATTTTCAAACATTCTATTTCATTGTTGAATACCTAATTCACTTGTTGGCGACCTATCCAATCATCAAAATTATTGGAATCTTATTTGCGGCTCCAATCTTCCCATGCATCTGTTACGTTTCTGGATTCCATGTGTAAATAATGAACATAGTCTATTAAAGAAACGACTGTGGATTACAAGCTGCGGAATCCATGAAGGAGAACAAGTTCGATGAGACATTTCTCTACGGGGTCATATTTTTTTGGCTTTTGAAATTCAGTGTTTCTGTGAATCTAGAGAGCTGAACGCAGGAAGTTGTCAACAAACAAAACACAATGTCATGATTCAGATTACATTGTTATAGGGAAAATACATATTATTTAATGAAATGAATTGAAATATCTTAAACACAGAAATAACAAGCACTTTTATGTTGCGTTGTCGAAAATCGAACTTATTGGGAAGCATAAATTTACATATAGGTTGAATGTACGTACAGTTAACATGATAAATTTTTATCATTGTAGCATTGGTTAAAGAGTTAAAAAATGCTTTAAAGTAGAAATGAGAATTGGCAAAAAGGAATAAATGACATCAAAGTCAAAAGGAGGTAAGTATTGTGAGAATAAATAAAGGGGGAATTATAATGCATGACTTACAAAATGCAAGCAACATCTCAGCAATAGTACAACAAGTAATAAATGGAAAGAATATTTTAGAATCATTCCACGAAAACATAAAATGAGGTAAACATATATGCTTGGTCATCCAACTTCCCACTTATTCAAAAACTGTAGTACAAGCATTAAAAATCAAAATTACGTAACTCTTCGAAGAATACGAAGAAGAGAAATTCAAGTGGTTGTAAAAATGAATGTAATAAATTTCTTATCAGCATTCCATAAAAAGAAATAGAAATACAGAAAGTAGTAGGAATACACATTTAAAAAAATTATTCTAATATCCATCCAAATCGATCGCATACACAACACCAATTAAAATCAACACGTATGTCTTCTCGTCCAAGTTTTCTTGAAAACCAATATCTCCTTAGTGTTTGACCAACTTCTCGATGACATGGATGTCTAAGCATGTGCAACATAACTTTAATTTCAGAAGGAAAGACAAATCTAGCATCAAAGAGATGGCATTCAAGACCACTTCTTTTCGAGTTCATGTTGTGAAAATATTCTAGAAAGTATTCTTGCATAAGAACATCATGGATAGATGAATTGAAAATTGTTGATTGTGTATATTCCATACCTGGAAAAGGAAATAAGGACAGTCAGAATGAGGCATCAACAACAATTAAACAAAGCAAATAATATATAAGCACGACATTTCATAACATGTATAAAGACCACTAAATATACAAAAACAAATTTAAAAACAAAGGTAAACTTACACGAACATATGCATTACCTAAAATTTGATGGAATCCCAACATAGAGTAGATGCAAAATAATAAAAAATAGAGATAATGTCTAACTTCAAAAAAACAAAATGAAAAAAGCTAAGATTTTCATTTAGAAAAAGAAGCACATAGTATTGAAGCTATATTTTCTGAGTTTTATTAGTTTTTCATGTGTCATTTTGGTTCTTCACTATAACCATTTGACTATGCATGATGGCTTCATAAGCCTATAAATTTGGCAAAGGATACCCTTCCCATAACCAGAGATTTGGTTATATCTTCGTGGTATTATTATTCTTTTGAAAACTTGAGAAAGATCAGCCCTCATCACTCAATTGTAACTTTGTATCAACACTATTGGGATTCGTATACTGTAACGTATCCCAAAAGTGGTAAGAAAATTTTCCTTTATTAATTATCTTTTAAATAAATGATACCACTACTCTTGGGTACTTGGGTAATGAAGATAAGTATATCGAAATATAAATCAGCCTTTCCATTTCTAATAATAATATCAATCATTCCATTTATTCCTATGATCCATATTTTGTAATAATTATCAAAGAGCCTTTTAATAACAACTCTAGCCTTTTACCTTATTTAGACTATCTATCATCTTACAAAGATTAACAAAGAAATCTTCCTTAGATTCAATTTTATTCAAAGAAGACCTTCTCACCATGAGAGCATAAAAATAATATACCGATAAGATGACCTCAACAAGGACACACAAAATGTAACATCCCCAATTCAACTGGGATAGAATCCTATAAGGAAAACAAGTAACTTTATACTTTTATCGAGGAGATTTAGTTATACCTAAATAGGTCACTTTCTATTGTTATCCATAAGCAATTCGATGGGGAATCAATATAACATACATATTCTTGTCTCTTTATTTTCCCATGGGATCCTTATGACATATTTCCATCCTCCTAAACCAACTTAAGTCATAAAGGACAATTCATAAACAAACAAAGAAAACCAAGAGGTTATTTTCACTATATCCACTTGCCACTTACTTTATAATCAGGCTATATAGGAAACATATACAAGTGCATAAAGTTTATGTTCATTTATAATTACCTTGAGTTCCTGTCTTGCAAAATGGATCAACTATTGTCCTGCAAGTACTTCAATAAATCTATGCACATGACAATTAGGAGATTCTTGCAATTTACATTTTAGACAATAAACATGAACAACACAAGTATTCCTAGTATAAATATTTGGGTTACAATCTCGATGTACATCATTCATGACAACAACCTTAGGAAATCCATAATGACCATCTTATAGCACTCAACTCGGTGGATACTATCCTTTCCATAGTTGGATATGTATAAGTTGTATGATATCTTCCATACTTTCAGCATATGGAAGCTATCTTTCATTGCCCTTGTAACAATTTCCTTGCATTCACTGCTTGGATTTAACCAGGTATGCTTCTCAAAAACATCATTCTGAAATATTAACACTAATCAAGGAAAACATGTTAGCCACAGGACTTGTTAATAATAATCATCATCTTGAAATAATAACATCATTTAAAGGAAAACATGTTAGCCACAAATATCCAAATAATGCAATGACTGATCCGAATCAAAGCTTCACTTCGACTTTCCCCCAACCAATTGACTCTATCTGGCATGCATTATTTCACCTAGAGTCACCCTCGAGCTTGGGTGACGAACCCACTAAGGTAAGGAAACATTCCTAAGTTCTCTGAACATGTTCCATGGCTCGACCACACTGTTTATCAACACAATGCTATCGTGCTACCCAATCGGGTGCCATTACTCTAGACTGTACATAATATAAGACTCCCTTATCTCACAGTATAATTTTCATTCCAGAACTAAACTTTAATAATTTTCAGAATCTTTTAGTTAAAGGATTATCGTTTATAGATACCGTTGCGCAGATGAATTTCACAATCATAGAATACCAATAGAAAGTGCAGAGGATAATTATAAATTTGGGTTAGCGATTTCAATTTTGGCTTACAACCAGCAATGCACAATGTTGGATCTGTTCATTTTGGCATTAAATATTCCTTTCACATACAAATGGGCATATAGGTGGAGGAATATCAGATCCCATATATATATATATAATTTCATATATATAGAAAAGGTGTATTTGTAAAATAAAGGGAAACCTCATAGGGAAAATGGAGAAAGAATAGAGCATACAACCACTTCATTCACGAAAGACGGAGAAACTACCATTCAGAGGCTTCAAACTCAATTGCAAAACCTACAATCATAGCAATTGACCACCCCAAGAATATTGCAAAGCTTATATCCGGATCCGCGATCGAAATCTGTGTATACAAACAAGTTGCAGAGGTTGACCATTCATAGCGATTTTAGACTGACTTATAGATAAAAAAAATAGAATATAATTCAAGTAATTCCAAACAGAATAACAAAATAATGGTTAGATGAGCTCATTGTAATTCCAAACACTAAAAGTCATTAACAACATAGTTTATGATATTATTTAGCCTCAAGATGAAGAAAGGTCAGCACCAATTGCTCATACCCTAGTACAATCTACCATTGGAAATAGTCTTATGTCGCATCTCTTACCCGTGACAACCCTTACTGGTCATCATGAAGTTGTTACTTACCAGCTCATGAAGCTCTTACTTACCATATTACATCTGTTAGTTACATGCTGATTCATAGGACACCGTGTTTTGAGTGCGAAACCAACAATGGTATATCTTGCTTATAGTCTGCCCATGTCAGTATTACATTTCAATTGAATTCCTAGCCATTAGTCAATAATAAAAAATTACTTTGTCATCCTCAAGCTGGACCACGATTCAAATCGTATAGATATTTTTGCAGGCACAACCAACCATCAGCGGTACAAATCTACACTACCAGGAAAAATAAAACTAAAAGGTATGGATAACAATCAATCTCAACCCAAATTTCTTCGTTGTAAAGTATGTCATCTAACCAATACATCAGTGCTCACAAATCATGAAAATCAACCCAAAAATATATATTCAACATCACAGACAGTGAAATTCCCCCTAAGTTTAGATAGAGTGACGTAAAAGGTTGTGTTAACCAATCCTCAGTACCAAGCGAGGGCGAGGGTAGAATAACTTAGTGCATGCATTCAGACCGAAAGAAAAATAAAAAAGGTAATTGGTCCATACAATCATCCTACTGAAAGGAAATGTAACCGAAAGGGATTTACCCCAATAGTGATATTTTACTGCTATCCTACCTAAACAAAAGCAATCGGTCCAACCATAATGACACAAGATTGAGTTCATGTAGCAAATCATGGAATCGAGACATCATATAGCCAAAAGTAGATACAACATTTCATAAGAGAAGTTAAAACATGGATACCAGGATGATTTGCCGAGGACTCCCTTCATATGTCCAAATGCCCTCACCCATGATCCTTCGCCAACTTCCAAGAGGTTGTGTCCCCCTCATCTTGCATTTTCACTTCTTTAATACGTAGCATTCCAGTTTCTTTTCCTCTCCGTAGCACATGTGGAATAAGCGCTATTGCCTCTTATTCCTTTTTTTTGGTATTTCATAAAAATTCATACCTCGGAAACTCACTTCACTTTTAGTATTTTTTTTTAACCTTTCTAATTATTCATCTCAGCTTTTTCCTTTAAGTGTACTGCCTTTTCCATTTAACTATATTAACCCTTTTTAATTCTAGATAGCACTTGGAAAAAAGTGGGACATTCTCACTTTTGATACAAATGTCCCACTTTTGATAGGATGGAGCTTTCCTATGAAAACTAAGCATTAACACATTATTCTTTTAAGATTGATGCCAAATAATATCTTTAATGATGGTGGTGCATTAAAATGCTTCTCTTATAAATGTATTCGAAAGTGTCATCACTTTTTTAATCTATATAGGATGTCATAGTTGTTAATGAATAAAATTTCATAAGAGACATTAGCCTTGAATTATTTCAGATCATTCTTAACATACATAAGGCATTAGGATCGTATCAAGGTTAATGAAAAAGGTTTTATACCCTTTTTAATTATTAACTTTTTCCTTTAATCATATTAGCTCCTTATAACTATATTAACCTTTTCCTCTATAATTACGAGTAAGTGTCTATTTATTTTTATCCTTTGGTACCATTTCTCAACCTGCTTTGTATAGGGAAATTGTCATTGAATAAATTAATATAAGAGTTAACTCCCATACTCCAACCGTTGCATGGTCCCCTTGTTCCCTTAATAATTAAAGCATTGTTTTTCTTAATCGACTCCACTTTAGATACCAAAGATTGTTATGCTAGTAATTAAACACTACTCTCTATTCTCTTAGCATTTACAAGCACACATCGATCATTCATTGAGTTTCTCGGTTCCCCTTTTCTGAAAAGCCCCTTCCCCCTAGTGGGTTCGTCGCCAAATGTCGTTTTAGTCTTTTGAAGCTTTCAGTCGTTAACCCTATCAATTATAAACACACCTTGACAGAGTTTTAGAGTTGATACTGATCTAGATGGATATCGATGGCCACTCACCTATTCCATTGGCTCAAAACAATTGCCCATTGTGGCAGTTTCCTAGTTATTTTTCTACAGTTTTTCGGGTCCCAAACTTCTAAGGCTGTTTTGAGGACCTAAAAGACATTTTTTGGAAATTCAGGGAAAACGGTTGCCACCAACATGCATTTGATTGACCAAAAGTTGTAAATATTAGATAGACCTTTCCAGTGAGCTATCGAACACCCAAATCGAATATCCTATGCAAAAGTTACGACCCCAGGAAGTTGACTATTCAACTTACCACCTTGGGGCCACAAACTTTATGACGGTTCATCTTCTAGGGTTACGTTTTGGACTTTTGGGGTTCTCACCCTCATTATTATTATAAATAGGCCCCTTTGGCCTCATTTTGTATTTAGCTTGGCACGGATGAGCGTAGCATCCACATCTTTTCTTAGAGATAGCTACCAGCATTCTAGCAATTGTATTACAGTCTATTCTATTTCCACAATTTAATAGAATATTTGTTTACTGTATCTCTGTTATCTTTGAAAAATGTTTGTGATTATGATTTTTTATATGTTCTTTGATTTCATTCACGCATAAATCTAGATCAGATACTTACAGTGATGTTCACTTACATTGTGAGTTCTAGGTCGAGGTGGCGAGGGGTGTTACATATACATTCTTTGGAATATAGATTCTCTCAGTAGTCATAGTCATCCACACTGTAAATTTATCAGTAAATATTACATAGACTATACATTGATTCATAAAGTTAAATCACCATAATCATACCGTATTCATAGTTACATACAATTAAAGGGAAATGCATTTTGGTACAAAGATTAAACTGCTTCCAAGCTCCAATCCTCAACCTCCAAGTTCAGTATGGAATTACATGTATCCATAAAAGAGAAACCTTACATTACCTTCGTATTCCCTTTGAAATATGGAAGAATTCAGTCTCCTCTTGGTTGCAAACATGTATACGATCAAGAATAGAATCATGCCACCCACAACACCTAAACTTATAGGTATTCTGTAATTTGAAGACTTGTCTCTAATACTAATTGGTGGTGTTGCCTCAGTGGATATTTTGTTCGAATAATTATACATACTACTACTAATTGGTGCAGAAACATTGGTCCTATTTCTGCGGAGGCGATGGAAGCGTAGTGGAATTAAAGAAATGATATATACCATAAAGAACCATAGTGAAGTCTAGTCAAAATATATAGTTACTTGTCATACAAGGAGATGAAATGATCAAATACTTTCCATTATTTTGTTAAAACAGTTGAAACTACACTTAACTGTAATTTGAATTTCCATCCTTGATATAAATTCTCTTTCTTACCACCAGGAGGTCTTAGAGTATGCAATGCAAGAAAGGTTAGGAAGAGGAGAAATTGTACTTTGAACAGAGTGAGTGGTTGGGTGTTAGCCATAGAATAGCTGAGCTAAATGAGCAGGAGGAGGATGCACTCAATCTTTGCATCGAGGAACATGATTTTGTGATAAAAAAGAATGGAGACAAGGTATGATTATTCATTAGAGGAAATTTGAGGTCTAAAATGGGCCTCCTAAGGAAAATAATAAAATAATACTTAAAATAATAAAATAATACTTATTAATTTTGGAGGAAGAATGCAAAAAACTACTTTTTGTGTTCGTATTTTCGACATATCTCCCTATGTATTTACTCAAATTCTAAGCGAGAGAGCTCGTTGGATGCGGAATTTAATTCCGCATCCAACAAGTACCCACACTGCATACTTTTGATGGACCCCGATGCCCCAAAAATAATAAATACCTGAAAAAATGTGATGATGATGTCATCATCACGTTTTTTCAAGTATTTCTTGTGTTTGGGGTAGCGGGGTCTGTCAAAAGTATGCAGTGTGGGTACTCGTTGGATGCGGAATTAAATTCCGCATCCAACGAGCTCTTCCACTTGAAATTTGAGTAAAAATACATGGAGATATGTCTAAAATACGAACAAAAAAAGTAGTTTTCTTTTATGATAAATATGTCAATTCAACCATTATGGTTGACTCATTTTATTGAAATTCTATTGGTTCTTGAATTCCAACTCACAAAATTTGTTGTTGGTACGTTTTCTTATAAGGCCCATCTTAGACCCCAAATTTTCTCTAATGGTTGTTATACTTTTTATAAGTGTGGAAATTGAACCAGGTGATAGATTAATTTTACTCACAACAATTAACAATTGATCATGCAAAATCACTCACAAAAGAGACTGAAATTGGAGCTGAACACTAAACTGTATTAAATCAGTGTACAATAGCCAACCCTATAAAATAATAGGTTGTTGAATAAATAACATACATCAGGGATTCGAATGCATGAGGAGCAATTCGAATCTAGCATAAAGCAGGCTTACTAAAAATAAGCAAATCCCCCATAGGTGTAAAAAGCTGATCCCAAATCTGTCATGGAGCTCATGAATTAGAAAAATGGCTTAGGCAAGCTAAAGAGTGGAGGATGAAGAGGACAAAAAACTAGTTCACCTCACCTAGTCTAGCTTTTCTATTTTCCTTAAAACACTGAAAAAGCAGGGAATAAAGCAGAAAAAGTAGAAGGGCCCCTAGGAGGCTAGGAATAAAGCAGATTTGATTCCTTTGGCTTTCACATGCGCTACATGAGTCAAATGAGGCAAGTTTGACCACTATGGATAGGTAAAAGACAACTTGCACAAGGTGGGACACATGAACTAGGCTAATAAGACAGAAATAATTAAATTAATGTCTAAATGGGTAAACTATGAGTTGGTTATTCTAACACCCCCCCTTAATCATGACTTATGACTAATATATCAGAAAATTATAGGGCCTAGCAACAAGGCTTAGTCACCCTTTACATACTGCATGTCCATTTAAACAAGGAAAGAGGAAAAACCAACTTGGGAAAATCCTCCCTTAAACATGGACTGTAAAACAAAATTGTAGAATCTTGTCTTCACTCATGCTTTCACAGCCTGATCAGCAATCCCCAGCAGTGATTTGAGATTGCTCAAGGTCTTCTCACCAAATTATTTGGTGAAGATATCAGCTACTTGTTCTGAAGATGAATAGAAGAGTAGGTGAATGGTGCCATCATGCACAAGCTCTCTGATGTAGTGCATATGGATCTCAATGTGTCTGGTTCTCTGCTTCTGAACTGGATCTTTGCAGATTCAAATGGTACTCTGGTTATCACAGTAGATGGTAGTTGAGTACTCTGGTTCGAAGCCAAACTCTCCAAGTAAACCCTGCAACCATAAACATTGAGTTGCTGCATTAACAACTCCTTTGTACTCTGCTTCTGTAGATGAGAGTGCAATGGCACTCTATTTCTTGCTTGACCAGCTGATTGGACCTTCTGCAAGCATGAACACATATCTTGATGTGGAATTTTTGTTTGTACTATCACCTTCCCAATCACTGTCAGTAAATCCAATCAAATCAAGATCAGATTTCGCTTTATAGAAGATCCCATGTGTCCTTGTTCCCTGAACAAAGTTGAGGATCATTTTGGCTACTTTCCAATGGATATCTTGAGGCTGATCCATGAATCTAGAAGCCACACTTACTGTATAACAAATATCAGGTCTATTATGTGTCAGATACAACAAACATCCAATCAATTTCCTATATAGTGTATTGTTTACCATAGGTGAAGAATCAACTTCTTCCAGCTTCACTCCTGAAACGAAAGGAGTTTGTCTTGCTTTGCAATCCTTCATTATGAATTTGTTCAGCAATTCCAAGGCATATTTGGACTGGTGCACCTTGATTCCAGTTTTGGTTTGAGCAATATCAAGCCCCAAAAATTGACTTAAGAGCCCCAAATCTGTCATGGAGAAGGCTTGGTTCATAGCTCCTTTTAAGGAAGCAATCTCAGCCTTTGAGCTTCCTGTAATGAGGAGGTCATCAACATATAACACGATGATCATTAATGAACCATTAACTAAAATCAAATATACATTTGGATCTGATTTGCACCGAACAAAATTCAGTGATAGCAAGAAGCTATCGATCTTGGCATACCAAGCCCTAGGGGCTTGCTTTAGCCCATACAATGACTTTCTCAACTTGCACAGAAGAGAAGGGTTAGTAGAAAAACCTTGAGGCTGCTTCATATATATCTCTTTAGTGATATCTCCATTCATGAAGGCACATTTTACATCCATGTGATGTACCTCCCATTGCCTTGAGGCTGCAATGGCTAAGGCTAGCCTGATGGAATCCATCTTTTCCACTGGGGAAAAGGTATCATTGTAATCTATGCCATGAACCTGTGAGTAGCCCTTGGCTACCAATCTGGCCTTGTACTTTAGTGGTGAACCATCAGCAGCAAATTTGGTCTTATAGACCCACTTACACTGTACTAGTTTTCTCCCTGGGGGAAGATCCACTAGCTCCCATGTGTTGCTCTTCTGGAGTGAGCTGAACTCCTCCTTCATGGCTGTTTTCCATCTTGGATCTCCTTCTGCTTCTTCATATGTTTGAGGATCATACTCCACCATCAAATATCATTTTTTAGTAAACATAGGATCCTTCATGCACAAACCACTCTCAAATTGAGATCTAGTCCTCCTTGGGTCATTAGGATCCCCAGCTAGCTCTCCTGCTGCATGTAGTGTCTTGGCTTCCCATTTTGGACTTGTAGGGATGTTAGGGTCTGCAATAAAATAATCTCCATTAGACAAATCAGAATCAGCATGTTCAGCAAACTCTTTACTTACTTCTTGAGGTTCAGGTGGTGAAGAGGCTTCACCAACTTCCACTGTTGCAAGGGGTTCTTCTTCAAACTGAACACACCTTTCGATGAAGGATTTATTTGTGCTCAAATTTATCAACTTATACCCTTTTGAATCTTCAGAGTATCCAACAAAAATACACTCTTGGCTTTGGGGCTGCATAGCCTTCCTCTTCTCTGTTGGAATTCTAGCCCAAGCCTTTGAGCCAAAAATCCTGAAATGGGTCACATCTGGCTTGTGTCCACTCCATGCTTCGAAGGGAGTCATACCATCAAGCTGTTTGTGAGGCACCCTATTCTAAATATAGGATGCATAGTTGATAGCTTCGGCCTAGTACTTTGGTGGCAAAGTTTTGGCCTCCATCATGCATGTTGCCATCTCCTTCAGTGATCTGTTCTTCCTCTCAGCAACACCATTTTGCTGTGGTGTGTAAGGGATAGAATGCTGCATCTGAATACCTACATCTGCATAATATTTAATAAACTCATACTTGACATACTCACCACCATTGTCAGATATGAGGGCCTTGAGTTTCCTTCCATACTAGTTTTCAACCAAAGCCTTAAAGACTTTGAATAGGCCAAAAACTTCAGACTTGTGTTTCAGGAAATGAACCCAACAATACCTGGAAAAGTCATCAATGAAATTCAATGCATATTTTTCCTGACTCATGGACATATGAGGGAATGGGCCAGCAACATCACTGTGGATCAGCTCAAGGGGTGCAAAGGTTCTCTCATGACTAGCTCTCTCAAATTTGTGCTCTGGGTGTTTTCCTAGGATACAACCTTGGCAGACTCCTTTGGGAAATTTTATCTTGGGAAACCCAATGAACATCTATTTTTCACTAAGATCAGAAAGATATTTGTAGTTTAGGTGGCCAAATATTTCATGCCAAACCTTGCTTGCTTCATTAGCATGAATCAGAAGAACAGAGGGGTTTGAGTAAGGTAGGAAGTGTGAGAACATGTATACCTTTTGAGCATGATTCGCAACTCTTTTTGCAATGACTCTACCAGTTGAGATTTCTGTGATCTCAACTTAATCGGGGGAGAATATGACCTTCTTAGGAGACCCAGTGTGGGTCATATGGTACACTGATAGGAGGTTGGAGGCAAGACCAGGCACATACAACACATTGCTGAACTGACCATGATCAAGATCTATCCTTCCTTTGCCTAAAATTTCAGTGAGAGAGTCATCTCCCAGTACTATAGATGGTCCTTTCAACTTGACCAGTGAGGAGAAGGCCTCCTTAGTCGAAACCATGTGTCTTGAAGCTCCAAAATCAATGATAAAACTGGGTGAGCTTGATGTGCCAGCAACTAGAGCATGAACTCTCTCTCTGTCATATGAACTTGATCCTCCTTCTCTCTTCTTTGAGCTTTCTGGTAGGGAGATGCCATTCTTCTCTAGGAGTTGGGTCAGCATGTCTATCTACTTTTTCATACAAGAGCTTTCCGAGTGATTGCCCTTATTGCAGTATGCGCACTTGTTCATTTCACCTTTGTTTTTCTTCTTCTGGTAGTTCTTCTTGGGACCTTGTGGATCCTCCAGAGACTGTTTCTTGTCTCTCTTTTGCTCAGGTGGATTTTTAGATTTCTTTTTTATTTTTGAATCCACCTTCGAATCTCCAGAAATCAAAGCTTGATCTTTGGATGGTTTGATGGTGCCCATCATCACTAGCTTGTCCTGTTCTTGTGTGAGAGATTCCATGAAATCTACAAGGCTAGGCATCTTCCAGGTTCGAGCTGTCAGTTTTGTGGCATAGAAGGTCGAAACAAACACTGAATAATCAGGGCCCAAAATCAAGAGGATGGCCAGTACAAGCTAATCATCTTTCTTTACGATCCCACACTATTTCAGCTGCAAAACTAGTGCTTTGAACTTGGAGAAATATAGCTGCAGGGATTCAAATCTTGTTGGACTCAGAGAAATCAGCTCATTTTCGATTTGATGTCCCCTCATCTCATCTATCTTTACAAAAATATCAGCAAGATTATCCCATACTTCATTCGGTGATGTCAATCCATCAAGATGGAAAAGGAGGTCTCTGGAAATACTCAGACACAGGAGGCCATAAGCCTCATCCATCCTGTTGTGCCATTTTATCTTCTCTGCAGCTGCATTGGGCTCTACTTCTATTTCCATAGTCACCCTGTAGAGGCCTTTCTCTCTCAACGGTATCTCCATCTCTGCTTTCCATTCAAAGAAATTGAAGGGAGTCAAGATAGTTTTTTGTGATTGATCCATAGCTTAGAAAATCTGTCCCGGCTATCAGTAGAAGGCTCCCAGTCACTGATGTCGAACCTGCAAAACAATTTTGAAGGAGAGATAATAATATACAATGGCTCTTATACCATGTGGAAATTGAACCAGGTGATAGATTAATTTTACTCACAACAATTAACAATTGATCAGGCAAACTAGTTCACCTCACCTAGTCTAGCTTTTCTATTTGCTTTAAAACACTGAAAAAGCAGGGAATAAAGCAGAAAAAGTAGAAGGGCACTGAGGAGGCCAAGAATAAAGCAGATTTGATTCCTTGGGCTTTCCCATGCGCTACATGAGTCAAATGAGGCAAGTTTGACCACAATGGATAGGTAAAAGACAACTTGCACAAGGTGGGACACATGAACTAGGCTAATAAGACAGAAATAATTAAATCAATGTCTAAATGGGTAAACTATGGGTTGATTATTCTAAAAATAAGTACAGTCTCGAATATAATTCATTTTTCTTGTACATTGTAATGATCTGTTGAATCCAATGTAATCTACAGGTCAAAATTGAAGAACTAAAAAGAAAAGCCAAATATATAGGTTTGTACTTTTTTGACAATTGGTGCTTTGAACTCAAGGATTTTCATGAAATATATAAAATGTCGAAAGGGGAAATGCAGGTCATCTTCATTTTCATGGATCATTTTGAGCAGTATTTCTAGGAATCCTTCCACAACATGCCATGGCTTGCCCTACCATTCTGAGATGAAAAGAAAAGGAATCACTTTTTTGAGACCTTCCAGGTCCGTGATTCCATACATAATGACACTCTGTGCCTGGTTGTGCTAGACAGAGAGGGCAGCGTAATAACCATTAAAGGTGTGAAGAACATTGAAGAATATGGTGTTAAGGCATATCCATTCATTGTAG
The DNA here is from genome assembly GCA_001517045.1 of Pseudotsuga menziesii. Taxonomy (NCBI): domain Eukaryota; kingdom Viridiplantae; phylum Streptophyta; class Pinopsida; order Pinales; family Pinaceae; genus Pseudotsuga; species Pseudotsuga menziesii. The sequence goes on from LPNX010474666.1 coordinate 344,756, forward strand.
AGAGATTTGAGGAGTTAAGTGCCAAGGTGGAGGCCATAAGAGCTGTACAGACTATATATCCTTTTCTATATATGATGAATGAGATTTATGATTGGCCATGGAGGAAGAAAGGTCAACGTTTTCCCTTTTCACTTGTGTTTTCCTCTGCCTGTAAATATGGATCTTGGCTCTTTTTATGAGAACCTAGGGAAGAAATATTTACTCTGCGGGAAGGTGGTGCTAATTATTTATATGTTTTGAATCCAGTAACAATAGGTCCTAGTATCTGAGCTCGTGAGAAAGACATTTGCTTTGTATTTCTCAAACTTTAATTATTACCCTTCCCAAATTTTGACTCCAATGCTTATAAAGGAATACAAGGAACTCAAGGAAAGGGGAGAACCGTTTGAGGTTATTTTCATATCTAGTGACAAAACATAGGAGTATTTTGAAGAATACTACGACATGCCATGGTTGTCTCTTCCATTCGGTGATTACACTAAGAAGCGTCTCTCGCAGTATTTCATGGTTAATTTCCTCCCATTCTTGATCATCATTGGTTCGGATGGAAAAACTCTGACAAATGCTGGAAAAATTGTAGTGACCACCCATGGAGCTAAGGCTTATCCCTTCACTTATGCTCATTACCTATGCACTTGTGTCCCTTCCACTTCAGGTGTCAGCTGGTTTAGTTCATCCAAAACCCTTCGCACTCTTTAGTTAATTCAAGTAACGCACTCGTATTTAGTTAATCCAAAACCCTTCGGACTCCACTTCCATGCCTAGAGAAAATATGGCCATCCAATTTCCCACACGGACAAAGAATATTCAATTTCCTTCCATCTCAGCCACATAAACCTAATTACTGATTAAAACCATGCAATCATGTATAGGGGGAAAAGTTAATACTTTAATTACGCCCATTGACATAAAAATAATGCCTTTTTCAAAATGTCTACAATCATAAGCAACCACAGTTTTCTATTTAATAATCATCACTTTTGGGTGTTCCATATTACAACATAAAAACATAATTATTATAATTAGTAACTATTAAAAAGAATTTAAAAGAAAAATCATTGAAATTTGTGTTATTTATGGAAGAACCTTCGATGTACAAGGAGAATCCTAAAACCTAAGTCTCATGGTTATTCCTTAAAACAACTGGCTCTATGTTTTCTACGAGAAAATCATAACCCTTTTATGTTTGTTAGTTTTTCATATGAGCATATTCGTATAATGCGTTCTTCCCTCCACCCCGTGAGAAAAATAGTGTTGCATATAATCTGCATGAATGAAATTTCTGAACAAGCATGGATAAGTTCCATCAATGAGTTCCAGTTATCGACTGATCTCTGCTTTGAATTCAAGAGCATAAAAGACGCCAATGGACAGCCTAGCCCTGCAACGGTCTGTCATTACTTGATGTTCTATGCTCTTGTATCTTCCATTAGTTATCACCTGACAAACCAACCACATTGCATTCAACAAAATGTTTCTAAGAGGATGATTAATCTGTAAGGATCATAATAAGTTTACCTCCATCAAGTTTCCAATGTTAATAACCAAAGCATAAGGAATTGGTTGGTCATCCTTGAGGAAATTTAATCCTACTATTTCATCCTCTTGCAATAAGAGTATAATGCCAGTCATTCCTCCATGTGGGCTAAGGCCAAAAACAAGATCTGGTCTTGGGAACTGAGGATAGCAATTCATCCTCATTTTTTGGTATGGCTCTCCAAACTTCTTCTCAAAGAAATTAAGCTTTAACTGTAATGTCTCGGAAATTAAACTCAACAGCTTTGCAGCAAGAATTTTAATTTCAGTGTTGTATGCATTAACGATCTCCCTACCAAACAATCCACATATATTGATCAGCCCAAAATAAAATTGTAACGATTTTGTGTTGTAAAAAATTAATTGTTCTCTCTATGTGAAAAATATGTAGAACTAGTGAACCTGAAATTAGTGGGTTGAAGTGGCCACACATTCAAATATTTAATGTCCAAAATAAATATTATCAAACCGAACAAGTCACCCCAATCCAATTTTTGTTCTTCCGACACAACGAATGTCTGGCCATAGCCCTGAAGCTCTCTTGGTTTCACTGCGTGCTTCTATTTCCCCTCTAAAGAAAGCTGGAAGAACTCTTTTCCAACTCTTTTAACATCATCTATTAAGGACTTTTGGATCCCATGATTTACAATCTACAAAATGGACACAACATTATATTTTGTTATTTCTTAGAGAACGGTTCATGACACCAAGATGTAAAAATTAAGCAAATGATACCTGGAAGAAGCCCCACTCTTCACAAGCCTTCACAATGTTCTTAATATCTTGATTTCTCTGCAATAATCCTTCTGAAATCTTGGCCATGTTAATGATGGGGATATCGAGTTGATGATTAGACATTGAATTTGGTGTTGGCCTTTCTTTGAGCTCTCTTCTAACATACCTTTCTGGTATTTCTTCCTTCTGCTTCTTCACAAGTTCTTGAACGCTTTGGACATCAAGAAAACACTTACCCCATGTGGGAAGCTTCCCTTGAGCATTGTCATATTCTGAAGCCATTCTTCGAAACAATCACCGAACAAATAAATTCAGGATAACTTAATGAAACTATCATGCAACCTTGCTGATGAAACTATGGGATTTTTCAACATATTTAAATTTTATAGTAGTAGGAAGGAACTCAATAGAACATTAAACTAGTCGATGAACTGGACTTTTTTCTTAAAATTAACAAAAGTTGAACTAAAATCCCAATCCCTATACTGAATGTCAAAATTTAGAAAAATAAAAATTGTTGAAGTACATTGGTCCTCTGTATCTTTGTACAGATATTTTAGAATCAACATACGAATGCTGTAAAATAGCCATATTTGGAATATGGAAATTGTCTACTATTATGATTCTTGTAAGATGGCATTATGCAAGATCCGAGTTTCTACCTATAGTCAGAGTTTTTTTTTTCAATGAACTTGTTGTACACAGTGGAGCTAGAGGTCAAGTAGATTACTGATTTCAAATATTTTTAGCAGTAAATTTAAACCCTAATTTGAACCTTAATATAGATTTGAAAAGATTTGTCTAACAACAAGTAGAACTGCAAAGCATATAGCTTGTATATCAATGGAAGTTGTTCATAAGATCTCATAAGTAGTTGGGAAAGTAAAAGGTTAATGTGTGTGAGAGTTGCAACTCATAAATGGTAACAACTAAAGTGCAAGTTCTGGCTGATCACTCGAACTAAATGTGATCTTATGTTGACATCATCCATTTGAGATGCATCTGATCCAGGAATGTACAAGCATTATGTAGATTTTCTGCGCGATTCTATCTCGTGGTATGATATCACTAGCTATGCCTATCACATCAAGGCTTCTATTTCAAACAAAATATCCGCTAATAATTGGCTCATCACTCACAAGAGATCCAAGAATAAAATTTCCAAAAAGATACAGTGATGAATGGCAATGCTGGAAACCAGTGGAAATCTGGTTGGGTTGTGATTGGTTAGTAGGCCAATCAGCCTTGTTACCCCCTATAAATATAAGGTAACCTAATTTTTACAAGAGAACAGGCTAAGGTAACATATGAAAGAGAAAATCATGAGATCAACTAGGCACACTGGAGTAAGCTAAACTTTAGATCATTTATATCTAAAATTTGTTAAGGTTTTTTTGTCAAAATATAGTTTTCAGTGATTACAATTACATAATTTAAAGGTCTTAAAAGTAATTGAGAGCCTTAAATCTACTTCTACAATTAAAAAACATCTGATTCAAACCAAACTTACTGAAAAAAATGCAAATGAAAAAAAAATGCAAATAATGTAGAGTTTAGCAAACTCCAAGAACACCATGCAGTCACATGTGTAATGCATGAAAATAAAACAAGATAGAACAATCATGCAGGTTACAGTCAAATTTTATGATTCCTACATATGTCACGCTGTGATGAAAGGTCTAATAGTATAACCTCAGGCAATGCCATAATTTTGTTGGATGCACAATTTTTGTAGGGTGCATAAGAATTGTGAGGATGACGGCTGATAATACTTAGAAAATTAGTGAGGATGACACCTGATGCCCATACCTAGGCATATATCTAGTTCAACCGTGAGTGGGGCACCCTCCTATGGAGAACACGCATGGCAGGATAAGCCATTTTGTGAGTGGGTCATGCTCAGATACCTATGTTTTGGTTTTGGATATTTCCAAAGCTAAATATGTAATAAAATCAAATTTGAATGAATATGTAGATGATAAAATAACCATCTCTCCACTTTTACCTCACCTATATAAGGATTTTTAGGTAATATATATATTTATCTTAGTGAAAAGTGTGTAATTAATATACATAAGTTTATTGTTAAAATTAAAACTAACACACCAAAAAAATTAAATTAGTATATAACTATTAGAAATTAAAGCTATATATCAAAAAAAATATTTAAATTTTTTTGTTGCATTTATAAAAATAGAAGTGGGTCATGCTATTATGATAGCTGACATAAATAAAAAATATTTTGTAACTTAACACTGAATAACGTGATGATAGATAGAATTTAGTAACCTAATACTGAATAAAGTGATGATAGAATTTACCAAACTAATGCTAAATAAAGTGATGATAGACTTTAGTAACCTAATACATAATACAGAGATGATAGAATTTAATAACCTAACACCTTTGATATGGGTCTTGTTCCAACAATATATTTTGTAAATATTTACAAGAGGATTGAACACATTCAACCCACATCTTTTAATGAGATGTATAATATTCCTCATATCAATTTTAATCCCAAGAACACCCTTCAACTTAAGGAGCATGGTTCAAGCCATTGAAATTATGTTGGTAATTCTAAGATGTACCAATGGTGTCCTTGGTGTATCTGGTAAACAACCATTTATTTGAATCACTGGAGCATGGTTCAAGCCATTGAAATTATGTTAATAATTCTAAGGTGTACCAATGGTGTCCTTGATGTCTATGGTAAACAACCATTTATTTGAATCAATGTTCTGCATCACACTGTCCCTTCTATGATACCTCTGCATGAACGAAAGGTTGTGTGATGACAAAGAATCCTTCATCACAAATTTGAGATATTCCAAAAAAGGTTCAATTAGGGAGGGATTAGTTTCCTTTAATCCCCATCTTAATGATCATTTTTAACTAAAGTTAGGCACATTTATGTAAGTCAAATGCCAAAATATAGGGAATTGTACCATAATATTTGTCTATGGGGCTCTAATTGAGACATCATTGTGTCCCTTGGACACCATAGAGGTATTGTAAAGGAAATATTTATCATATGATCAAGATATGATGGAAATTATGAGTTTGTAACATTGAGGATGATTATCATGGGTTTAGACATGGTTAAATGTCAAAATATAGAAGAAAGAGATGATAGAATTTAGTAACCTAACATTAAATAGCCTTATGATAGATGGAATTTAGTAACCTAATACTGAATAAAGTGATGATAGAATTTACCAACCTAATACTAAATAAAGTGATGATAGAATTTAGTAACCTAATACATAATAAAGAGATGATAGAATTTAGTAACCTAACACCTTTGTCCTGGCTCTTGTTCTAATAATATATTTTGTAAATATTTACAAGAGGATTGAACACATTAAACCCACATCTATTAATGAGATGTATAATATTTGTGAGACCGATTTTAATACCAAAAATACCCTTCGATACTCAAGGAGCATGGTTCAAGACATTGAAATTATGTTGATCAAAGGTGTACCAATGGCATCCTTTGTGTCTATGGCGAACAACCATTTATTTGAATCAATGTTCTTCATCACCTTATCCCTTCTATGATGACAAGTTTGTGTGATGACAAAAAATCCTTGATAAAAAAATTGAGATATTCTAAAAATTGTTCAATTAGGGAGGGATTAGTTTAGGCTTAATCCTCGACTTTATTATCATTTTTTAACTCATGTTATGAATATTTATGTAACTATTTATCATGATCAATTATCATATTGTTCATAAATTTAGTTGTGTTCTTCATAGTGACCAATTTTGTTCTTTTAGGAAATACTTTTTTCAATAAACTCGACATCATATTTCAAGGACACACACACAAACACACATTTCTCAAAAATATGTATTGCTTTATGTTTAATGGCTTGAAACTTAAGTTGAATTATACATGGATATGAAAGCAGGTATATAGGTTCAATACTACTAATTTGGACATCTCACATGATAGGATTGGTTTGTCGATTGCAAAAATAATATATTCTACCTTGTGTGGATAAGCTCACACCTAGGGGGTATTGAGTTAGTGGTTCTGGAGTTGATATTTTGGGCATACTATTGGGTAACTAGTCTGTGATTTAAAATGTTAGTTTGTTATGGGTTAGATTTTAGAGTAAGGGATGAGGTTAGTGTAAGGTATGAGGCTAGGGGCTTATAGGTTGAAGCTCCCAAGGTGCATGAATTCATTATATGGGTTGGGTGTGCTAGGTCCATTGGTCATCTAGGTTGGTTGGTTGGGTTAGGTGTGTTTAGTTGTTGGAAGTAATAAGAATTAGAGGAAATTTCAACTCAGAATGGTCCTCCTAAGGAAAATTAATGAAATAATAGTTAAAATAATAAAATTATATTTATTATTTTTGAGGAAGAAAAGAAAAAACTACTTTTTTGTTCGTATTTTTGACATATTTCCCTGTGCTTTTACTCAAATTTCGATTGGGAGAGCTTGCTGGATGAGGAATTAAATTCTACATCCAATGAGTACCCACTTGACATACTTTTCACGGTCCCTACTACCCCAAAAAAATAAAAATAAAAAAATAAAATAAAATTCCTGAAAAAACATGATGATGATGTCATCATCACATTTTTCCAAGTATTTCTTGTTTTTTGGGGTAGCAGGGCCCGTCAAAAGTATGTCGAGTGGGTACTTGTTGGATTCAGAATTTAATTGCGCATCCAATGAGCTCTCTTGATCGAAATTTGAGTAAAAATATAGGGAGATATCACTAAAATACGAACAAAAAAATAGTTTTTTTTATGATACCTATCCCCAAATTTATATTAAAATATTGTTTAATAGATGCTCCCTTTTTGAATTTTAAATCATTTTGATTGGCTAATACATGATGACATGGAATTTGTATTATTTTTGGAAGGCCCATTTTAAATTGAAATTTCCTNAAGTTTTTGAAAATACAAGAAGTTAGTATTGATGTAAAAAAACCTTACACTTAATACCAAACTAATGATATTAAGGATCGTGGGCCATGGAACACTACATAGGTCCTACATAAAGAATATTTTCCCAACACAAGGTATATGGGCATGAATTGGATATTTAGTTAATAGTACATGCTCAAGGCTTATGATACCATTTACTACCCCATAGAGGGAATATTTTTCAACTACAAGTGGGAGATGTTGGTATTTTGATATTTGTAACACCAATAATATATCTCTTGTTCCACACCATGGTCTAGGTTTTAAATTTATTCCCTAAATTCATACCAATTTATTTAGGGGTCATGGACCATTACAATTCCATTGAACATCACATAGCATGCTTCTTATTAAAAAATCTCTCGTCCATATGTGAGTTATGGTCATCATTTTGAGAACTTGCACATATCCCTACATAACCATGACTTAAATATTCCCACAATTTTGATGCATAATACGTCACATTTTTTCTTTACTCACAATATAAATAAATGTAATATAATGGTAGTGATTATAGTCACGACCCAACATACATTATTTTTAGTTCCCATGGATAAAAAGAAACCAAAAATCTCCATTACAAACATCTATCACATGATGAGAAAAAAATAAAAGAGAGTACGGAGCTTCAAGGAAATATAAAATTCCTACCATATTGACCATCAATATGGAAAATTCACTTTTATGTTTATACATGGTGTTGTCCATTGACCTTGACATTATTACAATATAATCTATTTTCTATGAAATCCTAGTGATAAGGCTACCAACGAATTATATGTGTCCATGCAAAATTGGACACACAAAGGACACACATCATACATGCGCAATACATCATGGAACTCTACAACACTTCTCCAAGCTCTTTGAATTCACTTTGTTGACATTATCATGTAAGTTCCTACTAAATTGTTTTCATGGTCTTTTGTCAATTTTTATAATAACACAATGATGTGGAATTTAATGCAATTTGAAAATTTAAAACAATGGCCAATGTAAGGGGATGACTAGATTCAAATATTTTGAGTAAAAAGTGAATATGTGAGAGCCATACCACTTAATGTAATTTTAAAATAAAATGCATTGTACATTAAAAATAATCAACCAAACCATATCATCCCTTCATCCCAAAGGTGTGGAACTTCATTTATAGGTATTCATGTCAAATTTATCCACATTTGATATACATTTCTTACACTTATGGTAGGATTAAAATCATCATTGTCATTTTAGGATTAAATATACTTTAAATAAAATTAAAATAGATACCTATACTAGGGTAATGGGGTAATGCAAATTAAAATTTTATAATTTTTCTTTTACAAATAAATAAAATATATTCACTTTAAAAACAAAAAAATTGCATAAACTATCAAAATGATATTTGAAATTTAAAATTTTGGTTCTAACAATGTATTATGTTCTAAATTTTGTTTCAAACACACACACACACACCCCCCACACACACATATATACCCATCGGGCATAGCTTGGGTGGTTGGGAGATTTGGTTGTTGCACACCCCACTGGGATTGAATCTCGTCGAGGACATTTGCTCATTGGGATCCTTTGTATGTAACGAAATAATAGGCTGGTGAGCTGTTTATCGTGGTTGGCCCTCTCAGGGGTTGTTGTTGTGTGTTCATGTAAACTTTCCAAGCAAGTATAACAGATATTTTCCTGGGTGGACGTAGCCATGGTAAACCATCATATATATATACATATATATATATATATATATATATATATATAATAAAACTAGAAAAATAANATAAAGAGATGAAAAATGAAACTGAACTCTAAGGAATAGAGAAACGTGAATTGAATACAAAATTAGAATAAAATCCAATTGATGATGATGATGATGATGATGATGATGATGATGATGATGATGATTATTATGGTTATATTAAAATTATTAAATTGTATCTTTAATAATAATAATAATAATAATAATAATAATATTATTATTATTAATATTATTATTCTTATTATTAGTAGTAGTAGTATTATTAAATAAAAGGGAAACAATATTATTTTTTAAATTTGTATAATCATGTATAATAGTGTGATAAGGTTATATAGGAAAAAAAGTAAAAATAAATTTATTTTCTATAGTAAACAAATAAATAATTATTTTTGTATTTTTCTTTTGTAAATATTATTTTAAAAAAAATATTTAAATTATTGTATTTAAAAGTAAACATTAAAAAAATATAGCTTTAGAAAATATGTTATTGTATAATATTTTATTTTTTGAATATTTATTTAATTTATTCACAATAATTTTTTTCTAGAAATGAATTTCTTGGGTATGGTTGACATGGTTGACCATACCCATGCTTAAAAATGGAAACTATGGTCAACCATGACTGTTAACCATGGTTGTCCATGTGCAATGATGAACAGGACCATGGTTGACGATGACATGGTTAATTATTTTTACCCTATTTGAACACATGGTCAACCTGGAAATGGGAAGCATACCTTTGACATGATGTAGTCAATACCACCATCATGACATCCATGATTAACCAAGCTGACCACAATCAACCATGGTTGACATCCATAACCATGGATGACAATACTTGAACATAGTCATGCAAGGCATAGATTACATGGTCACCCATGGTCATTACATACCTTGCTTCATCTAGTTTGTATACCATGGACATGGTTGACTTGGTTGTAAGACCATGGGCATGGTTGACATGATTACCATACCATGGTCATGGTTGACATGATTCTAATATTATGGACACGATTATCATGGTTTAGCATGTTGAACCAAGGCGTCAATATTGTTTGATGTACTTGGCATGACCATACGTGGGCATGGTTGACATTGTTGCATTTATTGACCATAGTTTCCTTGTCTATAATGTTTGGCGTGATAGTCATGGTTGACCTGCTTCAGTGGTTTCTATGTTTAAAGATATACAAAAATTTGTCGTGATATACAAAACATTTGTCGGTATATGAAAAGTTTGTCACTATATTAAAAGTGGGTCGCTATGGTTTTATGGTAAGCTAAAAAGTGTTGCCGCTTTATGGAAAGGTTGTGGCCATATAAAAAGTTTGTCGGTATATGAAATGTTTATGGCAATGGTTTTATGAATATATGAATAGTTTGTTGCTATATCAAAGTTGTCTATATATCAAAAGGTTGTCGCTATATTAAAGTCTCGTCACCATGATTTATGAATAAGTCAAAATTAGTCGCTATATAAAGAGTTGGCCGCAATGTAAAAATTTTGTCGATATATGTAAACTTTGTCGGTATAATAAAAGTTTGATGCTATGGCAGAAGCTTGTCACGATGGTTTTATGTTATATTATAAGTTTTTTTGTATATAAAAAGTTTGTCGCTAGAGGAAAAGTTGGGTGCCATGGTTTTATGATTATATGGAAAGGTTGTCGCTATACCAGAAGTTTGTCAATATAGTACAAGTGTCACTATGGCTTTATGGTGAAATAAAAAATGTTTTCGCTATTTCAAAAGTTTTTCACAAACTGAAAAGTTTCTCAGTATAGTTTTATGATTAATTGCTAATGTTGGTGATTGTATGAAAAGTTTGGCGGTGCATTAAAAGTTAGAGGCTATATTAAAATATTGTCGTTATCGTTTGTCAGAATATGAAATTTTTTTCGAAATGGTTTCATGAATGGCATGATAGTAGTAACATTGTTTGTATCAAACTTTTCTCGCTATGGTTTTATGATGACACTAAAATTTTGTCGCTATACCAAAAGTGTGTCGCTATAGTGAAAGTTTCAGACTATATAAAAAAATATGTCGCTATAGCAAAAGTTAGTTGCTATATAAAATGCTTGTTGCAATATGGAAACTTTGTCGATAAAGTAAATGTTAGTTGCTATGGTTTTCCAAGTATATCACAAGTTTGTGTGGTTTCTATGGTTTTATGATGACACCAAAAGGTTGTCCCTATAAGAAAAGTTTGTCGCTATATCAAAAGTTTGGCACCATATGAAAAGTATGTCGCTATTTCTCGCTATACCAAAATTTGGTTGGTATATACAATGAGTGGCGCTACATTAAAAGATGCTAGATAATTTTGTCTCTTTGTAAATGTGTTGTTTTACCAAAAGTTTGGCGCTATAGAAAAAAATTGTCGCTATATTAAAAGGCTTGAAGCTATGGTTTTACGAATGTATCAAAATTTTGAAGGTATAGCGAAAAGGTGTCGCAATCTATGAAATGTTTGTTGGTATATGACAACTTACTTGGTACATATAAAGTTAGTCGCTATATGTAAATTTTGTTGGTATATTAAAAGTGGGGTGGTATGGTTTATTTCTCATGTCAAATGTTTCGTCGCTTTATGAAAAGGTTCTCGCCATAAATAAAGTTTGTCACTACATGAAATGTTTGTCGCAATGGTTTTATGCTTAACTGAATAGTTTGTCCCTATATCTAATTTGTGGCTACCCTTAAAAGGTTTGCGCTATATTAAAATATTATCTCCATGTTTTATGATTAAGTGAAAACTATGTTGCTACATAAAGAGTTGTTCGTAAAATCAAAACGTTGCCCATATATGTCAAGTTTGTCGGTATATCAAAATTCTATGGGTTTATGATAAGTTAAAAAAATTTGTTAATTCCAAATTTTGGCGATTGTATCAACATTTTGTCATTGTATTTAAATTTAGATGGTACATTAAATGTTTGTAGTCATCGTTTGTCACAATATTAAAAGTTTGTTGAAATTGTTTCATGAATGGCATTAGAGTAGTTACATTATTCATATCAAACGTTTGTTGCTATATGAAATGTTTGTGGATCTATGACAAGCTTGCCTCACCATTTCTTTATTATATGCAAATTATGTCTGTATATGAAAAGTTGGTCTCCATTGTTTTATGATTATAAAATAATAGGGTAAAAATAAATATTTATTATATAAAAAATTTGTCTCTATATTTGTTGAAAGTATGTCATAAATGAATATGCACTTTGACAATTTGGGCAACAAATATTATAAGTTTTGAGTGATAACAATATCAATAGTGTAGTGCAATATCATGAATTGAACACGGCCACATTTGCTTTCCATTTAACATGTTGAAAGAAACGAAAAAGAAACCACAGTATAGTATTGCCAATTGCAAACAAAATAAATGAATCATTTTTTTCTCTCAAAAGTAGAAACACACAGTTGAAAATGTAAATTTTTTTTCTTCAACTACATTTGATAGAATTTTTTTTTCCACATTGTTGACAAAGTACTAAATAAGAGAACTAATGCAAATTCATTCACGGATAACATTATTGAAATAGAGTAAATATTCAAACTTTCAACTGCATAAAACAAGAAAGGAAATTTAATTGTCATGGACATGATAACTTCGAGGTTCAACAACGCATTCCATAATGATTGTGTTGTCTTGTATTGAGGATATGTTACTTGTATATTAATGATGGAGGAAGTTAAAAGTCACTATATTTTTGTTAGTTTTTTGTATGCCTCCATGGTCTGCTACAATGTTCATGTCCCCTTCAATGCAGCTCACCCTTTCTTCCAACTCTAGTTGTTTTCTTTTCAAATGTTCTATTTCCTCGTTGAATACCTAATTCACTTGTTAGCGACCTATCCAGTCATCGATATTCTTGTCATCTTGTTTGTGGATCCAATCTTCCCATGCATATGTTACGTTTCTAGATTCCATGTGTAAATAACGAATAGAGTCCATCAAAGAAATGACCGTGGACTTCATCAACCATCATCGCTCAATTGTAACTTCATAGCAACACTATTGGGATTCATATACATTCTTTGGAATATAGATGCTCTCAGTAGTCATAGTCATCCACACTGTAAATTTATCAGTATATCTTACACAGACTACCCATTGATTCATAATGTTAAGTCACCATAATCCTACTATATTCATAGTTAAATAATTATTAAAGGGACATCCAATTTTCTACAAAGATTAAACTACTTCCAAGCTCCAATATTGAACCTCCAGGTTCACTCTAAAATTACATGCATCCATAAAACGAAAACCTTACATTACTTTTGTATCCCCTTCGAAATATGGAATACTTTAGTCTCCTCCAGGTTGCAAACATGCATATGATTAAGAACATAATCATGCCACCCACAACACCTAAACTTACAGGTATTCTGTAATTTGAAGATTTGTCTCTGCTACTAATCGGTGGTGTTTCCTCAGTGGATATTTTGTTTGAAGAATTATACATACTACTACTAATTGGTGTAGAAACATTCGTGTTGTTTTTGCAGAGGAAATGCAAGCACAATGGAATTAAAGAAATGATCAATACCATAACGAACCATAGTGAAGTCTAGTCAAAATATATCATTACTAGTCATAACAGGAGATGAAACAATCAAATAATTTCCATTTTTTTGTTAAAACTGTCGAAACTACATTTAACTATAATTTGAATTTCCAACCTTGATATAAATTTTCTTTCTTACCACTAGGAGGTCTCAGAGTATGTAGTGCAAGAAATTTTAGGAATAGGAGAAATTGTACTCTGAATAGAGTGAGTGGTTCGGTGTTAGCCATAGAATGGCTGAGCTAAATGAGAAGGAGGAGAACACACTTAATCTTTGGACTGAGGAACATGATTTCATGATCATAAACAATGGAGACAAAGTATGAGTATTATTGTTATGCTTTTTATAAGTACAGTCTTGAATATAATTCATTTTTCTCATACATTGTAATGATGTGTTGAATCCAATGTAATCTACATGTGAAAATTGATGAACTAAAAGGAAAAGCCAAATATCTGGGTTTGTACTTTTTTGACCGTTGGTGCTTTGAAGTCGAGGATTTGCACGAAATCTATAAAATGTTGAAAGGGGAATTGAAGATTGTCTTCGTTTCCATGGATCATTTTGAGCAGGATTTCTAGGAATCCTTCCACAGCATGCCATGGCTTTCCCTTCCATTCTCAGATGAAAAGACAAGGAATAAGTTTTGTGAGACCTTCCAGGTCTTTGATTCCATACATAACAACACTCCATGCCTGGTTGTTTTGGACAAAGAGGGAAGCATAATAACCACTAAAGGTGTGTATATCATTGAAGAATATGCTGTTAAGGCATATCCATTCATTGTAGAGAGAGTTGAGGTGATGAGTGCCACGGTGGAGGCCATAAGAGTTGCACAAACAATAGATCCTTTTCTGATATCTGATGAATGATATTTTATCCTTGGCCATGGAGGAAGAAAGGTCAATGTTTTCCCTTTTTCACTTGTGTTTTCCTTTGACTGTAAATCTGGATCTCAGCTCTTTTTATGAGAATGCCTATAAACCTAGATATTGGCTCTTTTTATGAGAATGTAGGGAAGAAATATTTACTCTCAGGGAACGTGGTGCTAATTATTTATATGTTTTGAATTTGGGAACAACAGGTCCTGGTATCTGAGCTCATGGGAAAGACAGTTGCTCTGTATTTATTAAACTTTAATTGTTACCCTTTCCAAATTTTGACTCCAATGCTTATAAAGGCATACAATGAACTCAAGGAAAGGGGAGAACAGTTTGAGGTTGTTTTCATTACTAGTGACAAAATGCAGGAGGATTTTGAAGAATACTACAACAACATGCCATGGTTGGCTCTTCCATTCGGTGATTACACTAAGAAGCATCTCTCATAGTAGTTCATGGTTTATTTCCTCCCATTCTTGATTGTCATTGGTCCAGGTGGAAAAACTATGACAAATGCTGGCAAAACTGCACTGGCCACCCATGTAGCCAAGGCTTATCCCTTCACTGATGCTCATTAATTGTGCGCTTGTGTCCCTTCCACTTCAGGTGCCAGCTAGTTTACTTAATTCAAAACCCTTCGCAATCCTATTTAGTTAATTTAGGTAATACACTCCTGTTTAGTTAATCCAAAACCCTTCGCACTCCAATCCCATGTGTAGAGCAAATACAGCCATCCAATTTGGTAGACAGATGAAGAATATCCGATTTTCTTCAATCTTGACCTTGCAAACCTAATTACTGATTAAAATCATGTGATCGTGTATAGGGAAAAATGTTAATACTTTAATTACGCCTATCGACGTAAAAATAATGCCTTTTTCAAAATTGCTACAATCATAAGCAACCACAATTTTCTATTTAATAATCATCACTTTTTGGTGTTCCATATTACAACATAAAAACTTAATTATTATAATTAGTAACTATTAGAAAAGAATTTAAAAGAAAAGGCATCAAAATTAATCACAAATTCTATTATAAAACAATTATATATTCGTGTTATTTATGGAAGAACCTTCGATGTACAAGGAGAATCCTAAAACCTAAGTCTCATGGTTATTCCTTAAAACAACTGGCTCTATGTTTTCTACAAGAAAATCATAACCCTTTTATGTTTGTCAGTTTTTAATACCAGCATATTCATATAATGCGTTCTTCCCCTCCACCCCGTGAGAAAAATAGTGTTCCATATAATCTGCATAAATGAAATTCCTGAACAAGCATGGATAAGTTTCATCAATGTGTTCCAGTGCTCGATTGATCTCTGCTTTGAATTCAGGAGCATAAAAGACGCCAATGGACAGCCTAGCCCTCCAATGGTATGTCATTACTCGATGTTCTATGCTCTTGTATATTCCATTAGTTATTACCTAACAAACTAACCACATTGCATTCAACAAAACATTTCTAAGAGGACGATTAATTTGTAAGGATCATAATAAGTTTATCTCCATCAAGTTTCCAATGTTAATAACTAGAGCATAAGGAATTGGTTGCACAACTATCCATCGATCATCGTTGAGGACATTTAATCCTACTATTTTATCTTCTTGCATTAAGAGTGTAATTCCAGTCATGTCTCCATGTGGGCTAAGGCCAAAAAGAAGATTTGGTCTTGGGCACTGAGGATAGTAATTCATCCTCATTTTCTTGTATGGCTCTCTAAACTTCTTCTCAAAGAAATTAGGATTTAACTATAATGTCTCGACAATTAAACTCGACAGCTTGGCAGCAAGAATTTTAATTTCAATGTTGTATGCATTAATGATCTACCTGCCAAAAAATCCACATATATTGATTAGTTAAAAGAAAATTGTAGCGATTTTGTGTTATAAAAAATTAATTGTTCTCTATATGTGCAAAATATGTAGAGCTAGTGAACCTGAAATCAATGGATTGAAGTGGCCACACATTCATATCTCTAATGTCCAAAGGAGATATTATCAAACCCAACAAGTCACCCCAATCCATTTTTTGTTCTTATGACACAACAAATGTCTAGACATAGCCCTTAAGCTCTCTTGGATTCACTGTGTGCTTCTGTTTCTCCTCTAAAGGAAGTGTTGGAAAAATGTAATTACTTGCAGATCGGTACTTGACTTCCAGCCGACTCTGTCAGAGTATGTACAAGTGAAGATCTTGTTTGTCAGTCTGACAAGAAGGAAGAGTCCACGAGTGGGTAATGCATACCATGTCAAATTTATTTCTGAAGCTAAGTTGTTAGGTAGATAGTTATTACAGTATTTAATGGCAAGTCAGTCGGCCCCTGTAGTAGCAATTTTCAGATTGCCTATAAATAGAAGAAGAAAATTGTAAATCAGTTTACAGAAACAGAGACAACACAGACATTAGATAGCAGAGGAACTTAGCGTGAGAAAGAGAATTCGAAGATCAAGCTTCTGTGCATGTGATTTAGTAAAAGAGATGAAGCTCTATAGAACGACCAGTCTAGACCGACCAGTTTGTAACCGACAAGTTTGTAATACTTTGTATTTCTGCATAGTTAAATATATGAAATAGTTTGTGGTTGAATGCATGATTATTTGGCCACACATATTTCCAAACTTACTTTTGTAAATGTCTTTTACAATTATTGATAAGTGAAAGATCAAAGAACCCCTAAATATCTCACCGCGTGAAAGTTCCAGGTTTTACGACACATTGGTCGACTCAAGTATTGCTACATATTTGGGCATATGTTTTTCATAAGTTATTTGGATTTGTAAATGTGTATATTTTACTTCATCTTACTCACAGGTGAAAAGCATTTGTAATTTCTTAAGTCTTTAGACTAAGAAACATATTCTGTAGATTTTGACCAAAGTGAGCTGACTAGAGTGGTCAGTTGTATAAGCAAACTAGAGTGGTCGAGCCGACTAGAGTGGTCGAGCCGACTAGAGTGGTCAAAACTGACTAGAGTGGTCGAGTTGACTAGGGTGGTCGGAACCGACTAAAGTGGTCGAGCCAACTAGAGTGGTCGGTTGAGTCAGCTGACTGAAGCAGTCGACTTAGTTGAAGGCAAGTAGTGAGCTGACTTAGTCAAAGAAAAGAAGAGAGCCGACTTGATCAAAGTAAAAAGTGGTCGAGGTAAAAACCGGTCGGACAAGTAAGTCGAAGTAATTTTGTTCGAGTGAAGGACCGACTAAAATTTATAAACTTGTCTATTCGAACATAGACAAGTTTCACCCGACTAGAAAAAGGGTAAAATGGTCGGCGTGAAAAGTGAAAATTAAAACTTAATATCGACTGATCCCTAAAACAAAGTTTAGTCGGCTTGGTTTTGGATATCTATTATTAGAGCAAGGTTATATCAGAGCAAGGTTTATATCAGCCCAAGATTTTAGGAAAGAAATCTTGTCTTAAAAAGTGGAAATTAATTTTCTAAGGAAAGTTAATTAAAAAAATTAAAAAATGGCTTCCACTTCTGGTTCATTGCAACCTCCAAGTTTTACAGGAAAGAATTATGAATATTGGTGTTTAACAATGAAGGCTTTATTTAGAGGTCAATATGTCTGGGAGATAGTCCAGCATGGTTATGCAGAACCAGCAGACATGGCATCATATAACAATCTCACACAGGCTGAGAAAGATGTCTTGAGAGAACAGAGGAAGAAAGATGGAAAAGCTCTGTTTTTCATAGATCAAGCTATGCATGCAAGAATACTCCCAATAATAGAAGCAAAGGATAATTCTAAGGAAGCATGGGATACATTAGAGACTACCTATCAAGGTTTGGTTAAGGTAAAGACATCGAAGCTGCAGATTCTGAGAAAAGATTTTGAATCTCTATCAATGAAAGATTCAGAGAATGTAGACACATTCTACACCAGAGTTGTTGGGTTGATAAACCAAATGAAATCTCATGGAGAACCCATATCAGACCAAAGGGTTGTTAAAAAAATTCTTAGAAGTCTTCCCCCAATATTTTAAAACTTGGTTGTGACCTTAGAGGAACACACAAACATGTTGATATTTACCATTGATGAGCTGCAAGCTTCACTCATCAATCATGAACACAGAATCAGTAGATCATAGACATCATTAGAAGGTGCATTTGCAGCATAGTCATCCATAATCCATGGTAGAGGTAGGGGGAGAAACAACTTCAGAGGCAGAGGAAGAAGTTCTTCAAGAGGAGGACGAGGCAGAAGTTCTGCAAATGTTGGTGGCAGAGGAGATAACCAGAACCCAAGTCAGCCAAGTGGCCAGAGGTTTGATAAATAAAAAATTCAATGTCATTACTGTAAGAAGTTTGGTCATTATGCATATGAATGCAGGAAGAAGCAATATGACCAAGGAAGGCAAAGCCCAAGTCAATCGACCAACACCAGCACTTCGACAAGTGCAATGTTAATGAAATCAACATCTCCACTTGAATGCAATGCTGTTCAAGAAATTCCACATGACATATGGTACTTAGAATCAGGATGTAGCAACCATATGACTGGTAATTTAAATCTGTTTTCCAGTCTAGACACTTCAGTTAAAACTAATGTTACACTTGGAAACAATGTCCAAGTTATTGTCTTAGGAAAATGCACTGTTGATATTCTAACCAAATAGGGGGAGAGTAAGTATATCCCTAATATCTATCATGTCAAAGGTCTGAAACGTAATCTGTTAAGCATTGGACAATTGTTACAAAAAGGCTACAGAGTCTACATGGAAGATGAACACTGTGTGATCAAAGACAAGTGTCCAAGCGACTAGCTGATAGAAAAAGTGCCAATGACAAGCAACCGCTTGTTTCCATTGAGGATAGTTCCTCACATAAAAGGGAATACAAAGACAGGAGCTGCATTCAAGGCAGAAAGTGAAGAAACAGTCGAGCTCCTCGACAAGAGAGAAAATTGCAGCGCTAATTTGCAACCTGCATTTCAGACAGAAGTTCAGGATGAATCCTGGTTGTGGCATTTCAGATTTGGACATCTGAATTTTGGTGGGCTGAAGCTACTGCACACAAAGAATATGGTGAAGGGATTACCATTGATCAATAGACTAGAGAGGGTTTGTGAAGGCTACATTTTTGGCAAGAAGCACAGAGAGACATTTCCAGTTAGAAAGTCCTATAGAGCACGCACACCACTTGAAATTAAGCACTCTGACATCTATGGTCCAATGCAGACATCATCCATTGGTGGTTGCAACTATTTTCCAACCTTTATTGATGATTAATCTAGAAAGACATGGGTATATTTCTTGAAACACAAATCTGATGCATTTGGTTATTTTCAGTAGTTCAAGGCACTCGTGGAGAACCAGAGTGGTCATTGCATCAAGATTTTAAGGACCGACAGAGGAGGTGAATATGTTTCAAATGAATTTATGAATTTTTGCAAGACCCATGGCATACAAAAACAATTCACTGCACGGTATACACCTCAGCAGAACGATATAGCTGAAAGAAAGAACAGAACCATCATGGAGATGGCACGCAGCATGTTGGCAGCCAAGCATTTTCCAAATGAGTATTGGGGTGAAGCAGTCGCAACTGTTGTATACATTATGAACCGGTGTCCAACAAAGAGTGTGAAGAACAAAGTTCCCCAAGAATCATGGACAGGTATGAATCATATTGTTTCCCATTTAAAAGTTTTTGGTTGTGTTGCATATGCTCATTTTCCAGATGAGTTGAGAAGGAAGCTAGACAAGAAGGGGCAGAAAAGTATTTCTGTCAGCTATTCAGAAGACACAAAAGCATACAAGCTATATGACCCCATCACAAGGAAAGTGATAATCAGTCGAGATGTTCAATTTGTTGAGAATGAATCATGGGATGGAACCGTCGACATAAATTTCAAGATTGTGTCGAACGTCGACAATGATGATATGGAAGAGGAAGTGGTTCAAATACCACATGTAAGTCAACCGGTCGGAGCACCATCGACTCCCATGACACCAACACATGGTTCAACACAAGGACCATTGACACAAGTAGCATCTCAAGCTACACCGACAAGTACACCAAGTAGACAGCAGACTCCATCAAGCATTTCGTCGAGGTCGACATCGACAAAACCGGTGAAGACAAGAAGTATACGGGAGATATATGAAGTTGGTACACCTAATTCATTCTCTCTCTTTGCATTATTTTCCCCTATATATGATCCACTAAAATTTGAAGAAGTTTTTGAAGAAGAAGTATGGGCACAATCCATGGATGAAGAAATAGAATGCATTGAGAAAAACCATACATGGGAACTGGTCAATGTACCAAAAGACAAGGATGTAATCAGTGTCAAATGGATTTATAAGACAAAGCAATACACTGATGGGAATGTGCAAAAGCACAAAGCAAGAATGGTAGCAAGAGGGTTCACACAGCAACCCAACATCGACTTCAATGAAACGTTTGCACCTGTTGCACGCATGGATACAATCAGAATAGTTTTGGCCATTGCTGCAAAAAACAAATGGCATGTTCATCAAATGGATGTCAAGTCGGAATTATTAAATGGATATCTAGAAGAGGAAGTATATGTGGAATAGCCACAAGGGTATGAATTTCCAGGTCAAGAGCACAAAGTGTACAGGTTGAAAAATGCACTCTATGGTTTGAAGCAAGCTCCTAGATCTTGGTACAGTCGGATTGATTCCTATCTCATTGAAAATGGATTTCACAGAAGTGAAAGTGAACCGACTTTATACACCAAAGTTGATGAGCAAGGTAAGATGTTAATTTTCTGCCTGTATGTAGATGATTTAATATTTACTGGTGATTATGGCATAGAAGATTTTAAAACAGTCATGGAAATTGAATTTGAAATGACTGATCTAGGGCTTATGAAATTTTTTCTGGGCATTGAATTTCAGCAGTCTGAAAGTGGTATCTTTATATCATAGTATAAGTATGCAAGTGAAGTTTTAAAAAGGTTTAACATGTCTAACTGCAAGACAACCCCAACACTAGTGATAACAGGTTTAAAATTGAGCAAGGATGATGAAGGATCCACTGTAGATCCTACGCTATTCAAAAGGCTTGTTGGAAGCCTTATGTATTTGACAACAACAAGACCAAACATTATGTATGGTGTAAGTCTGATCTCAAGGTTCATGGAGTCACCAAAAGACTCACATTGGCAAGCAGGTAAAAGAATTCTGAGGTATGTAAGTGGCACAAAAGACCTTGGTATTATGTATTCAACCTCAAAAAATTTTAAACTCATTGGTTACACTGACAGTGAAAACGGAGGCAGCATAGATGATAGGAAAAGCACATTTGGATACACATTTCATTTTGGTACAAGTGTTGTTTCATGGGATGAAGCAGAGTATGTTTCAGCAACAAGTGCTGCATGTCAAGCTATCTGGATGAGGAGAGTCTTAAAAGACTTGTCACAGAACCATAAAGAACCGATAACGATCTTCTGTGATAACAATTCAGCCATAGCATTATCAAAGAATCATGTGTTTCACAAGAGAAACAAGCACATTGACACAAGGTTTCATTTTATAAGAGAGTTGGTGAACGACAAGGAAATTTGTTTGGAATTTTACAGGTCTGAAGATCAACTTGCCGACATCTTCACAAAGCCATTGGAAAAGGAAACATTCCAGTATCTACATAGTTATATTGGAATGAAAATTTCTCCAAAATGAACTCTGTCATAAACAGAGCATGTCTAAGCTTCGAAACATTTTGTAAATTTTGTTTTAAAAGTCCCCATCTGCTCATAATTAAGGGGGACTGTTGGAAAAATGTAATTACTCGCAGATCAGTACTTGATTTCCAGCCAACTCTGTCAGAGTCTGTACAAGTCAATATCTTGTCTGTCAGTCTGACAAGAAGGAAGAGTCCACATGTCAAAACTCCAAATTTTCCAAAAAATTTAAAATTTTTAAATGCATATAATTTTCATATTTACAGAAAACTAATTATTAAATTAGTTATACATTACCAAATTTATTATCTGAATTATCTATATGGTTATGTTTAGCTTATAGAACAGTTCTTTTCAGTTTACTGACTTGTTTTCTTAATGCGACTACAAGGTGGAACTGTCATGAAATTCTGGGCTTACTTAGCTTCTGAGCTAAGGAAGAGGTTTTCCTATTATGACAAACTTACAGGTAACAAGTTTGGGTGCTGCCAGTTCGTAATTTTAAAGCATTCAGCTAAAAGTTCTTCGCATGAAAAATAAATCTGTAAAGTATACAAATGCTAAACAAATTTCCAAGCTTAAGGAGTTAAAAGAAAAATCATTTATCTGTCCTTCTTTTTAAGATGCTAAGGAGAAGAGATTTACAATTTTAACTGTGATGGCGACAGTTGCTTTTCTTCTAGTAGACGTAAATTATAGTTCTTAAAGCATTTTGATCTATTTGATGTCCACTAAATTCGTTAAGTGTAGAAAGCCTTAAA
This sequence comes from Pseudotsuga menziesii, assembly GCA_001517045.1. Lineage (NCBI taxonomy): Eukaryota > Viridiplantae > Streptophyta > Pinopsida > Pinales > Pinaceae > Pseudotsuga > Pseudotsuga menziesii. Next base: position 367,611 of record LPNX010474666.1, read on the forward strand.
TATTTCTTTACGAGAAGAGTAATAAATGGAATAGTTATAAAGTCAGTAGTTTAATTTAAAAAGAAGAATACACGTAGTTACTATTTACGCCATGATTATCTTGTCAACTTGGCCACTGCTTGAATGAACATGGTGTATATTGATAAAAGTTTATGTACTAACATCTTACTTCTATTATTTTGAAGATAAAAGGGATTATAACCTTCTTGCATACTATACTTATTTAAAATATATTAGTATTGGAGGGTTTAATTCCTCTATACATAATTACTTGGAAAGTTGTGTTCAGTTATGGCATATATATCTATATCATCTGAATTTCAAGTTAATCCGTTAAGCATTTGGAGTCTTATCAGGCATAACACATATCTTGCTAGTTAAATATAATTCTTACAATGATGATGAGACTAATATTAGCAAGAAAGGTATTTATCAAGGAATAAATTTATGAATTTTTTCCATGACAAAACAATTAACCTATACTTTGAATAAAGTTAAGCTGGTTTGCATATAAAAGCCATGTTCATTAAACAAGGGTCATAGGATAGATCCTTCCCAATAAGAGTCTATGGTTTACCTTTGTTTAGGCTCTATAATCTTTTATGAAAATATCCTTATCCTTCTTTATAAACAAAATATACTAAGTTGATAGTTGATTCTACCTGTGCTTATGTTATAAACACTTGGTTGGAGAATATTTAATTAAATAAGTCCCCATTAAGAAGGATAAACATTATAGATTCTTTCTAAAAACATAAACAAGGTTTATTAAACCATGGTTATTGACTGTTGAATAAATTATTACCATAATGTATTGTAATGGGCCGTAAGTTCTCTACGCGGTTGATAAGCTTTGCAACCAAGTTATATGGTAATGATTTTTGATATCATGCAACGTCTATGTAGGTTGACTTTGGATTTAGATTATGGTTGATTCTCTAATTATTAAATGATTGAAAAGGATACTCGTGAGGGAAAAGATCACTGGAACTATAGAATTGAACTCACCATAATAAATTTGATTTGCGGGCTGTCGTGGCATCATTTGGGCCATGCAATGCATAAATAAAAGGCCCACTTGTAACCCTAGAATTATTATTTCTTTTTCATTCTCACCTCTGTCTGTGCTGCTACTGCACTCGACCTCCATCTCGTTCTCTGTGACTAGCTCGAATGGCATTGTCTCCCCTAACTTTGGTCCTTTTCCCTGTGTAATTTCTGCTTTGGAGACTGAGAGAAGGCTGTAATAGAATGCCCTCGTCGCTTAGATTAGAAGGGTTTCAATTCTCCTGGGGTTTTAACCTCCACTGCTTGCTCTACTTGGCGTCTGTCAGTTTGCAAGTCGTTTTTCCCTTGGCTCAGCAGTGGCAGTCGAAGTTTGTTTCTCTTAAGTAATTAGTGCATAGGGTTTTGTAGTGTTGGCTACGACCCAAGTGGTACACTTGCTCAGTAAAAATTTTCAACTCTCAGCTGCTGTAGGTGGATACAGTGTTAGTAACCTCCAACTTTTTGTGGCGGATAAAAGTCTGTCTCCTCCTTGTGTTGGTTGTTTTGTTGCTGGTTATCGGTGGTTACATTTCCTTCAAGTATTGAGGTAAGAAAGTATTCGACTCTTTTGTTTTAATCCAGACTCTTTTATTTATAAAGATGTTACTCCTAATACATCACATTAACAGTAAAAATGTGATGAAATCGTAGGTATAAACCTATCTCTTTCTCTCTGCACAGCTGGTTCCAGGTGGCGGCGACTTGATGTTTACGGTAAGCCATGGACTTGCCATGGCTGTTCTACCTTGTACAAACCCTTCTGGGATTTTGAAAGTTGGTCGTTGCGGCCTGAATAAAAATTCTGGGTTTTGGTTATTCTGGTTATTTGATTCACTTATTTCAATCGGTGTTAAAACCCTTGCTTAAAGCAGGGTTCTTCGGCTATGGCCGCGAGTGTAAATTTCGTCTTGTTTTGGATACTGTGTTTAAATATATAAAAGGAGAGGCTGTAACAGTCTCACTCTATGGATTTTAATTACGGCCGTGAGTAAGAATACTGTGTTTAACTCTACAGTTGTTAATTCTGTTGTATATTTTGGACTATTAGGGTTTTACCCTAATTTTGACAGTATAAAAAATATATCACAACTTCTTTTAAATTACTGTTAATTTATACTTCTCTTCTAAAAAATATGAGGGTTATTAGTTATGTTTCATCATATATGGTTAAGCTCGATAAGTCGAGCATTTTGTCACTTTGTTAAATATTTCCTGTGCGATAATGTACTTGATTATACCCAAACATCTTTTTTTTAAAATTCAATGCTAGGTTTTTCCTGTACATGATTTATATATTGACTTACTTTTTCATTAAAGGAATTGTAAATGTTGTTTATAGTTTATACCCTTCATAATATAGGGTGTTTATGTTTTTAACGAAGTTCTTAAGTAACTGTTAGTTTATCTTGGAGTATAGAAACTATATTTTAATTCGGGTTTACATTAATGAGTTAAGAACATTACTTGTAATTACATATTAGTACTATTCCTATAAAGCATATGATAGGAAGATATATTATTGTTGATTATAAAAAGATTTTATATTACCTCTAGGTACTATTACTCCTAACTTAATCTAACTTGTATGTGTATCGAGAGATAGTATTTTGGTCTTTGTTTATTTATAAACATAAATAAGATAGTCTATTTCTATTGTGTTCTTATACTTACAGTACTAAATACTTTTATAGAAGTATTATCTATATTCTATCTTATCTTGTTATGTTACCAGTTAATAAAAATAAAAAAACTAACTATGCCCTGCACTGTTAACATCTTAAAAAGTATAGGTCGGCAATTCTATATTTTATTATACTTAGATAGAACAGAGATGAATAAAATAACTTACATTACTATCAATATAAATTCTGAAAGTAAATACTGTATCAGGAACAGTTTTATCTACCCAAGCATATTATTCAGTAAATAATATAACTTTATACTCTACTTCTAATAAACTGATAGTCCAGTTTTATCACTACTCCTGAAAAAAAGTTATTTCATCTGGTTAACAAAATAAAAGAAAATAATTTATAATTGCATCAACATTCTATTCTGTATTTTCATCATACTATCTTTATTTATAATTTCACCTACTAGTGTTGGAGTATGGTCTGGATTACTCCAGATGAGGAAAAACATAGGTGGGGTTTTAATTCTCATCTAATAGATTCTATTACTAAACAAACTAAGAATAACTTCTTTACTAAATCAACTAAATCATTACCTCATAAACTACAAACATAACATTCAATCATACATAGATATTAAAACAAAGATTATTAGATAACATAACCTATTCTTGAGCTTGGACGACAAGAGCAATAGGAGGTCGTTCCTCCCTACTAATTCCTAGAGAGCACTCAAACAATGACTCCTCAGGACCCTCAAGCTTGCTCTGGTCTCCCTGGCTGGAACTAGGTGCAACAATAATCAAGTACCAGTCTTCAGATCCAATAAAAATTCCTGAACTTATGCGTAAGTTCTCTTAGCTAGAAAGCCATCTCAGACCAAGTTACTGCAGAATATCTCTCGAAAACACTTACCTTACAGTTTTCCCTTTTCCCCAATGAATTCCTTGAAGAGCATTCCTCCTGAATAATTCTTCTCTTGGAAAATATCTGAGCAGCCTCTACTCTATTCATTGGGTACTTTTAAAATATTGCCTAGGTTGTTTTGGGTTAGTTGTCATTTATTGAGCCACCTGCTCTGATCCCACGTTCTTGGGGGATCATGACCCCGAATGTAGGGAAGTTGCCACCTACAACATAGGAAGTGTTTGAGGATGCTGCCACTTGTCTTTTTCCCTCCAGCTAGTTCCTTCCAGCAGTTTGACCAGTACACTCTTATTAACAGCTCTCCAAAGCTGTTGTCTCCACTTCTTATTTATTAATAATAAAATATTCAGAAGTACATTCCACTTCTTTTGACTCTGGTGAGTCATCAGTTCCTACTTAGCATTAAATTTAACATAATGTATTAGGAAATCAAATTAAAACAATTAACATTATTTTACAAAATTGGGGTATGTGACATACACACCCCCTTAAAATGTAACATCGTCCTCGATGTTACTTATTCTTCATCCTCTGCAGTCTCCTGGAATAGATTCGGGTATGCCTCCCACATCTTACATTCCAATTCCCAGGTAGCTTCTTTAGGACTAAGGTGCTTCCATTGCACCTTCACCTGTCCAATGGTGCGGTTCCGCAGAGTAATGTCCCTCCTCCCGAGGATACAGTCTGGTTCCACCATAATTTTTCCTTCTGGTTCCACCTGTACAACATTCCAATCAACCACATGAGTAGCATCATGAACATACTTTTTCAAAATAGAGATATGAAAAAAATTATGTACTTTCAAGTTAGGTGGTAATGCTAGCTGGTACGCAACTTGACCAATTCTAGATAAAATTTTGAATGGACCACAGTAATGTGGTGCTAGCTTTGCACAACTCCCCAATCTTAGAGAGATTTTCTTTGGTCTTACCTTTATAAACACGTGCTCACCTACCTGGAACTCCTTCAGAGTTCTTTTCAAATCTTCTTGGCTCTTTTACCGATCTTATGTCACCTTCAAATTTTCCTGCACTTGCTTCACAATCTCTTCCATTTCTTTCAACAATTCTGGTCCTAACACTAATCTATCTACTGGATTATTCCAAGAGATAGGTGTGTTTCATTTATGTCCATATAAAACTTCAAACGGACTGAATTTAGCTGATGACTGATAGTTGTTATTATATGTGAACTCTGCTAGATGTAAATAGTCTTCCCACTTACCTGGCTGATTTTTAACATACATCCTCAATAAATCCTCCAGCACCTGATTCACTCTTTCAGTCTTCCCATCTGTTTGAGGATGGAAAGAGGTGCTGAAATTCAGTGTTGTATTTAATTCCTTAAACAAGGACTTCCAAAAATTTCCTGTGAATTTAGGATCCCTGTCTGAAATTATAACCTTCGGTACTCCATGCAAATGAAAAATCTGCTTTAAGAATATGTCAGCTATGTTGGCGGCCTTGTAGGTGGTTTTGACAGGAATAAAATGTTTTGCCTTGCTCAACTTGTCAACTACCACCATAATAGATTCATTTTGATTCTGATTTCTAGGCAGTCCAGTAATAAAATCTAAGCTAATTACTTCCCATTTCCAGTTGGGAATAGGTAAAGGTTGTAGCAAACCAGCCGGATGTTAGTTTTCGGTTTTCACTTGTTGACAGTCCAAACATCTAGCTATGTATTCAGCTGCCTCGGATTTCATATTAGGCCAAAAATATTTTTTTCTTAGCATGGTTACAGTCTTGTGGTAACTTGGATGTCTTGAGTAAGGTGTTTTATGGACTTCGTCCATAATTAACAACTTAACCTTAGGTACATTAGGCACATACAATTTATCTTTAAATAATAAAAATCCATTTGCATTTAAACTATATCCTTTTATTAAGATTTCTGTAGGTTTTTCCTTAGCTGTAATTTTCAATTTCTGATAATTTTCATCTTGTTTTACCCCTTCGTTAAGCTGTTCATTTAAATAAAAAACATAAGTGTTGATTGCTGCTGTAAAGTTCAGCTTTGCATTTCTACTTAAAGCATCAGCCACCTTATTTTCCTTACCCTTTATGTCCTGGATTTCAAAATCATATTCACTCAAGAAGGCTAACCACCTTGCTTGTCTTGCATTTAAGTTAGGCTGATCTAAAAGATATTTCAGTCATTTATTATTAGTCATTAGAATAAATTTTCTACCTATTAAATGATGTCACCACATTTTTAAGGCATGTATAATAGCCGCAAGTTCTAGATTATAAGTTGCATAATTCTTTTCATGAATTTTTAACTTCCTAGACTCATAGGAAATGACATGCCCTTCTCGAGTTAAAACATTTCCTAAGCCATCATTACAGTTATCTATGCATACCACAAAATCCTTATTAGGATCTGCTATTCTTAGAATAGGTGTACTTGTCAATAAGGTTTTTAACTTCTTAAAACTTTCTTCACACTTTTAGTTTCAATCAAATTTCTTACCTTTCTTTTGCAAAGAAGTGATTGGATTTTCTATTTTTGAGAAGCCTTCAATGAATCTCTGGTAATAACCGGTAATTCCCACGAATGACCTAACATCTATTACATCTTTTGGGACCAGCCAATCTTCGATTCCCCGAATCTTTTCAGGATCAACTAAAATCCCTTCCTTAGTCACTACATGACCTAAGTACTGGATTTCATCCTTAAAGAAGTCACACTTGCTAAACTTCGTGAAGAGTTGTTGTTCTCGCAACTCTTGTAGAACTCTCTTTAGGTGTTCTTTATGTTCTTCTTCCATTTTAGAGTAAATTAAGATGTCGTCGATAAACACGACAACAAATTTATCTAAGTATTTATGCATTATATTATTCATTAAGCACATAAAGATAGCTGGGGTGTTAGTAATCCCAAATGGCATTACGACAAACTCATAGTGTCCATACCTTGTTTTAAAGGCTGTCTTAAATATATCTTCATCCTTAATTCTCACTTGATGATATCCTGACCTCAATTCTATCTTTGAGAACACCGTGGCTCCACGTAGTTGATCAAATAGATCATCTATGCGGGGCAATGGATATCTGTCTTTAATAGTCATCTTGTTTAGCTGACGGTAGTCTATGCATAGTCGCATAGTTTCGTCTTTCTTTTTAACAAATATGATGGGTGCTCCCCAAGGAGACACACTAGGTTGAATGTACTTCTTATCTATTAACTCTTTTAGCTGTGACTTTAGCTCATTAAGTTCTAAAATATTCATTCGATACGGAGCTTTTGAGCTAGGTATCGCACCTGGTACCAGCTCAATAGTGAAATCCAATTCCCTCCTTGGAGGTAATCCTGGAATTTCTTCTAGGAATACGTCAGTATATTCTTTTAAAACAGGAATATCTTCTATTTTTAACTTATCTATTTCAGATTTACTTGCCTCATCTGTAATAGTTACTACATAGGCTTTACATCCTTTTCTAACAGCTCTCTTCAGTTGTAAAGCAGAAATCTGTCTAATTATAGTTTTTCTAGGAATACCCTTAACCTTTACTGGTTGTTCATCACTATTTAAGCACGTGAAAGTTTTATCATAACAACTTAAAACTACCTTATGCTTCTCTAACCAATCCATGCCAATCAGTAAATCGTATGAGCTAAGTGGCAAAACATTAAGCTTAACTGTAGTTTTAAATTCATCCATAAGTAAAGCACATTCTTTCACAAAATAGATTACTTTTCATTTTGCCCCTGTGGCTAATTGAACTAACCAGGAATTATCAAACTTATCGACAGACAAATTAAATTTTTCGGCTATTTGAGGTGCAATGTAACTAAGACTAGCTCCTGTATCAATTAAAATGGTTACCGGGGTTTGGTTAATCATACCTTCCACTTCCACCATGGATGTTTGATAGTCAGCTTGGCGGTTCTCCAAAGCTGTATTTATTCTGGGCATAGTCTTCACTAGTTCTCCAACGGTCATTTCCTCCTGCACAGTATGAATATTGCTGACTGAATTTTTCTGATTTGGGTAGACCGAGGCATAGTGCAGACCATTACATTCCCAACATTTAACAAGCTCCTTTCATTCAAAACTCTTAGTGAAATTCCCATGGTTATTTGCAGCTTCCTTGCCCTTAAAGTTATTCGAATTATTGAAAGTACCATTTCTATTTCCCTGGAAATTGTTATTGTTAGAATAATTTTTATTCTTATTATTCTTGAAATTCCTCTGGGGTACAAATTCCTTCTTCTTGAACTCACGCTGATTGTTGTTTTTCTTAGCCTTCCAGTTGGCTAAGCCTTCTTTCTTCTTGTTCTGCTCAAAATAGAAATTAGCCTTCCTCATGGCTTCCTCTAGAGTCTTCGGGTTATCATACTCAATTCTGTCCTTGATGTGATATGGTAGATAGCTGAGAAATATTTGCACTTTAGGTTCCTCATCTACTAGGTAAGGTACATACCTAAGAAAGCTTAAGAATTTGCTGTTCAAATCCTTCATAGTCATTGAACCTAACTTCAATTCATAAAATTATTTAGCTCTTTCTTCATAATATTGCTCAGAAAAAAATTTCTTCTTGAAGTACCTCTTAAAGGTACTCCAATTAACTTCTTTTTCACTGATACCCTTGACTCTCTTCAGATCTTGCCACCATATGTATGCTTTTCTGGAGAGATTATATATTGCCATTTTTTCTTTCAGCTGATTTGAATAATTGTATATATGAAAATACTTCCTCATCCCGAATAACCAGGACTCTGCTTCTTCCCCTTTTTCAGTCTCTCCATTAAAAGTTGGGGCTTTATCTTTTTAAACTCCCCTAAAATTTCCTCATATGGTCTGTATTTCTTCTTTCTGTCATACAACTCAACCTCACTACTATCATCCTAATAACTTTGTTGTTCACCGAACCCTTCAAATTATGAACTGTTTTTAGTTTCCACCAGCTTCATCCTTTCAGACCTTCTTAGTAGGATAATAACTTTGTTGTTCACCGAACCCTTCAGATGATGAACTGCTTTTAGTTTCCACCAGCTTCATCCTTTTAGACCTTCTTTGATGACTAACATCCTCAGATTCTGATCTTTTGCTCCTTCCTTCAGTTTGGAATTTTTCTATTAAAATTTGGTTCAACTCTTCCTGAGCCTTCAAAATCCTCTCATTCTCCTTCTTGACTGATTCCATTTTAGTCTTCAAATCTTTAACAGTCTGCAATAGTTCTGAAGAGTTGGCAGTCTCATCCTCTAACATAGGTTCCTTGGGCATTTGTCTTGTCTCTGTGTCTGGAGACTCCTCCTGAGCGTACTCTCCCAGCTTTTCCATACCTGCCTTTTAAATTTCAGAAAAGAAATTTTCTGTTCTTTTCATAAAACAAAATATATGTTAGTATATTATTTTACTTTACTGTTCTATTTGAAACTAGTTGGGCTGCATCAAGGCCTAGTGTTTGAACCTTGTGCTCTGATACCACATGTCAAAACCCCAAATTTTCCGAAAAATTTAAAATTTTTAAATGCATATAATTTTCGTATTTACAGCAAACTAATTATTAAATTAGTTATACGTTACCAAATTTATTATCTGAATTATCTATATGGTTATGTTTATCTTATAGAACAGTTCTTTTCAGTTTACTGACTTGTTTTCTTAATGCGACTACAAGGTGGAACTGTCATGAAATTCTGGGCTTACTTAGCTTTCGAGCTAACGCAGAGGTTTTCCTGTTCTAACAAACTTGCAGGTAAGAAGTTTGGGTGCTGCCAGTTCATAATTTTAAAGCATTCAGCTAAAAGTTCGTCACATGAAAAATAACTCTCTAAAGTATATAAATGCTAAACAAATTTCCAAGCTTAAGGAGGTAAAAGAAAAATCATTTATCTGTCCTTCCTTTTAAGATGTTAAGGAGATGAGATTTACAATTTTAACTGTGATGGTGACAGTTTATTTTCTTCTAGTACACGTAAATTATAGTTCTTAAATAATTTTGATCTCTTTGATGTCCACTAAAGTCATTAAGTGTAGAAAGCCTTAAATATTTCTTTACTAGCAGAGTAAGAAATGGCAGAGTTATAAAGTCGGTAGTTTAATTTAAAAAGAATAATACACGTAGTTACTATTTACGCCATTATTATCTTGTCAACTTGGCCACTGCTTGAATGAATGTGGTGTGTATTGATAAAATTTTATGTACTAACATCTTACTTCTATTATTTTGAAGATAAAAGGGATTATAACCTTCTTGCATACTATACTTATTTAAAATATATTAGTATTGGAGGGTTTAATTCCTCTGTACATAATTACTTGGAAAGTTGTGTTCAGTTATGGCATATATATCTATATCATCTGAATTTCAAGTTAAGCCATTAAGCATTTGGAGTCTTATCAGGCATAACACATATCTTGCTAGTTAAATATAATTCTTACAATGATGATGAGACTAATATTAGCAAGAAAGGTATTTATCAAGGAATAAATTTATGAATTTTTTCCATGACAAAAAAATTAACCTATACTTTGAATAAAGTTAAGTTGGTTTGCATATAAAAGCCATGTTCATTAAACAAGGGTCATAGAATAGATCCTTCGCAAGAAGAGTCTATGGTTTACTTTTGTTTAGGTTCTATAATCTTTTACGAAAATCTCCTTATCCTTCTTTATAAACAAAATATACTAAGTTGATAGTTGATTCTACCTTTTCTTATGTTATAAACACTTGGTTGGATAATATTTAATTAAATAAGTCCCCATTAAGAAGGATAAACATTATATATTCTTTCTAAAAACATAAACAAGGTTTATTAAACCATGGTTATTGACTGTTGAATAAATTATTACCATAATGTATAGTAATGGGTCGTAACTTATCTACGCGGTTGATAAGCTTTGCAACCTAGTTATATGGTAATGATTTTTGATATCATGCAACGTCTATGTAGGTTGACTTTGGAGTTAGATTATGGTTGATTCTCCAATTATTAAATGATTGGAAAGGATACTCGTGAGGGAAAATATCACTGGAACTATAGACTTGAACCCACCATAAGAAATTTGATTTGCGGGCTATCGTGGCATCATTTGGGCCATGCAATGCGTAAATAAAAGGACCACTTGTAACCCTAGCATTATTATTTCTCCATCATTCTCGCCTCTGTCTGCTCTACTACTACACTTGACCTCCATGTCGTTCTCTGTGACTAGCTCGAATGGCATTGTCTCACCTGTCTTTGGTCCTTTTCCCTGTGTAATTTATGTTTGGAGACTGAGAGAAGGCTGTAATAGAATGCCCTCGTCGCTTAGACTAGAAGGGTTTCAATTCTCCTAGGGTTTTAACATCCACCGCTTGCTCTACTTGGCGTCTGTCAATCTGCAAGTCGTTTCTCCCTTGGCTCGGAAGTGGCAGTCGAAGTTTGTTTCTCTTAAGTAATTAGTGCATAGGGTTTTGTAGTGTTCGCTACGACCCAAGTGGTACACTTGCTCAGTCAAATGTTTCAACTCTCAGCCACTGTAGGTGGATACAGTGATCGTAACCTCCAACTTTCTGTGGCAGATAAAAGTCTGTCTCCTCCTTGTGTTGGTTGTTGTGTTGCTGGTTATCGGTGGTTACATTTCCTTCAAGTATTGAGGTAAGAAAGTCTTCGACTCTTTTGTTTTAATGCAGACTCTTTTATTTATAAATATGTTACTCCTAATACATCATATTAATAGTAAAAATACGATGAAATCGCAGGTATAAACCTGTCTCTTTCTCTCTGTGCAGCTGGTTCCAGGTGGCAGCGACTTGATGTTTACGGTAAGCCTTGGACTTTCCATGGCTGTTATACCTTGTAAAAAACCTTATGGGATTTTAAAATTTGGTCGTCATGGCCTGAATAACCCTTATGGGTTTTGGTTATTCTAGTTATTTGATTCGCTATTTTTAATGGGTGTTAAAACCCTTACTTAAACCAGGGTTCTCCGGCTATGGCCGTGAGTGTAAATTTCTTCTTGTTTTGGATACTGTGTTTAAATATATAAAAGGAGAGGTTGTAACAGTCTCACTTTGTGGATTTTAATTACGGCCGTGAGTAAGAATACTGTGTTGAACTCTACAGTTGTTAATTCTATTGTATATTTTGAACTATTAGGGTTTTACCCTAATTTTGACAGTATAAAAAATATATCACAACTTCTTTTAAATTATTGTTAATTTATACTGCTCTTCTGCAAAATATGAGGGTTATTAGTTAGGTTTCATCATATATGGTTAAGCTCGATAAGTCGAGCATTCTGTCACTTTGTTAAATATTTCCTCTGTGATAATGTACTTGATTATACCCAAACATCTTTTTTTTTAAAATTCAATGCTAGGTTTTTCCTGTACATTATTTATATATTGACTTACGTTTTCATTAAAGGAATTGTAAATGTTGTTTACAGTTTATACCCTTCAAAATATAGGGTCTTTATGTTTTTAATGAAGTTCTTAAGTAACTGTTAGTTTATCTTGGAGTATAGAAACTATATTTTAATTCGGGTTTACATTAATGAGTTAATAAAATTACTTGTAATTACATATTAGCATTATTCCTATAAAGTATATGATAGGAAGATATATTATTGTTGATTATAAAAAGATTTTATATTACCTGTAGGTACTATTACTCCTAACTTAATCTAACTTGTATGTGTATCGAGAGATAGTATTTTGTTCTTTGTTTATTTATAAACGTAAATAAGATAGTCTGTTGCTATCGTGTTCTTATACTTACAACACTAAATACTTTTATAGAAGTATTCTCTATATTCTATCTTATCTTGTTATGTTACCAGTTAATAAAAATAAAAAAAACTAACTATGCCCTGAACTGGTAACATCTTAAAAAGTATAGGTTGGTAGTTGTATATTTTATTATACTTAGATAGAATAGAGATGAATAAAATAACTTACATTACTATCAATATAAATTCTGAAAGTAAATACTGTATCAAGAACAGTCTTATCTACCCATGCATATTATTCAGTAAATAATATAACTTTATACTCTACTTCTAATAAACTAATAGTCCAGTTTTATCACTATTCCTGAAACAAAAGTTATTTCATCTGGTTAACAAAATAAAAGAAAATACTTTATAATTCCATCAGCATTCTATTGTGTATTTTCATCATATTATCTTTATTTATAATTTCACCTACCTGTGTTGGAGTACGGTCTGGATTACTCCAGGTGAGGAAAAACACAAGTGGGGTTTTAATTTTCATCTAATAGATGCTATTACTAAACAAACTAAGAATAACTTCTTTACTAAATCAACTAAATCATTACCTCATAAACTACAAACATAACATTCAATCATACACAGATATTAAAACAAAGATTATTAGATAACAGAACCTGTTCTTGATCTTGGACGACAACAGCAATAGGAGGCCGTTCCTCCCTACCAACTCCTGGAGAGCGCTCAAACAACGACTCCTCAGGACCCCTGAGCTTGCTCTAGTCTCCCTGGCTGGAACTAGGTGTAGCAATAATCAAGTACCAGTATTCAGATCCAATAAAAATTCATGAACTTATTCATAAGTTCTCTCAGCTAGAAAGCCATCTTAGACCAAGTTACTGTAGAATATCTCTCAAAAACACTTTCCTTAAAGTTTTCCCTTTTCCCCAATGAATTCCTTGAAGAGAATTCTTCTTGAATAATTCTTCTCCAGGAAAATATCTGAGCAGCCTCTTCTCTATTCATTGGGTACTTTTAAAAGATTGCCTAAGTCTTTTTGGGTTAGTTGTCATTTATTGAGCCACCTGCTCTGATCCCACTTTCTTGGGGGATCATGACCCCAAATGTAGGGAAGTTTCCACCTGCAACATAGGAAGTGTTTGAGGATGCTGCCACTTATCTTTTTCCCTCCACCTAGTTCCTTCAACCAGTTTTACCAGTACACTCTTATTAACAGCTCTCCCAAGCTGTTGTCTCCACTTTTTATTTATCAATAATAAAATATTCATAATTACATTCCACTTCTTTTGACTCTGCTGAGTCATCAGTTCCTACTTAGCATTAAATTTAATATAATGTCTTAGAAAATCAAATTAAAACAATTAACATTATTTTAAAAAATTGGGGTATGTGACACCACGAGTGGGAAATGCATACCATGTTGAATTTATTTTTGAAGCTAAGTTGTTAGGTAGATAGTTATTACAGTATTTAATGGCAAGTCAATCAACCCATGTAGTAGCAATTTTCAGATTGCCTATAAATAGAAGAAGCAAATTGTAAATTAGTTTACAGACACAGAGACAACACAGACATTAGATAGCAGAGGAACTTAGGGTGAGAAAGAGAAGTCGAAGCTCAAGCTTTTGTGCATGTGATTTAATCGAAGAGCTGAAGCTCTATAGACCGACCAGTCTAGACCGACAAGTTTGGACCGACCAATTTGTAACCGACAAGTTTGTAATACTTTGTATTTCTGCATAGTTAAATATATGAAATAGTTTGTGGTTGAATGCATGATTATTTGGCTGCACATATCTCCAGACTTACTTTTACAAATGTCTTTTACAATTACTCATAAGTGAAAGATCAAAGAACCCATAAAAATATCACCACGTGAAAGTTCCAGGTCTTACGGCACATTGGTCGACTCAAGTCTTCCTACATATTTGGGCATATGTTTTTCATAAGTTATTTGGATTTGTAAATGTGTATATTTTACTTCATCTTACTCACAGGTGAAAAGCATTTGTAATTTCTTAAGTCTTTAGACTAAGAAACATATTATGTAGATTTCGACCAAAGTGAGTTGACTAGAGTGGTCGGTTGTATAAGCTGACTAGAGTGGTCAAGGCGACTAGAGTGGTCGGAACTGACTAGAGTGGTCGAGCCGACTAGAGTGGTCGGAACCGACTAAAGTGGTCAAGCCGACTAGAGTGGTTGGTTGAGTCAGCTGATTGAAGTAGCTGACTTAGTCGAAGGCAAGCAGTGAGCCAACTTAGTCAAATACAAGTAGAGAGCCGACTTGGTCGAAGTAAAAAGTGGTTGAGGTAAAAACCGGTCGGACAAGTAAGTCGAAGTAATTTTGGTTGAGTGAAGGACCGACTAAAATTTATAAACTTGTCTAGTTGGACATAGACAAGTTTCACCCGACTAGAAAAAGGGTAAAATGGTCGGCGTGAAAAATGAAAATTAAAACTTAATATCGACTGAGCCCTAAACCCAAGTTTAGTCGGCTTGGTTTTGGCTATCAGGAAGCTAGGATAACTTTTTTCCAACTCTTTTAACATCATCTATTAAGGATAAGGACTTTGGGATCTCGTGATTTACAATCTACAAAATGGGAACAACATTAAATTTTTTTATTTCTTATAAAACAGTTCATGACACCAAGATGTAGGAATTAAGCAAATGATACCTCAAAGAAGCCCCACTCTTCACAAGCCTTCGCAATATTCTTAATCTCTTGCTTTTGCTGCAATAATCCTTCTGAAATATTGGCCATGTTAATGATTGGGATATCAAGCTGATGATCAGACATTGAAGTTGGTGTTGGCCTTTCTTCCAGCTCTCTTCTGACATACCTTCCCGGTATTGTTTCCTTATGCTTCTTCATAAGTTCTTGAACGCTATAGAAAGAAAGAAAACACTTACCCCATGTGGCAAGCTTCCCTTGAGCATTGTCATAAGTTGAAGCCATTCTCCGAAACAATCACAGAACAAATAAATTATGCCGAACTTAATGAAACTAGCATGCAGCCTTGCTGATGAAACTATGGGATTTTTGGACATATTTATAGTAGTAGGAAGGAACTCGATAGGACCTGAAACTAGTCGATGACATAGGCATTGTTCTTAAAAAGAACAAAATTTGAACTAAAATCCCAATCCTTGTACTGAATGGAAAAATTTAGAAAAACAAAAATTGTTGAAGTACATTGGTCCTCTGTATCTTTGTGCAGGTATTTTAGAATCAACATAGGAATGTTGTAAAATGGCCATATTTGGAATACGGAAATCGTCTGCTATTATGATTCTTATAAGATGGGATTATGCAAGATTTGAGTTTCTACCTATAGTCAGATATTTTTTTTTTCAATGAACTTGTTGTACACAGTGGAGTTAGAGGTCAAGTAGATTACTGATTTCAAATATTTTAGCAGTAAATTTAAACCTTAATTTAAATGTGAAAAGATTTGTCCAACAACAAGTAGAACTGTAGAGCATATAGCTTGTATATCAATGGAAGTTGTTCAAAGAGCTCATAAGTATCTGGGAAAGTAAAAGGTTACTATGTGTGAGCGTTGTAACTCGTAAAGGGTAACAGCTAAAGTGCAAGTTCTGGCTGATCACTCGAACTAAATGTGATCTTATGTTGACATCAGCCATTTGAGATGTAGTCTGATCTAGGAATGTACAAGCATTATGTATATTTTCTTCTCGATTCGATCTAGTGGTATGATATCACTAGCTATTCCTATCACATCAAGGCTTCAATTTCAAACAAAATACCCACTAATAATTGGCTCATCACTCACAAGAGATCCAAGAATAAAATTTCCAAAACGATACAGTGATGAATGGAAATGCTGGAAACCAGTATCAGTCTCGTTGGGATGTGATTGGTTAGTAGGCCAATCGGCCTTCTTACCACCTACAAAGATAAGGTAACCTATGGAAGAGCAAATCATGAGATCAACTGGGCACACTGGAGTAAGCTCATGAGCAAGCTAAAGTTTACACCACTTATATCTATAATTTGGTAAGTTTTTTTTGTCAAACTGATTAGAATTACATAATTCAAATGTCTCAAAAGTAATTGTAATTGAGAGCCTTAAATCTATTTCTGCAATAAAAAAATGTCAAATTCAAACCAAACTTACTAAAAAAAAGGCAAATAAAAAAAATGCAAATAATGTAGAGTTTAGCCAACTCCAACCACACCATGTATTCACATGTGTAATGAATGGAAAGAAAACAAGAAAGAACAATCATGCAGGTTACAGTCAAATTCTATGATTCCTACATATGTCATGCTATGATGAAATGTCTAACAGTATAACCTCAGGCAGTGCCAGAATTTTTTTGGATTTTGAATTTTTGTAGGGTGCAAAAGACTTGTGAGGATGACACCTGATAATACTCAGAAAATTAGTGAGGATGACACCTGATTCCCATACCTAGGCATCTATCTAGTTCAACCTAGAGTGGGGGACCCTTCTATGGAGAACATGCATGGAAGGATAAGCCATTTTGTGAGTGGGCCATGCTCACGTACCTATGTTTTGGTTTTGGATATTTCCAAAGCTAAATATGTAATACAATCAAATATGAATGAATATTTAGATGATAAAATAACCATCTCTCCACTTTTACCTCACCTTTACAAGGATTTTTTAGGTAACATATATATTTATCTTGGTGAAAAATGTGTAATTAATATACATACTTTTATCAAACATTTAAATGGTTTATTGTTAAAATTAAAACTAACACACCAAAAAAATTAAATTAATATATAACTATTAGAAATTAGAGCTATATGTTAAAAAAAATATTTAAATTTTTGTGTTGCATTGATAGAAATAGAAGTGAGGTCACGTTATTATGATAGCTGACATAAATAAAAAATATTAAAAAATAAAAAAATGAAAAATATAAATTACATTTCGACTTAAATGGAATATAAAAGAATTAAACTAGAATAAATCCATGTTAAACCCAAATCTATCACGTACCCACAAAGATGTAAAAAATGTACACCAAAGAAAATGGATCCCTCTTAGTGCTTGATAAATCAAATTTAAATTGAATATATACTAGTTTTACTAGAAAAATTTCAAATTATTTAGCCACATCTATGTAGCGTTCTATGAAAAAAAACTCTACAATAAGTTTTGAAAAAAATGGTTATATTATGCAATTTGAACATACTAGTATATGATTGCCTTAATGTGTCTTAAACAAGCAACCACCCATGTTCACCATTTTTACCTTATCGCATTGGCGCAACTTAATACCAAACATATGCATGCATGGATGAGTAAACCTAACATGTGCAATCGAGAAGTAAAAATATTATATATAAATATAGTACTTAGTTTCTAAATATAAGACAATTAACTTTTAATTTTCTATACATAAAACAATAGTTAGTAGAGGTTTTAGTGGAAACATTTTGCCATATTTAGTTATTGGTGAGGTGGGTATGCCTAAAAAATTAACACACACAAGTGTTCTTTCATAAATGGTGGTACAAACTTTGAAAAAAGTGTTACATGGTATGCATAAACCATATACATGCCTAAAAGTGTATTAGTAACTAAAACATATTTAAGGAAAGAGTTAAAGATGGACATATTTCATGATATCTATCTCAAGTAATTAATTAGATATAATCAAATCCAAAATTGTTGAAATACATATCATTTATTAAATTAGATAACATAAGACCTCTTGTTAAAAAGAGCAAGCACATCAATGTAGAATACTTCCTACATCACATGCCACCATAAGTGTCCAAGCTTCATTAATTTTAGTTATAATTAACTAGAATACGAATGTTTGTTTTGAATTTTAGGTGAGTGATTAATTTTAGTTATAATTAATTGGAATATGAATGTCCTGATGCACAATCATGGACTCCTTTAAAGACACTTTAGATGCCACATGATACTAGAATAAATGGGAAACTATGACTTTAGGTGACAATTAGGGGTACTTACCTAACTTATTTGAAGATGAAGTCAAAAGAGAAAAGATAGGTAATTGAATCAGATTTCATAAAATATAGCATTTATGTAGAGAAAATGTGTGTAAATGATTATAAAATTAGTTTCTGTGAAAGTGGTTTTCAAATTTTCAGCACATCTTAACATGTATGTTTGTGCAAGTGCAGCAATATATGAGGTAAATGATGTCCATTTGGGATAAAATATTGTAGACATATAAAGGACATATGGGCCTAGTGCAACACTATTTATTCAGAATTTTTCATGAATTATTTTTTTTATTATTAATTATTGAAGTTAGAAAAGCTTGAAATTAAAACCTTATGTGTGGGTGCAACACTTTAGGGGAAAAAATTAATGAAATCCTTGATTTATTAATATAAGACCGTAGAGCTTGATCTCGTCTAGTGCACCATATATTTTTTTTGGGAAATGGTGATGGAAATCAAAAGTTATATAACAAACAATCGACGTATGTATTTTCAAAAATTGACGTGTGTCATTTAGAAAAATAATTATAAATAAATAAAAAATAGTTTTGAAGGAAAAAATTACATATTCAGAATCGTCATTTCGTACTCTACAATATCCTACATTTTCATAAAAAAATATTGTGTATGTCATATCAAAACATGCCATCTCATCTAAGCATATTGATAGAGTTCTAAAAGACAAGCAATAGCCCTGGTTGATTTGTCCTAGGCAATAGGTTCGGTATTCTGAAGCTGCTTCCAAACCTAATTCCAATCCTTAATCCCACCAATTATTTAAATTTTAAAATAATGCATATGCGATATAAAGCATATGCAATATAGCTTATTCATATCGCATATGCGATATTAATATGCTATAATGCAGATGCGATATATAGAATTATGTTTAGAGATAATTTATGTGGCATGGATTCTAGATTCACAATGTCACTAGCTACTTCGAAGTTGTATGGGTGGTGGGTTCCCACTATAGATTACTTCATGGAAGTTCTTTAATGTTGGTAGCATAATTGAACTAGGTAAATTCTAATGGTGCTATAGGTAAATTTTAACTAATTTTTTTTTGTCCTAACGCATCATTGTTCATCACCCTCATCCTCATCATCATCACCACCCTCATCCTCATCCTCATCATCATCACCCTCATCCTCATTCTCCTCATCATCATCATATAGTCATCCTCCTCCTCCTCCTCCTCATCATCATCACCATCACCCTCATCATGTTCATCATCATCATCATCACCCTCATCCTCATCCTCATCATCATCCTCATCACCCTCATCCTCATTAGCATCGTCATGGTCATCATCGTCATCATCATCATCATCATCATCATCCTCATCCTCATCCTCATCCTCATCACCCTCATCCTCATCATCGTCATCATCATCATCATCATCACCCTCATCCTCATCAGCTTCATCATGGTCATCATGGTCATCATCATCATAATCATCGTCATCATCCTCATCCTCATCCTCATCCTCATCATCTTCAACCTCATCATCATCATCACCCTCATCCTCATCATCATCATCATCACCCTCATCCTAATCATCATCATCATGGTCATCATCATCATCACCATCATCAACCTCATCCTCATCACCATCATCATCATCCTCATTTTCATCATCATCATCATCATCATCACCCTGATCCTCATCAGCTTCATCATGGTCATCCTCATCCTCATCCTCATCATCATCGTCATCATCCTCATCCTCATCAACCTCATCATCACTGTCAACCTCATCATCATCATCACCCTCATCATAATCATCATCGTCATCATCCTCATCCTCATCATCATCATCATGGTCATCATCATCATCATCATCATCATCACCCTCATCTTCCTCCTCGTCCTCATCCTCCTCCTCCTCCTCCTCCTCCTCATCCCCCTCATCCTCATCACCTTCATCATCGTCATCATCATCGTCGTCAACCTCATCATCATCATCACCCTCATCCTCCTCCTCCTCATCATCACCCTCATCCTCATCATCATCATCATGGTCATCATCATCATCATCATCATCATCATCATTATCATCATCATCACCCTCATCCTCATCACCATCATCATCATCCTCATCCTCATCCTCATCCTCCTCCTCATCATCATCACCCTCATCCACATCAACTTCATCATTGTCATCATCGTCATCATCATCATCACCCTCATCCTCCTCCTCCTCATCATCACCGTCATCCTCATCCTCATCCTCATCCTCATCATCATCATGGTCATCATCATCATCACCCTCATCCTCATGGTCGTCATCATCATCACCATCCTCCTCCTCATCATCATCACCCTCATCCTCATCATCATCATCATAGTCATCCTCCTCCTCCTCCTCATCATCATCTTCATCATCACCCTCATCCTCATCATCATCATCACCCTCATCAGCATCGTTCATCACCCTCATCCTCACCATCACCATCATCTTCATCGATAGCCTCATCCTCATCATCATCATCATATTCATCATCCTCCTCATCATCACCATCATCCTCATCATCATCTTCATTGTCACCCTCATCCTCATCCTCATCATCACCCTCATCCTCATCATCATCAACCTCGATCCTCATCATCATCATTCATCACCCTCACCCTCATCATCATCATCATGGTCATCATCATCATCATCATCATCATCATCATCATGGTCATCATCATCATCATGGTCATCATCTTAATCGACACCCTCATCCTCAACATCATAAGCATCCTCATCCTCATCATAATCATAATCCTCATTCTCATCATCATCATCATGGCCATCATCATCATCATCATCATCATCATCATGGTCATCATCATCATCATCATCATCATCATCATCATCACACTCATCCTCATCATCATCATCATAGTCATCATCCTCCTCATCATCACCATCATTGTTCACCATCATCTTGATCGTCACCATCATCCTCATCATCATCACCATCCTTGTCATCATCATCATCATCATCACCCTCATCCTCATCCTCATCGCCACCCTCATCCTCCTCCTCCTCCTGCTCATCCTCATCCTCATCCTCATCATCTTCATCAACACCCTCATCCTCAACATCATCAACATCCTCATCATCACCATCATCATCATCATAATCATCATCCTCATCATCATCATCATCATCATCACCCTCATCCTCATCATCATCATCATGGTCATCATCATCATCATCTCCCTCATCCTCATCATAGTCACCATCCTCCTCATCATCACCATCATTGTTCACCATCATCTTCATCGTCACCCTCATTGTCATCATCATCACCATCCTCGTTGTCATCATCATCATCATCAGCATCCTCATCATCATCATCATCATCATCATCATCATCACCTTGATCCTCATCATCATCATCACCCTCATCCTCCTCCTCCTCCTCCTCCTCCTCCTCCTCATCATCCTCATCCTCATTGTCCTCATCGACACCCTCATCCTCAACATCCTCAACATCCTCAAAATCATCATCATCATCATCATCATCATAATCCTCATCCTCATCATCATCATCATCATCACCCTCATCATCATCATCATCATCGTCATCATCATCATTATCATCATCCTCATCCTCCTCCTCCTCCTCCTCATCACCCTCATCCTCATCATCATCATCATGGTCATCATCATCATCATCATCATCACCCTCACCCTCATCATCATCATCATTGTCATCATCGTCCTCATCATCACCATCATTTTTCACCATCATCTTCATCATTGTCATCATCCTGATCATCATCACCATCCTCGTCCTCATCATCATCATCATCACCATTCTCGTCATCATCATCATCATCTTCATCCCTCATCCTCATCATCACCATCACCCTCATCCTCATCCTCATCATCATAGTCATCATCCTCTTCATCATCACCATCATTGTTCACCATCATCTTCATCATCACCCTCATCATTATCATCGTCATCGTCACCATCACCCTCATCCTTATCATCACCATCACCCTCATCCTCATCATCATCATCATAGTCATCATCGTCCTCCTCATCACCATCATTTTTCACCATCATCTTCATCATCACCCTCATCCTCATCATCATCCCTCATCCTCATCATCACCATCACCCTCATCCTCATCCTCATCATCATGGTCATCATTATCATCCTCATCCTTATCATCATCCTCATCCTTATCATCATCCTCATCCTCATCCTCATCATCATTGTTCATCAGCCTCATCCTCACCATCATCAACACCCTCATCCTCATCATCATCGACACCCTCACCCTCATCCTCATTGACACCCTCATCCTCATCGACACCCTCACCCTCATACTCATCATCATCATGCTCATGGACACCCTCAATGTTCATCACCCTAATCCTCATCATATCTAGATAAATGTAAATTACACATTTTCATTAAGCACTAAATCGCATATGCAATATATCATATATGCAATAAATCACATATGCAATATATCGGGAATACATTATGGAAAACATGTGAAACCCTGTCCGTTATTTAAAAAGATGGAATTCAATATCACATATGCGATATATCGGAGGTGCGTTATATCGCATATGCGATATATGTTTTATAGAAAATGTAGGGTGGCGTCGTGTTGGCCACCTTTAATGTATCAAAAGACATAATTCGTCTGAACCCATGCACAAAGAACTATTGGACATGCAATTAAGTTATCATTACTTACATAATTGCATAGTTTTGTATAGGTTTGGGTGGATTTCAATGGGGAATGTACGTAATAGAGGAAGAAAGTCAGCAAGGAAGGTGCTTACACAGGAAGATTCAAGAAATCGTCGGCATTCATTACATGAGAAAATAGTTCCCATTTCCCCTCAAGAGATACCTGACATAGAGGCTAAGGAAGATAATGCAACATTAAAAGAAGTTGGTTATACAGAAGTTGATATTATTCATCCGTTAGTAGACGGACAATCTTGTGAAGAGTTCAATAATTATGTTACTCCGGATGTAAATGTGACTTAGCAATAACCATGTTCGGTGGTTCAATCTCCTAATCGAAGTTGTGAGTTGGTAGTGGATGCAAACGTCACTCCAGCATTTCAAATGGGAAGAAATTTTGCATCAAAACGAAAGAGAACTCCTAAACGAATACAAGTGGACGAGAGTTGATTTACTTCCATGGAAGGTAAGGTGGCTAAACGCACTATCCTTCGTCATTTTTCTCAAATAATGAAACAATATTTTGATAACAAATCTGAAGCCGGTAAATGCCAACTGTTTTTAGCTTTGCTTAAATCTAGAAATATGGCAACTATTAGAAGAAATTTAGGCATAACAACAATGAAGAATATGGAATCAAGTAATCACATTGTTAAATCTCTTGCTGCTGCATTCACATCGATTGGTAAAAAAACTCATTCAAAATACTGTAATGTGGCTCGTCGTGTATTGGCTGAATCAATTGTATGTAGATCCACAAGACAACGTCACTTACTCAAATGCACATAATAAATTGTTCCTTTACATCCAAAGACACTTTAAAAATATTCAGTAAGAAGAGACAACCTTGATGTAGAGGGACAAATGGAAACATTATGGGAATTTAGCGGTAGGTTTCCTCACAAAGACATGAAGTTAGTCGAAGCAGTGAAGGGTCTAGTGCAAACGTTTTCGCATGATAACACTAGGCCTTCTTCTAACACAAAGGATGTGTTAAAACATTGTAGGGGTTCTCATCACTCTAAACCTCATGTTAAGCATTATTTTGACATGACACAAACTCAACTGTTTGAGATGTTTAAAGTTTCCCACGTGGAGCTAAGGCTTGGGAAAAGATCTTTTGAAAAATGCAAGCCTTGGTATGTTAGAATCAATACCATCTGGAACACTTGTTGTTGTAGAAACAACATAGAGTTTGAGCTATATTACCATAAATTTGCATATATACGTCGTTTTTTGCATCCTAACCATGTGCAGGAATGCTCAAGTACAATACCGCCAATGTCATCCAGAGATTTCATCCATAGCATCATGTGTCCGAGGCAATATGGGCAGACACATTACTTAGAACAATGTGTATATAGTTCTTGCAACAATTATGGTGGGCTATCCTTATGGTCTGATTGCATCCTTGAAAGTGAAGATCAAGCATTCAGGAAATTAGAAATGCAATTAGAGTGAACTAGAAACACATGATCACCAATACTTGCATGCACACCAACTAGGCTTTCACGAGTCACCAAGTTTCATGCTCCAATTAGGGTCTTGAGACAAGGTATGAGATGTCCAACTAGGGTTTGGTGCATAATCATGCAAGTTATGAGATGTGCTTTATGATATGGAACAAGATATGAGATGTGCTTTTATTATGATTGTTAGTGGCATTGGTATGGAAAAAGAGAACTCAAAATCATCATAAAGTAATTAGTTCTTAATTCTACTTGAGGAAAAAACCATTCTTTTGTTCAAGAATTAATTTCTTATTCAAGCATTTTCTCAAAAAATACACGAGACACATGTACATCTAATTCTTTTCCCATGGTAGCTTACATATCAAAGTCATGGGTTTCCTCGATGGTGCATATCAAAGTGATCTGAATTTTAGAATCATAGGGCATCTTAATTTTCCTTGATATGCATGTCAGTAAGTATAAAGTTGGAACTAGCATTGGAACCAGCAAGTTATGAGATGTCCAACTAGGGTTTGGTGAGCAATCATGCAAGTTAGGAGAGTGAACTACAAACACATGATCACCAATATTTGCATGCACCAACTAGGATTTCATAAGTCACCAAGTGGCATGCTCCAACTAGGGTCAAGTCAAGGTATGAGATGTCCAACTAGGGTTTGGTGAGCAATCATGCAAGTTAGGAGAGTCAACTACAAACACATGAGATCACCAATACTTGAATGCACCAACTAGGGTTTCATGAGTCACCAAGTTGTGCATGCTCCAATTAGGGTCAAGAAAAGCGATGAGATATCCAACTAGGGTTTGGTGAGCAATCATGCAAGTTAGGAGAGTGAAATACAAACACATGATCACCTTGATACTTGCATGCACCAACTAGGATTTCACGAGTCACCAAGTGGCATGCTCCAACTAGGGTCAAGACAAGGTATGAGATTTCCAACTAGGTTTGGTGAGCAATCATGCAAGTTAGGAGAGTCAACAAAAAACACATGAGATCACCAATACTTGCATGCACCAACTAAGGTTTCATGAGTCACCAAGTTGTGCATGCTCCAATTAGGGTCAAGACAAGCTATGAGATGTCCAACTAGGGTTTGGTGAGCAATTATGCAAGTTAGGAGAGTGAACTACAAACACATGATCACCTTCATACTTGCATGCACCAACTAGGGTTTCATCAGTCACCAAGTTGCATGCTCCAACTAGGGTCAAGACAAGGTATGAGATGTCCAACTAGGGTTTGCTGCGCAATCATGCAAGTTAGGAGAGTGAACTAGGAAGACATAATCACCAATACTTGCATGCACACCAACTAGGGTTTCATGAGTCACCAAGTTGCATGCTCCAATTAGGGTCTGGAGACAAGGTATGAGATGTCCAACTAGGGTTTGGTGCGTAATCATGCAAGTTATGAGATGTGCTTTATGAGATGAAACAAGGTATGAGATGTGCTTTTATTATGATTGTTAGTGGCATTGGTATGGAAAAAGAGAACTCAAAATCATCATAAAGTAATTAGTTCTTAATTCTACTTGAGGAAAAATGCATTCTTTTGTTCAAGAATTAATTTCTTATTCAAGCATTTTCTCAAAAAATACATTAAACCCATGTACATCTATTTCTTTTCCCATGGTAGATTACATATCAAAGTCATGGGTTTCCTTGATGGTGCATATCAAAGTGATCTGAATTTTAGAATCACAGGGCATCTTAATTTTCTTTGATATGCATGTCAGTAAGTATAAAGTTGGAACTGGCATTGGAACTGGAAAGGTATGAGATGTCCAGCTAGGGTTTGGTGAGAAATCATGCAAGTTAGGAGAGTGAACTACAAACACATGATCACAAATACTTGCATGCACCAACTAGGCTTTCATGAGTCACCAAGTTGTGCATGCTCCAGTTAGGATCAAGACAAGGTATGAGATGTCCAACTAGGGTTTGGTGCGTAATCATGCAAGTTATGAGATGTGCTTTATGAGACGGAACAAGGTATGAGATGTGCTTTTATTATGATTGTTAGTGGCATTGGTATGGAAAAAGAGAACTCAAAATCATCATAATGTAATTATTTGTACACGGTCATATGGGGGATTTGGCTAGGGATGAACTTAGTTCTTAATTCTACTTGAGGAAAAAACCATTCTTTTTTTCAAGAATTAATCTCTTATTCAAGCATTTTCTCAAAAAGTACACTAAACACATGTACATCTGATTCTTTTCCCATGGTAGCTTACATATCAAAGTCATGGGTTTCCTTGATGGTGCATATCAAAGTGATTCAAATTTTAGTATCACAGGGCATTTTATTTTTCTTTGATATATGCATGTCAGTAAGTATAAAGTTGGAATTGACATTGGAAAAAACAACTTTGGATAATTAATGGCCTCAATGCTCTTGATAAAATGTGCTTTCAATGGTGGTGTAAAAACTCCCTAGGTTTTTGTTGACTAGGATCTCACTATAAATTGGATGTTAAACAAGACCTAATTGTCAAATACTGCTACTCTTTAGTACATTTATTTTCAGCATATTTTTGGGAACTAAACATTATTGTCGATTCTCTTCCTTAAGCAAGTCAAATTCTGGAAGATATGGAGTTCTAAGAGATAATTGAAGGGCCCTATTTGGTTTCTTCCTTGTGATTCAAATAAAGGTGACATGTAATATCAATGTATATATTTCACTATATTGGTTGAGTTAGATAATCTTTTGGTTCATACAGTTTTTTGGATGTATAAGACTATGTGTGTTTTTGGATATTTTCTATAATATTATTATTATTATTTTTGGACAATTTTTGAAATTGGCACATTTGCAAAGATCATGTAGTATTTTGTCTGCCGTTATCTATTGGGGTATTTTAATGAGATGGAATTAAAGGCCCGTGGTGGAACTAGGGTTACCAAGGTATGAGATGGAACTAGGGTTTGGTGATAAATTTGCAAGTTAAGAGAGGGAACTAGAAACACATGATCACAAATACTTGCATGCATTGACTAGGATTTCATGAACAACAATTTGCATGCTCCAACTAGGGTTACCAGGGTATGAGATGGAACTAGGGTTTAGCACTCGCAATCATGCAAGTTAGGAGAGGGAACTAGAAACACATGAGATCACCAATACTTGAATGCACCAACTATGCTTTCATGAATGCAAATTTGCATGCACCAACTAGGCTTTCAAGAACACAAATTTGCATGCACCAACTAGGGTTTACTTCAACAAATTTAGGGTTTGTAGGGTACATGATGTACATGTTAGTATGGTATTCAATGAACTATAGTATCATAGGGTATTGTAGGGTATGATATGGTATATATTACACATGCATGCATGAATTAGTGTTAAATGGTACATATTGTTAGTATGTTATGTTATGGTACATGTTATTGTATCATAGTATGGTATGATGTTAGTGTCATAGGGTAATGCAGAGTATGTTATTGTGTACATGTTAGAATTGTAGAGTATGTTACTGTGTGTAAATTAGGGTATGTTATTGTATGTTAGAATTGTATGATGTTAAAAAGTTGATGAGTCATTTAAATTCTTCCTTTAAGTATTGGAAATTCATTTAAGTTAGCACACATGAAAGAACCAAACATATCATTATATCACATAGGTGAACCACACATATCATGTTCCAAGACCAATTCAACCATGATATCATGTTCCAAGATCAAGTCAACCATATATATGTATAAATTTCAACCTTGCTTTATATTATATATGTATAGCAATAATGTTGTACAAAAATTGCCATGCCACATGGCCATAATACAAAATAGTGGATCAAAAAGTACATTTGTGTGTACATATGAACAAAAGGATACATCTATGTATGCCCCCTATACATTTTTTCTAGTTATCCCCCATTTTGCTGCCACTGCCAGAGTCTTTGGAGAAGTCTAGCTTTCTTTTGTGACTACTCACTGGTGATCCCCATCGCTGAACAAGAGGGATAGGTCTCATCAGTGGAGACTGCAGAAAAACCAACATTTGTAAGTTAATTTACCAACCTTTAAAAATTATATATACATTTTTTCAAATTCCAAAACCAAAATAACATTTCTACTTACTGTATGTGAGTAAGTAATCATGGGTCCCGGTGCCTCACTAACAGCAACCCTGATTGGGTGTTCTTCTTGCACAACTTGCTCACTATCAGGCTGCATAATATATATATGCCAATGTCAACAAATATACATGTACCTTGGGGGGGAGAGGGTCACCAATTTGGGTTTATTCAAGCACCAAATCAGAGAAAGATATGTACATAAACGTATAAATAAAGCGATCTAGACATAAGCATACCTGCTGGCTCGTCAAAGGTAGGCCACCGGTTTGGTGCTCTTCACGCACCGGTGCCTCACTAGGGGCCTGCATATAAAGTAGCATATATATGTCAATTTCATATAAAATAGTGAATCAAAGACATATATACTACCTGGAAGGAAAATGATGAACTACCAAAGAAATCGAAACATACATACCTATTTGGGGGAAGAGGGGGGTTGACAACAACCTCGCTTTGGTGCTCTTCAAGCACCACTGTCACAAGAGGTTCCTACATAAAGTAACATATGTCAAAGTGATATGTAAGTTACAAAATTAGTTTTCCAAACAAAGCGAAACATAATTAAAAGCATATTTCAAATAATACTTGTGTCTGCGAATCTACCTCTGCATGAGAGGGAATAGGCTGCGAGACAATATACTCATCCTGGGCAACCTGCATAAAACATGTTACATATCAAAATTAGGATACATATTGAATGTTACAATCAAGATATGTATACAAACGTACAAAGAAAATGATCTACATAAACATACCTGCTAGCTCGTCAAAGGTGGGCCACCGGTTTGGTGCTCTTCACGCACCAGTGCCTCACTAGGGGCCTGCATATAAAGTAGCATATCTATGTCAATTTCATATAAAATAGTGAATCGGAGGCATATATACTACCTGGAAGGAAAATGATGAACTACCAAAGAAAGCGAAACATACATACCTATTTGGGGGGAAGAAGTGGGTTGACAACAACCTCCCTTTAGTGCTCTTCAAGCACCACTGTCACAATATGTTCCTACATAAAGTAACATATGTCAAAGCGATACAAGTTACAAAATGACTTTTCCAAAGAAAGTGAAACATAATTAAAATCATATAATTAAAAGCATATTTCAAATAATACTTGTCTCTATGAATCTACCTCTGCATGAGAGGAAATAGGCTGCGAGACAATATACTCATCTTGGGCAACCTGCATAAAACATGTCAAGTATCAACATTAGGATACATATTGAATGTTACAATCTATACTATAAATATATAAATAAATTTGACAAATTAACAAGTATAGTTGTTACCCCTATTGGTGAAGAACCAAACCCATAAGCAATATTGATAGCCACATCAATGTTCTCAACATTGATCGATGGACTATGCGACCGTGGTGTGCCATGGGACTCCAGCTGTATATTTGTTCGCATAAATTGGTAGATAATTAAATAGAAATAAAGTGTGAAACAATTGAAGATTTTGACATGAAACAAAATATAATATTAAAATAATGAGTTTTACTTACAAAGCGAAGTAATCCATCGTATCGGAAGTCGGAAGTAGGGCCATAGCATATGCCTCCACACGATGTGCAACGCTGTGGAGTAACATGATGCTCTGAAGAATCTGCATCTCCTTTTTTATCTATAGATGGCCCCACCGTAGAAGTGCCAGCCCCTTGGTCTAAATTGTCTTGGACATCAGTCCCATTCTCAAGCAATGTATCTGCCATGTCAAATAATGCCTCCTGTGTATACTCAATGACAGGACTTGTAGGAGGATATACCCGAGGGGGTTTTGGTGTGTGTGGTGGGCATGGTACATGGTTGAGATCTATCCTGGCACCTTCCCTATCTTGGGTCATCCCATGACCAAAACCCTAGTTTCCTAAGAGATCGAAGTAGTTAACATGTTTCCCTAGGATGAATTTTGCATACAACTTCCTAAGGAAATAAAATGGAATGTCTTTATTCCCATGGGAGTCTTCATCGAAGACCATATACCAATGATCCATCCAATTGGCCTTTATATTTGGTTCAATGCACCAGTCTATGGAAATGTGTGCTCGACTGGTGGGTGGAACCAATACGGTGCTAGGGTCCTGGAATAATGAAAATAACTTGTCTTTTGTAATTTGAAGGGCTTTGATGTTTTTATGAGTCAATCCATCAGAGTAGTATTGCCTCCTAGATTCTCTGTATGAGGTAATGTTGTACAGAGCTCCTTGGGCATCAGAATTTGTGTTTGTTATTGTGTCCAAGGCATTGGCTAAAGAATCTCTCAAATGACCCTCCCCCCTCTAATAGATGAGCTAAGGCACCTCAATGATGCCAAGTGTGCAATAATCTGTGTGTTTCTATCTTGTTCCCCCACCAAGTTTGGGTTTGGTTGTGGGTTAGGTTGTTGTGGGTTATTAGAGGGTGGGTTTTCCACATTGTGTTGTTCATTTGTGTTGTCTGTTAATATTTAAACAAAAAAATGCAAGTTATTTTACTTAGAATCATTATTTGATTGTTCACATTCAATTATTTTTTTAAATTTGTTCAAAATAATTATAAAAACAATGAAATTATGAAAAAATTAAAGAATGGAAGGCTAAATGAAAAGGATTGAACTAGAATTTACCTGCCATTGGAGCAATACACCTCAAACTCAACCTCGAAAGGGTAAAACGCAAATCGTACTTGTGCTATTTCGCTCCTGCAGTTTTTTGCTGTCCCGATCCTGTGAAAATGAGATTTGAGGGGCCTACGGCCTCTATTTTTTTTCTTTTTTTCTTTTCAATATCGCATGTGCAATATATCACATATGTGATATATCGCATATGCGATATTGAAAAGTAAGGAAATAAGGTTTTTTTTAACTAAGTGTATGTTGTCTCATGGGAAGTGCATCCCTCTTATGCTTGCTTCTATGATACCTTGGATGATTATGCTTCCATTCAATGATGGTGTATTCATTTCAATTAGGGATTTTAAAGGCATTTGTGTTGATTTTAGTCTTCTCCTCAATTGACTTGAATATTTCTTCAACGATGTTATGATTGTTGTCAAAACAAAGACTAAGCTTTTCATGTGGAGATAATTAACAACCGAATATTTTATCTCAAATCATGGTGCTCTTCTCAAATTTTGAATTTGTCTCCAACTGGGAAACTATCTTATCCAAATCTTCTTCTATATAGAAAGGATATCAAACTCTTTCCTTTGAAAAATTTATTTATTCTCTTGAAGTTGACTTGTTAGGTCTTCATCAATTTTCTTGGCAGATCTACTATTTGACTTTTCTTACACCAACAATGGTATTTTCAAATTATTCATGGTTCTTATGTATTTGTTTCAGTTCCTTTATTAGGGAGATAATTTCATCTTCTTGCTTGCAATTTTTTTCCTTCTCCTCTAGTTTATTTGTCAGGGTTTGTTGTGTCTTTTCAATTTTTTCTTTCAATCCAATGTTAAGACCTAAATGTTGGGAACATTTCCCCCTATTGGGTACAGTTCCCCCTATAGTGTGGCATAGTTTAACTCCTATATGGCAGTGTATTACATATTATTGATGTAGGCTTGGGTCTATTAGTTGTTATTGTACGCATGTGTCTCCTATATATAGTAAGGGGATATTCTCATATTAGTAAGCATTGCATATTGTCTTGTCTTGGGTACATAATTACATTGTGTAAGGAGGTTCCTCCCTCAAAGAGGATTGTTATTTATCTATGTTCTTCATTATTTAGGCATGTATTACTCTATTTAATCATGTTTCTACTATTTTTCTGTTATTTATGGGACTTGGTTGCATAACATCCAAAACTAATCTTTTAGTCCCTTCTTTTGAAATATAATATTCATCTTGATACTTTTGCAATTGCTCCATTAATTATTAGTTTTCTCTTTCATCTTTCCTTAGTTCACATAGAGAAATAATAAGTTCTTCCTCTAGATATACTTATTCTTTGGTTTCAAAGTCTTCTTTATCTTTGGAGAATTTTATTTTTCTCTCAATGGCTTCATCATTTGTTTTGGGTTGTACCTCATTTTATTGAGAGAGTTTCATTTGAATAAAGATAGTATATATTCTCCCAGAGCTATGTAGTTTAATTCCATTGTCCCATTTTGTTCTTCTCAGAATATGATAGGCCATTCAAAATTGCATTCATTTTCTTTGGATTGTTTTTGTGTAGATTATTTGTTATTGAACCTTTTGGTTGATTCTTTGGATTTGTGTATCCATTATTAACTACACTCCAAATGTCAAGCTCAACAACTTGCATATATGCCTCTATTATTATGCTCCATGGTACATAATCTATTCCATTTAAAAAGGAAACTTTTTTAGGATATACTAATTGAAAATCCATGAGTAATCTATGGGATATGTCTTCTAGTTGTCAAACTATGTGAATAAAACATGCTTTGACACCAATTGTTTGAATATTTATAGATGTTGAGATGGCAGGGGTGAATTGGTATTAGACACTTCTACTAATTTTAACTTCATCACTTCAAGTAATAATCACACATTAATAAAACATTCAACAACTATTCAATACAAATGCACAATACATAATGATTTTAAATGGAAATCCAAAGAGGGAGAAAACCACCAAAGTTGTATCCTTTATTAATAAATTGTTTTTTTGGTTCCTCGTACCACCATATGCGATATGCAACATTTACAAAACGCATATGCGAAATATTGCATACGCGATATATCGCATATGCGTTTTGTAAATGTTGCATATCGCATAAGCGATATATCGCATATGCGATATTTAACATTACAAAATGCATATGCGATATATCGCATACGCGATACATTTTCATGAACCTTAGCCTTGTGTTTGGGCTCGGGTTATTCTGAATGTACCATCAATAACGCATATGCGTTCTTGATTTTCACTTCGGAAGTGCGTTTCTGATTTCCTAAGTCGCACCAAAAAGTGGAACCAACTTCGTGCGACCATCTGAATGTTTATTTTGAATTTTAGGTTAGTGATCACATTGCAATTTTTTTTCTCAATATTTCTTAATATTTATGATTGTAGCTTGGTGCTTGTGATGTGGTTCAATACCAAAATACAGGGAATTGTATCATAATATTTGTTTATGGGGTTCTAATTGAGACATCAGTATGTCCTTTGGACACCATAGAGCTCCTATAAAATAAATATTTGTCATGTGATTAGGATATGATGGCCATTTAGAATTTGGCACAATGAGGTTCTTTATCATGGATTTAGACATTGTCCAATGTCAAAATATTATAGGTTTAGACATGGTCCAATGTCAAAATATCATGGGTTTAGACATGGTCCAATGTAAAAATATAGAAGAAAGCGATGATAGAATTTTGTACCTTAACATTGAATAACGTGATGATAGATATAACTTATTAACCTAATACTAAATAAAGTGATGATAGAATTTACCAACCTAATACTAAATAAAGTGATGATAGACTTTTGTAACCTAATACATAATACAGAAATGATAGAATTTAATTATAACCTAACACCTTTGATCTAGGTCTTGTTCCAATAATCTATTTTGTAAATATTTACAAGAGGATTGAACACATTCAACCCACATCTATTAATGCAATGTATAATATTCCTCATATCAATTTTAATCCCAAGAACACCCTTTGGTACTTAAGGAGCATGGTTCAAGCCATTGAAATTATGTTGGTAATTCTAAGGTGTACCAATGGTGTCCTTGGTGTCCATGGTAAACAACCATTTATTTGAATCAATGTTCTTCATCACACTATCCCTTCTATGATACCTATGCATGAATGAAAGGTTGTGTGATGAAAACAAATCCTTCATCGCAAATTTGAGATATTCCAAAAAATGTTCAATTGGGGAGGGATTAGTTTCCTTTAATCCTTATCTTTATTATCATTTTTTAACTCAAGTTATGCACATTTATGTCAGTATTTATCATAATCAATTACCATATTGTTCATAATGTTATGTGTGTTCTTCATAGTGACCATTTCTATTCTTTCAGGAAATACGTTTTTCAAATAGCACGACATCATATTTCAAGGACACAAGGCCACACAAACACACATTTCTGAAAAATATGTATTGCTTTAAGTTTAATGCCTTGAAATGTAAATTGCATTATGCATTCATATGAAATCAAGTCTATCACTTCAATACTACTAATTTGGACATCTAACATGATAGGATTGGTTTGTCAATTGTAAAAATATTATATTATACCTTATTTGGATAAGCTCACAGCTAAGGTGGGTAATGGGTTAGTGTTTAAGGGGACTAAGTTTTGCGGGTACTATTGGGTAAGTAGTATATGATTTAAGGACTGATACACAATCATGGACTCCTTTAAAGACACTTTAGATTCCACATAATACTAGAATAAACAGAAAACTCTGACCTTAGGTGACAATTAGGGGTACTTCCCTAACTTATTTGAAGATGAAGTAAAAAGAGAAAAGATAGGAAATTGAATCATATTTCATAATATATAGCATTTATGTAGAGAAAATGTGTGTAAATGATTATAAAATTAGTTTCCATGAAAGTGGGTTTTCAAATTTTCTGCACATCTTAACATATATGTTTGTGTGGGTGCAACAATATATGAGGTAAATGATGTCAATTTGGGATAAAATCTTGCAGAGATATAAAGGACATATGGGCATAGTGCAACACTATTTATTCATAATTCTTCATGAATTATTTTTTATTATTATTAATTATTGAAGTAAAAGAAGCTTGAAATTAAAACCTTATGTGCAGGTGCAACACTTTAGGGGCAAAAATTAATGAAATCCTTGATTTCTAAATATAATATAGTAGAGATTGATCTCGTCTAGTGCACCATATAGTTTTATTTGGAAAAGGTGATGGAAATCAAAAGTTATATAACAAAAAATCGATGTATGTATTTTCAAAAAATGACATGTGTCATTTATAAAAATAATTATAAATAAATAAAACATAGTTTTGAAGGAAAAAATTACATATTCAGAATCGTAAGATCATACTCTAAAATATCCTAGATTTTCATAAAAAAATATTGTGTATGTCATATCAAAAAACACCATCTAAACTGAGCATAATGATAGAGTTCTAAATGACAAGCAATAGCCCTGGTTTATTTGTCCTACCTAATAGGTTCGGTATTCCGAAGCTATTTCCAAACATAATACCAAACCTTATTCCCACCAATTATTTTAATTTTAAAGTAACACATATGCATTATAGCTTATTCATATCGCATATGCGATATGAATAAGCTATAGCGCATATGCATTTTTTCTTAACTAATTTGGTTTTGTCCTAATGCATCATTGTTCATCACCCTCATCCTCATAATCATCATCATAGTCATCCTCCTCCTCCTCCTCCTCCTCCTCCTCCTCCTCATCATCATCATCATAGTCATCCTCCTCCTCTTCCTCATCATCATCAACATTGTTCATCATCATCATCATCATCATCCTCACATCATCATCATCATCATCATCACCATACTCATCATCATCATCATCATCATCATCATCATCATCATCATCCTCCTCATCACCCCCATCCTCATCATCATCATCATGGTCATCATCATCATCATCATTGTCACGCTCATCCTCATCATCATCATCATAGTCATCATCCTCCTCATCATCACCATCACTATTCATCAGCATCTTCATCATCACCCTCATCCTCATCATCATCACCATCCTCATCATCATCATCATCCTCATCATCATCATCATGGTCATCATCATCATCATCATCATCATCATCCTCATCATCATCATCATGGTCATCATCATCATCATCATCATCATCCTCCTCATCATCATCATCATCATCATCATCATCCTCATCATCATCATCATGGTCATCATCATCATCATCATCATCATCATCCTCATCCTCATCCTCATCCTCATCATCATCATCATCATCATCATCATCATAGTCATCATCCTCCTCATCATCACCATCATCGGTCATCATCATCTTCATCGTCACCCTCATCCTCATCCTCATCATCATCATCATAACCCTCATCCTCATCACCATCATCATGGTCATCATCATCATCATCATCATCATCATCATCACCCTCATCCTCATCATCATCCTCATCATCATCATCATCATCCTCATCCTCATCATCATTGTTATCATCCTCATCTTCATCATCATCACCATCCTCATCATCATCATCATCATCATCACCCTCATCCTCCTCCTCCTCCTCATCACCCTCATCCTCATCATGATCATCATGGTCATCATCATCATCATAATGATCATCATCATCCTCATCCTCATAATCATCATCATCATCATCATCACCCTCATTCTCATCCTCATCATCATCACCATAGTCATCATCCTCCTTGTCATCACCAACATTGTTCATCATCATCTTCATCGTCACCCTTATCCTCATCATCATCATCATCACCCTCATCCTCATCATCATCATCATCATCATCACCCTCATCCTCATCATATTCATCATCATCATCATCCTCATCCTCATTAGCATCATCATAATCATGAACCTTGTTACCACCTAAGTTGTACTTAGTGGTTTTTATCAAGTGAGCCCGGTGAACCAGACAGGGCTAACTTGTTCGGACTTCAAAAAGACCTTTGGAAGTACTTCTGGGAAGTGCTTGTTGTACTATATCACATGTTCATACCCCATGAGGGAATTGTAATAAATGTTCTAGCATGATAATGTCTGTAAAAGACTCGGTCTCTTAGACTTTATTTGTCAATCCGATCATCCCAGGGTGTTTTTTCCCTTGGTTATTATTGGTTGTTGAACAAATGACTAATAACTTCTGAGTTTTTCACTCCATACCTCCAAAGTTGGGGTGGTCGGCTTGGTATTTAGGCCTGTTGAGGTTATTAGAGTCTATGTGTCAATGCATAAACATGCTAGACATCATTTTTTAGTCATATGAACATGTCTAAGTCCCCCTAGGTGTTTTTCATTTTTTCAATTTTTTAGTTTTTTCAGTGTTTTTTATTAAAATTTAATTTTTCCAAAACTTAGGCTATTTTTTAATAGTTTAATTGGAAAAATTGATTTTGTTATAAAAGTGGGCGAAATAATCAGTTTCAGTCATGTAGGTGCTCATTTTCAAGCTAAGAGCACCATGTAAACCCATCGACCCATTGTTTCCTAGTTTTGAGTGATTTTCCATCACTCAGGTCAGAAAGCCCCAAAAATCAATTATTGATTATTTTAATTAATAAATTGATGAATAATGGAGCAAATCCAAAATCAATAAATCAGTGGATTCTCAGCCGATTTGATGGAAATCAGTCAGATCTGAAGCAGATTGACTGGATCTGACAAATCCTTGACTGAAGGAGGTGATCAAATCAGATCCAGAGTTGATATTGAGCATCCTTTATGAGGAATTTCACCCTCCCTATCTCCTCAACACGTTTTTTGCTCAACTGGATGATTTTTGGTGGATTCTTCAGTCAACAGGTTGAGGTGTCAGTC
The DNA here is from genome assembly GCA_001517045.1 of Pseudotsuga menziesii. Lineage (NCBI taxonomy): Eukaryota > Viridiplantae > Streptophyta > Pinopsida > Pinales > Pinaceae > Pseudotsuga > Pseudotsuga menziesii. The sequence continues at coordinate 405,653 of LPNX010474666.1, forward strand.
AGATCAGCCCCTCGATTGATAGTTGCACTCAGTGAGACTCAGATCTGGCTCAGCTAGACACAGATCAGGCATTGATGGACTCTCCATTAGTTGATTTCACTTGATTCCATGAGTAATTGCACCTCCCCTGGGCTAGATGGCCTGTAAATTGTATATATCCAGGCACAGCCTCCTCTTCCAAGCCAGTTAGAGCTGGAATGAAGGGCTTGCCATTGTAACTGTGTATTGATCTTCATTTGTTGAAATAAAGAGAATCTTTGGAGGCTCAATTGTGGAGTACCTTTCATGTGTGGATTTTCATTGTCTTGTTGCATTCGAGGTGAAACTATCATTTTTCCAATTTTTTGCACTTAATTATTATCTGCCAGAATGGTTTCTAAAATCATAAGGATAGATCATTGAGTTGTGTTGTAGCTTACAGGTTTGTCGTGGCTGGAAGATCTATGGTTCAAGTTTTATTCCATTGATTTCCAGCGTATATTGCTAATATCATGCCCCTCGGTGCTTCTCTACCAAGTTCCCTCAGTAGATCTGCTTCAACAACAAGCACCTTTCTTCCCCTTTCTCTCCTTTAAAAATTATTAAACTTTCCTCAAACTGGTTACTTTAAAGGCTTCTTATTAATATTATCTATCTCATCAAGAAAAACACACATATATCTAATTAGCAGGATCCCTTCCAATTTCTAGATCTTAGCTTCATTTTGCATATAAATTTCAATCTCAAGAGATCTAGCCTAAAGTACCTTATTTTCGCAAGTAATTTAGTGAAAATCCATAGCTTGTTGTTAAGGTAGTTTCATTTTCTGTTAAATAAGTTGAATATTCTGCAATATCAGTGCATTTTAATTGGCTGCACAAACAGCAAGCCAATATCCCAAGGAAAGCTTGCTTTCCTTGGTTCCTTTTTCGTCGGTTTAGCTAGTTTAATTTCATTATTTTTTGAGATAAAGTAGGCTGACCCAAAGGTACTCTTAAAGTGATTTTTGGAATTTTTTATTCTAACATGATCGATTTCATTTATTAGGTATGACAGAGAAGAAAGGAAGCTGCTTTCCAAAGTGGCTTTTGGAGCGCTCAAATCCCCCCAGGGGTCTCTCTTTTGTCACAAAATTTGTAAAATTTTTGTATAACTGTAAGATCTTGGTTTCAGCCTGTATAAGGACCAAGAAATCACTGATTTATCATTTCTTTGATACTGTAACTACTGTAATAAAATCATTCTTTGAATAGGCTCTTTCGAGCCCATTCCCCATCCCCCCTGGGGGGATTCACGTCGGTGCCATTTTCGTCATTTTATGCTTATTTATTTTTCACTAGAATTTATATAATTTGTAGGGTAGTATACTTAATCTTGTTGTTAATTCTATACTCCATATCTTACATTTCAAAGTAATCATAATACTTACCCCACGATTTCCCCAGTGACCCGCAAGGGGAAAGAGATTCGTGGTAGGATTAATCAGAAAACCAGATTGTGTAGTTGTTTTATTTTTTCATCATTTTTTTATCAGAAAATTTAAAATTAACCCCTCCTTGATTCCCCGATTGAGATCCACTTGGATCGAAAGAGGTTCTTGGAGGATGTTCTTTTAAACAAGAACACACAGCTTAAAACTTATTAAAATTTACAAGACTCCAGTGTGTATGGTCTGCACTTGGATTCGGTTCATCTGATCAGTTAAGCTATATCAAAAGCACTTGGATGACTAGCATAATTAGAACTCACCTTCCCCAATTGACAAACCATCAGGTGAAAATCCAACACCTCGATCAAACCTTCACAGTGGCAAAATACCCAAAGGAAGTGGGAACTTCTGAAAAGTGACCTCAAGGTGCCGATCTCTGTCACACCCTAATGGGTGCGTTACGAACAATAGCCCCAGAGACTCCATTTAAGCCCACATATTCCTTGCGGGTAGCCGTGAAGGCTTTGTTTTGGACATACTCCAAGTACTCTCGGGTATATCTGGAGTCCCCCTTTAGCCTAATTTAATCA
>LPNX010474666.1:407790-429936 GCA_001517045.1 Pseudotsuga menziesii
CCAAAGTGACAGCCTTGACTTGAGAATTCCCACCAAGGACACACCAAGTGGCTTGAATATTTCTTCCATGTGATCCAGGTGTGTGAAAAGGCGGCAACACTTTTTGGCGCCATTGCCGGGGATAAATCTTTTTATTCCCGAGTACGAATTAGCTTAACTTTTTTCTAAACAACTAAAAAGATAAAAAAAACTTTTGATTGATCTAGTCTTTAAAAAACATAAAAATTAAAACTCGATCCATCTGGCGACTCCACTGTCTAACATCCCTTCAAGAATTTATACCCGAAGAAACTGTCGACAATTATTCAATCCTCTCCCTGATCCCGAAAGGTTTATTAGGGAAAGATTGAATAGGCGTAATTCTCATAGAAACCTTGAAGATTTAGGAAACCAATCCCTCGTAGATATCCATAACATATTTGTAGAGATTCATGTTCACCAATCTCAAGAAATGATGAAATTATTCCAACCCCTTGACTTTTCTTAGATAGCAGGTGCTCCCCATGCCATTCCGAAAGATGCTATCAAGAAGCTCCCCAGGTTCGAGGGAAATAATGCCACCACTACCAAGACTCATCTCCGAAAATTTGAAAGGCACCTAGTCAGTTATTGTGATGATGTTGCCTCTAACCATGAAGATATCAAAATGAAGCTCTTTGCTTTATCCTTAGAGGATGGTGTTGTGGAGTGGTATAAAAACCTTGGTGATGATTCGTATAAAACTCTTAGTGATTTCCTAGAGGGTTTTAAGAAGAAATGGGGGGAAAATAAAGAACCAAGACATCTGCTTTCCGCCCTCCATAACATAAAGAAGATGGAGAATGAAACCATTGATTAATTTAATACTAAGTTCAGGCATGTGGTTGCGGAATTCCCTAGAGAAATCAAGCCAAGGGATGCCTCCATCCTCATATATTACATCGAAGCTTTCACTAGTGATTTGAGGTACTAGTTAAGGAAGAAAGAGCCAGCCGATCTAAAAACTGCTCAGGAATTGGCTGAGAAAATAGAAAAGAATATGCAATCTTCAGGAAAATCCAACATTCCAGGTTACACTAGGGGAAACACTTCATACAACGAAGAAAAGGGAAAATCCTTTGAATCAAAAGAAAAGTGAGCCTCTAAAGACCCCATGGAAAAGATAGCTAGCATGTTGGAAAAAGTGATGACTAGTTAGGACCAATTCATGACAAAAATCCAAAACAAAATAGTCACACTGGAGAGAAATAGTGGACCTAGGAATTTTCAGCCAAACAGAATCAAGTGTATCAAAGGAAGTTTCCTCATCAAGAGCCTAGGATTCCAAACCAATTAGACTCAACTAACATGGTAGATGAAGTAATTCCTTCGTGTAGACCTTGTGAGCAATTCCACCTAGAAAGCACTTGCTACATAGCAAATTAGATTATAGAACATGGGATTGTGGAGGTCAGTAATCAGGAAACAACATCAGGTGAGTCTGATCATATATACATAGTAGGCCAGGCCTACCCTTTTTCACCATATAAACAGTACAAGCCTGAGGATGAAACCATTGCAGAATCTTATAGTGAAACTTATGATGAAAACTGTGATATACATGATGGGACTCCTATGTGTTCTCCATATAATGATGATAGCTTGGAAGGTGTACTACCTTGTGAATTTTTCTCTGAAGAAGATGAGTATGAAAATGAGGAAAAGTATAGCTTGGAGCATGATACAAGTGACGAAGACTCCCTTATCCCTGACAAAGATGTTGATGAGGAGTCCTGGACATTCATGGAAAATCCAGTCTATGACATGAATAAAGAGGAAAATAATGAACCATAAACTTTTGATGCTTTTGTTGATGGCATATCTAAAGAAGAGAGCATGGACCATGTGGCCTTGGGAAACTTTGATATGAAAAAGGAGCATGTAGTTTATCCACATGATCAGTTGAGACATATATCGATATCAGTAGTGAAGACAAAGAGAACTCGATATCGGAACCAAATATCAGCAATGGGGAATCCATCACATTTAACATAGATGATGGTGATGACTATTGGGATTTTTGTGGATATCTTATTAAGAATCCTATCTATGCTATATCCAGTAAGGGGAGTGTCTTTTTATAGATTTGTGGAAGTCCAATCTACTATACTTCCATAGAGGGAAGCATGAATCTGGAGACCTTGGAAAATCCTAGTATGGAAAAGCAGCATTCAAAACTCTTATATGATCATTCAAAGTCACATCATGCAGATCTGCAAAAGAGTATCAGTAATGAAGACATGGAGAAGCAGTTTTGTGAAAAGACAAATGTGATGCAGTTATTAGAATATCTGTCTCAACTATCATCTTCACATATAGAGTTTCCTCATGACTTGGAGCTGCTTGGGGCTTATAGAGTGAATTATCATCCGGTAAGCCTTGATGATCAGTATGATGGTGTAGTCAATCTGCCTCATCATTCCAATTTGTACATCAACCCTATCCAGTCATGGATAGAAGCAGCCTACGCAGGAACTTACCCGTTTGGGAGGAAGTTTGACGACATTATTCATGCTTATGATTTCCCATCCATTCCACCCATTCTGAATCATCACGCAGGTTTGCATTTTCTAAATAAAGTATCCTTACTTTGGCTGGTAACCAAAGACAAGGAAATTTTTTTTATGTCAATAAAATGCTTAGGTGGTTGCATTGGATTTATGATTACACTTAACCCTTTTTATATCATGCTTAGAGTAGGAAAATAAGCTCTTTGAAAGAGAGCATTTACTTTCTGCATTCCTATTTTTAGCTATAATAAAACTTTACTTCTTTTAGTTAGTTACATATATTTTTTTAAATAAATCAGCTTAATGGTTCATTTGGCTTTTCATAAAACTTGTGCTATTGAGGTTTTTTTTGTCAAGTTGAGATGTTTTTGCAGGGTATATAAACCAGAGATTCTGGTGTTCTCGTATCCTCTCCTTGCCTTAAAGACCAGATCGAGCACACGTCCCACAGTTGGAGCCAGAATGTTACCACCTAAGTTGTACTTAGTGGTTTTTATCAAGTGAGCCCGGTGAACCAGACAGGGCTAACTTGTTTGGACTTCAAAAAGACCTTTGGAAGTACTTCTAGGAAGTGCTTGTTGTACTATATCACATGTTCATACCCCATGAGGGAATTGTAATAAATGTTCTAGCATGATAGTGCCTGTAAAAGACTCGGTCTCTTAGACTTTATTTGTCAATCCGATCATCCCAGGGTGTTTTTTCCCTTGGTTATTATTGGTTGTTGAACAAACGACTGATAACTTCTGAGTTTTTCACTCCATACCTCTAATGTTGGGGTGGTCGGCTTGGCATTTAGGCCTATTGAGGTTATTAGAGTCTATGTGTCAATGCATAAACATGCTAGACATCATTTTTGAGTCATATGAACATGTCTAAGTCCCCCTAGGTGTTTTTCATTTTTTCAATTTTTTAGTTTTTTTAGTGTTTTTTATTAAAATTTAATTTTTCCAAAAATTAGGCTATTTTTTAATAGTTTAATTGGAAACATTTATTTTGTAATAAAAGTGGGCCAAATAATCAGTTTCAGTCATGTAGGTGCTCATTTTCAAGCTAAGAGCACCATGTAAACCCATGGACCCACTGTTTCCTAGTTTTGAGTGATTTTCCATCACTCAGGTCAAAAAGCCCCAAAAATCAATTATTGATTATTTTAATTAATAAATTGATGAATAATGGAGAAAATCCAAAATCATAAATCAATGGATTCTCAGCCGATTTGATTGAAATCAGTCAGATCTGAAGTAGATTGACTGGATCTAACAAATCCTTGACTAAAGGAGGTGATCAAATCAGATCCATAGTTGATCTTGAGCATCCTTTATGATTAATTTCACCCTCCCTCTCTCATCAACACGTTTTTGGCTCAACTGGATGATTTTTGGTGGATTCTTCAGTCAACAGGTTGAAGTGTCAGTCAGATCAGCCCCCCGATTGACAGTTGCACTAAGTGAGACTCAGATCTAGCTCAGCTAGACATAGATCAGGCATTGATGGACTCTCCATCAGTTGATTTCACTTGATTCCATGAGTAATTGTGCCCCCACTGGGTTAGATGGCCTGTAAATTGTATATATCCAGGAAAAACCTCCTCTTCCAAGCCAATTAGAGCAGGAATGAAGGGCTTGCCATTGTAACTATGTACTGATCTTCGTTTGTTGAAATAAAGCGAAGATTTGGAGGCTCAATTGTGGAGTACCTTTCATGTGTGGATTGTCATTGTCTTGCTACATTCGAGGTGAAACTACCATTTTTCCAATTTTTTGCACTTAATTATTGTCTGCCTGAATGGTTTCTGAAATCATAAGGATAGATCATTGAGTTGTGTTGTAGCTTATAGGTTTTCCGTCGCTGGAAGATCTATGGTTCAGGTTTGATTCCATTGAGTTCTAGTAGAGATTGCTAAGATTGTGCCCCTCAGTGCTTCTCTACCAAGTTCCCTTAGCAGATCTGCTTCAACAACAAGAACCTTTCTTCCCCTTTCTCTCCTTTAAAAATTATTAAACTTTCCTCAAACTGGTTACTTTAAAGGATTATTATTAATCTGATATATCTCATCAATAAAAACACACACAGATCTAATTAGCAATATCCCTTCCAATTTCTATATCTTAGCTTCATTTTTCATATAAAGTTCAATCTCAAGAGATCTAGCCTAAAGTACCTTATTTTCACAAGTAATTTAGTGAAAATTCATAGCTTGCTGCTAAGGTAGTTTCATTTTCTGTTCAATAAGTTTAATATTCTGCAATATCAGTGCATTTTAATTGGCTACACAAACAGCAAGCCAATATCCCAAGGAAATCTTGCTTTCCTTGGTTCCTTTTTCGTCGGTTTAGCTAGTTTAATTTCATTATTTTTTGAGATAAAGTAGGATTAACCAAAGGTACTCTTAAAGTGCTTTTGGGAATTTGTTATTCTAACATTCTCACTTTCCTTTAGCAGGTCTGACAAAGAAGAAAGGAATCTGCTGTCCAAAGTGGCTTTTGGAGCGCTCAAATCCCCCCAGGGGTCTCTCTTTTGTCACAATATTTGTAAAATTTTTGTATAACTGTAACATCTTGGTTTCAGCCTGTATAAGGACCAAGAAATAACTTATTTATCAGTGCTTTTATATTGTAACCACTGTAATAAAATCATTATTTGAATAGGCTCTTTCGAGCCCATTCCCCATCCCCCCTGGGGGGATTTGCGTCGGTGCCCTTTTCGTCATTTTCTGCTTATTTATTTTTCACTAGAATTGATCTGATTTGAAGGGTAGTATAATTAATCTTGTTTTTAATTCCATACTCCATATCTTACATTTCAAAGTAATCATAATACTTACCCCACGATTTCCCGAGTGACCCGCAAGGGGAAAGAGATTCATGGTAGGATTAATCAGAAAACTAGATTGTGTAGTTGTTTTATTTTTTCATCATTTGTTTATCAGCAACTTTAAAATTAACCCCTCCTCGATTCCTCGATTGAGATCCACTTGGATCGAAAGAGGTTCTTGGAGGCTTTTCTTTTAAACAAGAACACACATCTTAAAACTTATTAAAATTTACAAGACTCCAGTGTGTATGATATGCACTTGGTTGTGGTTCATCCAATCAGTCAAGATGTATCAAAAGCACTTGGGTGACTAGCATAATTATAACTCACCTTCCACAATTGACAAACCATCAGGTGAAAATCCAACAGCTCGATCAAACCTTCACGGTGGCAAAATACCCAAAGGAAGCGGGAACTTCTGAAAAGTGACTTCGGGGCGCCGATCTCTGTCACACCCTAACAGGTGCGTTACGAACAACAGCCCCAGAGACTCCATTTCAGCCCACATATTCCTTGCGGGTAGCCGTGAAGGCTTTGTTTTGGACATACTAGAAGTACTTTCAGGTATATCTGGAGTCTCCCTTTAGCCTAATTTAATCAACTCATACTTCAGTTTTAACTTAAAACATACCAAGATGCAATCGCAAAACATTCACTCCAAGCACATGCAAGCACATTGATCATTTTGATTTGACTCCATTCTAAGGCACTGATCATTTTTGCTTTATATATATTTATATATTGTGTATCAGCTTTGTGCTTTCATGTGTTTATCTTCGTATCTTGTCATCTTTAATTTTTTATAGTTAAAATATTTAAACTCCTGAATAACTGATTCAGTTTAGCATCACCACACTAAGAAACCATCCTTAGTAACTTAATAGGGTCTACCCCCCTTGAATTCATTAGGAGTTGAGCCTAAATGGAGGGGTCAAGAACAAGGTGACAGCCTTAACTCGAGACTTTCCCCCAAGGACACATCGAGTGGCTTGAAGATTTCTGCCACATGACCCAGGTGTGTGAAAAGGTGGCAACAAACCTCATCCTCATCAGCTTCATCATGGTGATCATCATCATCATCATCCTCATCACCCTCATCATAGTCATCATCCTCCTCATCATGACCATAATTGTTCATGATCATCACTCTCATCCTCATCATCATCATTATCACCCTCATTGTCATCATCATCATCACCCTCATCCTCATCAGCTTCATCGTCACCCTCATACTCATCATCATCATCACCCTCATCCTCATCATCATCATCATCATCATCACCCTCATCCAAATCAGCATCATCCTCCTCCTCCTCCTCCTCCTCCTCCTCATCACCCTCCTCCTCATCAGCATCATCATGGTCATCATCATCATCATCATCATCAACATCATCACCCTCATCCTCATCCTCATCCTCATCATCATCATCCTCATCATCATCATCATCAACATCATCACCCTCATCCTCATCCTCATCCTCATCATCATCATCCTCATCCTCCTCCTCCTCCTCCACATCATCATCACCCTCATCCCCATCAGCTTCATCATGGTCATCATCACCACCATCATCATCACCATCATCATCATCATCCTCATCCTCATCCTCATCATCATCATCATCAACCTCATCATCATCATCACCCTCATCCTCCTCCTCATCATAATGACCCTCGTCATCATCATCATCATCTTCATCATCATCATCATCATCACGCTCATCCTCATCATCCTCATCATCATCCTCATCATCATCATCACCACCCTCATCCACATTAGCTTGATCATGGTCATCATCATCATCATCATCATCATCACCATCATCATCCTCATCCTCATCCTCATCATCATCATTGTTAACCTCATCATCATCATCATCACCCTCATCCTCCTCCTCCTCATCATCACCCTCATCCTCATCATCTTCATCATGGTCATCATCATTATCATCATCACCCTCATGCTCATCATCATCATCTTCATCCTCATCCTTCTCCTCCTCCTCATCATCATCACCCTCATCCTCCTCCTCCTCCTCATCACCCTCATCATCATCCTCATCCTCATCATCATCACCCTCATCCTCATCATCATCATGGTCATCATCATCATCATCATCATCATCACCCTCATCGTCATCGTCATCATCATAGCTATCATCTTCGTCATCATAGTCATCATCATCCTCATCATCACCATCATTGTTCATCATCATCTTCATCGTCACCCTCATCCTCATCATCATCATCACCCTCATCCTCTTCATCATCATTATCACCCTCATCCTCATTATCATCATCATGGTCATCATCATCATCATCATCACCCTCATCCTCACAATCATCATCATCATCATCATCCTCATCCTCATCATCATTATTCATCACCCTCATCCTCACCATCATCGACAGCCTCATCCTCATCATCATCACCATCCTCATCATCATCATCATCATCATCATCATCGTAATCCTCATCCTCATCATCATCGTCATCATCGTCATCATCACCCTCATCATCATCATCATCATCATCATCATCATCATCATCACCCTCATCCTCATCATCATCATCATAGTCATCATCCTCCTCATCATCATCATAGTCATCATCCTCCTCATCATCACCATCATTGTTTATCATCATCTTCATCGTCACCATCATCCTCATCATCATCACCATCCTCATCCTCATCCTCATCATCATCATCATCATCATCATCATCAAGGAACAAGGAAACACTTAGTGTGAAGAATATTCTAGGAGGTGACAAATGTGGATCGATCACAAACACCTCGGGTGAACACAATGCATGGAACTTGATAGTTTCATTCAATTAGAATCTCAGACAGCTCGGCCCTACAAATTTCGACAAGATTGAAGGCTTGCTTTTGCAATTCCTATAGCATCGGTGAATGGGATGATTGTGAGCATACATATATCGTTGATACATGGGATCGAGTGAGACTTGGCACCAATTTCAACGGGGTTAATGAAATAGACCATTTGGAAGATGATCAGACGCATATTTCTATAGACTATGATCACATATTGGATCTCATACAAGTAGGTACATGAGTAGTACCTAAATAAGAAAATGCATTTATGTATTGTTTACTTGACCTATGTAGAATTTAATTTATGTAGAAATTAGAAATACAAGACCTTATTTACAAAATGTATTGTTAACTCGACCTATTTCCTTTCATAGGTCAGATACATGCAGTAGTTGTCCCAAAAAATAATGAATGGGGTTCTGACTATTGGTTGGCATGTTGCTTAGAGGGGAAACAAACCCTTCTAGAACCTGTTATATATGATGAAAATATTGAATTCCCAACTGGCTCGATGGTTATAAAAGGGGAGTACTTGACATTTGCAGCACAACAGAAAAGGAAGGGTGGGTATGTATATCAGGATTATACACCATGAGCTATTGTATACCACTTCACCAACCTAGTAGTTGGTATAAACATCAATCTGCACACACTTGGTCACAAAAATAGGTCACATGTATGGTACTTGCTACCTCATATAGAGCACGAAAGATTGATGGACACCATCGGCAGCAGAGATGATCTGGATGGCTACTTGTATGAGTGCATTGTCAGGTGCGTTATTTAACCTTTAAAGTAAATTTTGAAGCACAATTTCCATTATTTAGCCTTACTTTATTCCCAATGTAATAAACCTGTGATTGACAGATACCATTCACAGACATAATATTATTCAGAGGATACTGGACACTATAAACACGATCGTACAACCTTGGGTGAGTTATCTATAAATCATGTTTGTACATTTTCATTGGGTTCTCTTTTCTTTCTTATGATGTTACTAATGTCTAGCCTTTCGTGTGACTAGGATACAAACACCATCTACGCACATTGGAGCTACCAAGAATGGTGTCTTTAGACAACACCAAATAGAGTTCAAAAAATAACAAGATCTCGAGTTGTTGAAATTTACATTTCTTGATTTTTTTAGTTTAATATACATTTAATTGCATTGTCATGTACAAATTGGAAACCAACTAGGCTTTCATACTTGCATGCACCAACTAGGCTTTCATGAACACCAATTTGCATGCACCAAATAGGGTTGACAAGGAATGAGATGGAACTAGGGCTTAGTGAGAAATTTGCAAGTTAAGAGAGGGAACTAGAAAAACATGATCACCAATACTTGCATGCACCAACTATGGTTTCATCAACACCAATTTGCTTGCACCAACTAAGGTTGACAAGGTATGAGATGGAACTAGGGTTTAGTGAGCAATTTTCAAGTTAAGAGAGTGAACTAGAAACACATGATCACCGATACTTGCATGCACCAACTATGCTTTCATGAACACCAATTTGCATGCACCAACTAGGGTTGACAAGATATGAGATGGAACTAGGGTCTAGTGAGCAATTTGCAAGTTAAGAGAGGGAACTAGAAACACATGATCACCAATACTTGCATGCACCAACTATGCTTTCATGAACACCACTTTGCATTCTCCAACTAGGTTTGACAAGGTATGAGATGGAACTAGGGTTTGGTGAGTAATCATGCAAGTTAGGAGAGGGAACTAGAAACATATGATCACCAATACTTGCATGCAGCAACTAGGCTTTCATGAACACCAATTTTCATGCACACCAACTAGGGTTGACAAGGTATGAGATGGAACTAGGGTTTAGTGAGAAATTTGCAAGTTAAGAGAGGGAACTAGAAACACATGATCACCAATACTCGCATCCATAAACTATGCTTTCATGAACACCAATTTTCATGCACACCAACTAGTGTTGATGAGGTGTGACATGGAACTAGGGTTTAGTGAGCAATTTGCAAGTTAAGAGAGGGAACTAGAAACACATGATCACCAATACTTGCATGCACCAACTAGGCTTTCATGAACACCAATTTGCATGCTCCAACTGTGGTTGACAAGGTATGAGATGGAACTAGGGTTTAGTGAGAAATTTGCAAGTTAAGAGAGGGAACTAGAAATATATGATCACTAATACTTGCATGCACCAACTAGGCTTTCATGAACACCAATTTGCATGATCCAATAAGGGTTCACAAGGTATGATATGGTACTAGGGTTTAGTGAGCAATTTGTAATTTAAGAGAGGGAACTAGGAACACATGATCACCAATACTTGCATGCACCGACTAGGCTTTCATGAACACCAATTTGCATGCTCCAACTACGGTTGACAATGTATGAGATGGAACTAGGTTTTATTGAGCAATTTGCAAGTTAGGAGATGGAACTAGAAACACATGATCACCAATACTTTCATGGACCAACTAGGCTTTCATGAACATCAATTTGCATGCTCCAACTAGGGTTGACAAGGTATGAGATGGAACTAGGTTTTAGTGAGCAATTTTCAAGTTAGGAGAGGGAGCTAGAAACACATGATCACGAATACTTGCATGCACCAACTGGGCTTTCATGAACACCAATTTGCATGCACACCAAATAGGGTTGACAAAATATGAGATGGAACAAGGGTTTAGTGAGCAATTTGCAAGTTAAGAGAGGGAACTAGAAACACATGATCATCAATACTTGCATGCACCAACTAGGCTTTCATGAACACCAATTTTCATGCACCAACTAGGGTTGACAAGGTATGAGATGGAGCTAGGGTTTAGTGAGCAATTTGCAAGTTAAGAGAGGGAACTAGAAACACATGATCACCAATACTTGCGTGCAACAACTAAGCTTTCATGAACACCAATTTGCATGCACCAACTAGGGTTGACAATGTATGATATGGAACTAGGGTTTAGTGAGCAATTTGCAAGTTAAGAGAGGGAACTAGAAACACATGATCACCAATACTTGCATGCAACAACTAGGCTTTCATGAACACCAATTTGCATGCTCCAAATAGGGTTGACAAGGTATGAGATGGAACTACGTGTTTAGTGAGCAATTTCCAAGTTAAGAGAGGGAACTAGAAACACACGATCACCAATACTTGCACGCACCAACTAGGTTTTCATGAACACCAATTTGCATGCTCCAACTAGGGTTTAGTGAGCAATTTGCAACTTAAGAGAGGGAACTAGAAACACATGATCACCAATACTTGCATGCACGAACTAGGATTTCATGAACACCAATTTGCATGCTCCAACTAGTGTTGACAAGGTATGAGATGGAACTAGGTTTTAGTGAGAAATTTGCAAGTTAGGAGAGGGAACTAGAAACACATGATCACCAATACTTGCATGCACCAACTAGGATTTAATGAACACCAATTTGTATGCACACCAACTAGGGTTGACAAGGTATGATATGGAACTATGGTTTAGTGAGAAATTTGCAAGTTAAGAGAGAGAACTAGAAACACATGATCACCAATACTTGCATGCACCAACTAGGCTTTCATGAACACCAATTTGCATGCTCCAACTAGGGTTGACAAGGTATGAGATGGAACTAGGGTTTGGTGAGCAATCATGCAAGTTAGGAGAGGGAACTAGAAACACATGATCACCAATACTTGCATGCACCAACTAGGCTTTCATGAACACCAATTTGCATGCTCTAAGTAGGGTTGACAAGGTATGATATTGAACTAGGGTTTAGTGAGCAATTTGCAAGTTAAGAGAGGGAACTCAAAACACATGATCACCAATACTTGCATGCACCAACTAGGCTTTCATGAACACCAATTTGCATGCTCCAACTAGGGTTACCAAGGTAGGATATGGAACTAGGGTTTAGTGAGAAATCATGCAAGTTAGGAGAGGGAACTAGAAACACATGATCACCAATACTTGCATGCACCAACTTGGCTTTCATGAACACCAATTTGCATGCTCCAGCTTGGGTTGACAAGGTATGAGATGGAACTAGGGTTTTGTGATGAATTTGCAAGTTAGGAGAGGGAACTAGAAACACATGGCCATGTACAAATCAGAAACCACTTAGGCTTTCATGAACACCACTTTGCATGCTATCACTAGGGTTGACAAATAATGATCTATGGAACTAGGGTTTACTTCAACCAATTTAGTGTTTGTAGGGTATGATGTATGTTAGTGTGGTATGATGTTAGTATCATAGGGTATTGTAGGGTATGATATGGTATATATTACACATGCATGCATGACTTAGTGTTATGGTACATATTTTTAGTATGTTATGTTATGGTACATGTTGTTGTATGTTAGTATGGTATGATGTTAGTGTCATAGGGTAATATAGGGTATGTTATTGTGTGTTAGTATGGTATGATGTTAGTATCATAGGGTATTGTAGGGTATGATATGGTATATTACACATGCATGCATGACTTAGTGTTATGATGTTAGTGTATGTTCTATTACAACTGGTATGGCATGTTAGTATGGTATGATGTTAAAGTATGCTATGTTATGGTATGTTATTGTATGTTAGTATGGTATTATGTTAGTGTCATAGGGTATTGTAGGGTATGTTATTGTATGTTATAATTGTATGATGTTAGGATAATGGGGTATTGTAGGGTATGATATGGTATATATTACACATCCATGCATCACATAGTTTTATGATTGTTAACTTTAGTGTATGGTATGGTTATGATGTTAAAAAGTTGAGGATAGCCATAATGTTAAAAAGTTGATGAGTCGTAAATTCTTCCTTTAAGTATTGGAAATTCATACGTTAGCACACATGTGAACCACACATATCATGTTCCAAGATCAATTCAACCATATATGTATAAATTTGAACCTTGCTTTATATTATATATGTATAGAAATAATGTTACAAAAGTTGTCATGCCACATGGCCATAATACAAAATAGTGGATCAAAAAGTACATCTATGTGTGCATATGAATAAAAATCTACATCTATGTATGCCCTCTATACATTTATTCTAGTTAGCCCCCGTTTTTCTACCACTGCCAGAGTCTTCGAGTCTAGCTTTCTTTTCCGAATGCTCACTGGTGATCCCCATCGCTGAACAAGAGGGATAGGTTGCATCAATGGAGACTGCAGAAAAACAAAATTTTGTAAGTTAATTTACCAACCTTTAAAAATTCTATGTACATTTGTTCAAATTCCAAAACCAAAATAACATTTCTACTTACTATACGTGATTAAGTAATGGTGCATCCTAGTGCCTCACTAACAATGAACCTAATTGGGTGCTCTTCAAGTACCACTTGCTCACTATCAAGATGCATAAAAAATATATATATGCCAATGTCAACAAATATACATCTACCTTGAGGGGGAATATGTGGGTCACCAATTTGGGTCTCTTCAAGCACCAAATTAGAGAAAGAGATACACAAACGTACAAAGAAAGTGATCTACATAAACATACCTGCTGGCTCGTCAAAGGTGGGCCATTGGTTTGGTGCTCTTCACAAACCGGTGCCTCACTAGGGGCCTGCATATAAAGTAACATATATGTCAATTTCAGATAAAATAGTGAATCAGAGACATATATACTACATGGACGAAAAATGATGTTACCTTGAAGAAAGCAAAACATACATACCTAGTTGGGGGGAAGAGGTGGGTTGACAACAACCTCGCTTTGGTGCTCTTAAAGCACCACTGTCACAATAGGTTCATGCATAAAGTAACATATATCAAAGCAATACAAGTAAAATGATTTTTCCAAAGAAAGTGAAACATAATTAAAAGTATATAATTAAAAGCATATTTCAAATAATACCTGTGTCTAGGAATATACCTCTACATGAGAGGGAATAGGCTAGGATACAATATACTCATCTTGGTCAGCCTGCATAAAACATGTTGTATCAAAATTAGGATGTATTGAATGTTACAATCTATACTATAAATATGTAAATAAAGTTGACAAATTAATAGGTATAGTTCTTACCCCTATTTGTGAAGAACCAAACCCATATGCAATATTGACAGCCACATCAATGTTCTCAACATTGATGAGTGGACTATGCGACTATGGTGTTCCATGGGACACCAGTTGTATATTTGTTCACATAATTTGTTAGATAATTAAATAGAAATAAATTGTGGAACAATTGAAAATTTTTATATGAAACAAAATATAATATGAAAATAATGAGTTTTACTTACAAAGCGAAGTAATCCATTGTCTCAGAAGTCTAAAGCAGGGCCATAGCATATGCCTCCACACAATGTACAAGGGTGTGGAGTAACACGATGCTCTGAATGCTCTACATCTCATGTGTGATCTGTAGATGGGCTCGCCTTAGAAGTGCCAGACCCTTGGTATACATTGCCTTGGACATCAATCCCATGCCAAAGCAATGTATCTACCAAGTCAAATAATGCCTCCTGTGTATTCTCAATCACAGGACCTGTAGGAGGATATAGCCGAGGGGGTTTGGTGTTCGTGGAGGGCGTGGCACATGGTTAAGATCTATCCTGGCACCTAACCTATCTTGGGGCATCCCATGACCAACACCCTGGAAACCTAAGAGATCGAAGTAGTTAACATGTTTCACTAGGATGAATTCCGCATAGAACTTCCTAAGGAAATAAAATGGGATGCCCCTATTTCCATGAGGGTCTTCATCGAATACCATATACCAATGATCCATCCAATTGGCATTTATATTTTGTTCAATGCATCAATCTATGGAAATGTGTGATCGACTGGTGGGTGGAACCAATCCGGTACTAGGGTCCCGGAATAATGAAAATAATTGGTCTTTTGTAATTTTAAGGGATTTGATGTCTTTATAACTCAATCCATCGGAGTAGTATTGCCTCCTGTATTCTCTGTACGAGATAATGTTGTACAGAGCTCCTCAGGATTTGAAAAAATGTGTTTGTTATTGTGTCCAATGCATAGGCTAAAGACTCTCTGAAATGACCCCCCCCCCGTCTAATAGATGAGCTAAGGCGCCTTAATGACACCAAATGCACAATAATCTGTGAGTTTCGATCTTGTTCCCCCTACGGGTTTGGGTTTGGGTTTGGGTTAGGTTGTGGGTTAGGTTGTGGTTTATTAGAGGGTGGGTTTTCCACATTGTCTTGTTCATTTGTGTTGTCTGTTAAGATTTAAACAAAAAAATACAAGTTATTTTACTTTTAATCATTCTTTGATTTCATTCAATTTTTTTTTTAAATTTGTTTAGATTAATTATAAAAACTATGAAATTATGGAAAAAATAAAGAATTGAAGACTAATTGAAAAGGATAAGAGCATTTACCCTCCATTGGAGCCAATCCACCTCCAACTTGACCTCGAAAAGATAAAACGCAAATTGCTTCTGCGTTGTTTTTCCCTTGCAGTTATTCGTTGTCCCGATCCTGTGCAAATAATATTTGAGGGGCCTATGGCCTCTGTTTTATTTCTATTTTTACTTTTCAATATCTCATATATTGCATATGCGATATTGTAAATGTGAAATATCACATATGCCCCATCCTTCTTCCTAACTAAATAATTAAATAAAAGAATTAAAATTTAGTGGATTGTAAGTCACTTTATGTAGTCTATACAATATTTTTGGTAATGCGAAGCATGCAACTAGAAAGGTTATTTTTCTCATTATGTTGGTGTAAACATATTGTTATTGTTCTAAGCATTTACAAACATGGTTTTGGAGCCATCGTAAAGGCCATACAAACCAATTGAAGGATTAACTTAGTGTGGGAATACAAACAAGATATGCCTAAAATAATTTTATCCAACAAGCATGAACTCGAATAAAGATGAGAAGGAGGTTACTAAAATTTTAGTGAAAATTTAAGAGAGATGGGTAACGACAAATGAACTTGACAAAAATTTACACGAGGAAATAAGAAAACTAAGTATTCCTATTGTTGGTAAGTGATTCATTATATGTCTTTGTATTGATTTTATTTATAAAATTTTGTATCGTTTTAATATTTCTTATGTACACTAATTTTATTTGATTGTTTTAATTATAAAGGAAAATAATCCTAGGTCTGTTATGAATAATGTGTCAAGTAGTAGTATAAAATAGTATTGTACAAGTTGAGGAATATGGATCAAATATTGAAGATCGATTTAATCCTGTGAGAGAATATGACACTAATAATGCAATTGAGGATAATGGGATAAATCGAATGATCTAAGACACCCTCACACAATGTAGCACTATTTTTTCTAATATCTCAAGTATGTATTAGTTTTCTCCAAAGAATGCTTCTTGGCCTTCCCATTCCCCTACCATATCACACATGTGGATAAAATATGCTCCAGGGAAAAAATATATTTGTTACAAAGTGGACAAGAGACAATTTGTAGTTTTCCTAAATTAGGATTTTATCCTAGTTAACTTTTGAAATCATTTTTTTAAGTTTGTTTACTTCGAAGTCTTATTAGGAACTAAAATTGGGTGTTTGTTGTAATTGGACATGAAATTATTTTCCTTGGATGCAATTTCTAACCTTTTCATAATGTCCCAATCTACATGAGGTTATCTTTTCCAATAATACCACTACACATGCATTACGAATCATTATAATCATCGTGATCTACTTTTTTTTATAATAGAAAAGTACATGATCATGGATATATGTGCATTCCATCATAATAACATAAGTGCTCAACATTACTATTAAGGAATTTTTAATTAAGTGATTACTCATTCCAATCGTAATGTAAACACATGTTTCAAGGAGAAATGTTAGTTAAAATCAACATATAACAAGGATATATTGAGTCCTAAACATAATATCCTAATAACCACTACAAGATGGATATATGTATATTTCTCCATCATAACATAAGTGCTCAACATTACTATTAAGGAATTTTTAATTAAGTGAATAATCATCACAATCATAATATAAGCACATGTTTCAAGGAGAAATGTTAGTTAAAATCAACATATAACAAGGAGATATTGAGTCCTAAACATCATCTCATAATAAGCACCACACGATGGATAATAACTAACCATTTATGAGAATCAAAATCCACATAGTGGTCATATACTAGGGTTTTCACAATCCCCCCCTAAAAAAATGTCTACGGCCTTGATGCCGAATCATCATTTACAAAAATGCATATGCGATATATCATTTACAATATCGCATATGCGATATTCAATATTTACAAAACGCATATGCAATATATCACATACGCGATATTTTTCTACGAACCTTAGCCTTGTGTTTGGGCTTGGGTTATTCCGAACGTACCATCAATAACACATATGCGTTCTTGATTTGCACTTCGGAAGTGCGTTTCTTATTTCTTAAGTGGCACCAAAAAGTGGAAACAACTTCGTGCGAGTGCCCTTAAAATGTTAGTTTGTTAAGAGTTATATGTTGGGGTAAGGTATGAAATTAAGGAAAGTTATAGGGCTAGGCTTGCAGGTTGAAGCTTCCAAGGTGCGTGAATTTATTATATGGGTTGGGTGTGCTAGGTCCATGAGTCATCTAGGTTAGTTGGTTGTGTGAGGTGTCCTTAGGTTTTGGAAGTAATAAGTAAGTGACTAAAAATAATTCGCAGGTAAAAAACTTAAACACTTAATACCAAACTAATGATATCAAGGATCATGGGCCATGGAAAGCTACATATTCTCTACATAAAGAATATTTTCCCAACACAAGGTCTATGGGAATGAATTGGATATTTAGTTAATAGTACATAGTCAAGGCTTATGAGATCCATGTACTCCCCCATAGAGGTGATATTCTTTCAACTACAAGTGGGAGATGTTGGTATTTTGATATTTGTAACACCAATAATAGATATCTTGCCCCACACAATGGTCTAGGTTTTAAATTTATGGCCTAAATTCATGCCAATTGCTTATGGGGTCATGGACCAATAAGATTCCCTTGACCATCACATAGCATGCTTCTCCATAGAAAATCTCTTATCCACATGTGGGATATGGTCGTCACTTTCAGAACTTGTGCATATCCCTACATAACCATGAGCTAAAGACTCCCAAAATTTAGATGCATAATTAGTAACATTTTTTTCTTGCCTCATAATATAACTAAAAGTAATATAATGATAGTGATTATAGTTAACACCAACATGTTTTTTTTTTTTACTTCCAATGGATAAAAGGAAACAAAAAAAGTCCATTACAAACATCTATAACATTCTACTACTTCTAGACTGGCCACATTGGAGTAAGCTAAAATTTACACCATTTATATATAAAATTTGGTAAGTATTTTTTCTGACAAAATTCTACATAAATTATTTAAATGATAGTTTTGGGTGATTAGGATTACATAATTCAGATGTCCCAAAAAAGAATTGAAAGCTTTAAATCTATTTTTGCTAAAAAAAAAACAATTTCAACATTGAAAATCTCAGTTCCAACAACAAATAACTTCATCAGATTCAAACCAAACTTATTGAAACAAAATTGCAAATAATGTAGAGTTTAGCCAACTCCAAGCACACCATGCAGTCACATGTGTAATGCATGGAAAGAAAACAAGATAGAACAATCATGCAGGTTACAGTCAAATAGATGTCACCCTGTGATGAAAGGTCGAACAGTATAACCTCGGGCATTGCCAGAATTTTGTTGGATGCGGAATTTTTGTAGGGTGCAGAATACTTGTCGTAGATAATACTTATAAAATTAGTGAGGATCACACCTGATGCCCATACCCAGGAATCTATCTAGTTCAGTTCAACCCTGGGTGAGGGACCCTCCTATGGAGAACAAGCATGGCAGGATAAGCCATTTTGTGATTGGGTCGTGCTCACGTACCTATGTTTTGGTTTTGGATAGTTCCAAAGATAAATATGTAACACAATCAAATATGAATAAAATAACCATCTCTCCACTTTTACCTCACCTTTTTGCATGTAATTAAGCAGATAGGTGTATATATCTCATATTTTGGGGATGCACTTCATCTCTCCACTTTTACGTCACCTTTATAAGGATTTGCACGTAACATAGATAGGTGTATATATCTCATATGGGATGCATCGAGGGGATCATTAAGATTTACCAAAAATTTGACAGTTGTATAGCTTATACCAGTTTCATCGTCGTCTTATCTTCTAAATTCATTTAGAGGTTTGTTTAACATCAGTTAAATGTTGTTATGGAAATGGTGTCCAGGAGTGGCTTGTTGGAAAAATGTAATTACTTGCAGATCTATATTTGATCTCCAGCCGACTCTGTCAGAGTCTGTAGAAGCCACAATATTGTCTGTCAGTCTGACAAGAAGGAAAAGTCCACATGTAGGCAGCGTAACTGAGTCGAATTTATTTCAGAAGTTAAGTTGTTAGGTAGATAGTTATTGCAGTTTTTAATGGAAAGTAAGTCGGCAAGTAAGTCGGTTTATGCTGAAGCAATTTTCAGATTGCCTATAAATAGAAGAAGCATTTTGTAATTTAGTTTACACACAGAGAGAGAACACGAACACAGACAGAAAAAGAAAAGATACAAGCAGAGGAACTCAGGGTGAGAAAGTGAAGTTGAAGCTCAAGATTCTGTGCATTAGATTTAGCCGAAGACCAGAAGCTCTGTAGACGGACGAGTTCGTAACAGACAAGTTTGTATTACTTTGTATTTCCGCATAGTTAAATATATGAAATAGTTTGTGGTTGAATTCATGATTATTTGGCCGCTCATATTTCCAGATTTACTTCTGTAAATGTCTTTTACAATTACTGATAAGTAAAAAAACAAGAATCCATAAAAATCTCACCGCGTGAAAGTTCCAGGTTTTACCACACTTTGTTCAACTCAAATATTCCTACATATTTGGGAATATGTTTTCCATAAGTTATTTGGATTTGTAAATGTGGTCATTTTACTTCATCTTACTCACAGATGAAAAGTATTTGTAATATTCTTAAGTCTTTAGACTAAGAATCATATTCTGCAGAGTTCTGCCACATGCACCAACTTGATCGCATGTATCAACTTAGTCGCATGCATAAACTTGATCGCAAAGAAGTTGATTGCATCAGCTTGATCACAG
Organism: Pseudotsuga menziesii; assembly: GCA_001517045.1. NCBI lineage: Eukaryota > Viridiplantae > Streptophyta > Pinopsida > Pinales > Pinaceae > Pseudotsuga > Pseudotsuga menziesii. The sequence goes on from LPNX010474666.1 coordinate 428,053, forward strand.
ATAAGTTGATCGCATCAACTTGACCGCCGCATCAACTTAATCGTAGATAAGTTGATCGCATCAAACTTGATCATAGAAAAGTTGATCGCACCAAATTTGATCGCACCAAATTTGATCGCATCAACTTGGTCGCACCAACTAGCTTTGTCGCAGTAAAAAGTTGGTCGCAGTAAAAAGGGTGGTCGCAGTAAAAACATGTTGCAGTTAAAAAGTGAAAATTATTTTCTTTTAAAATATTGACTGAGTGCTAAACCCAAGTTTAGTAGGCTCGGTTTTGGCTATCTGGTATCAGAGCAAGGTTATATCAGAGCAAGGTTTATAACAGCCCAAGATTTTAGAAAAGAAATCTTGTCTTAAAAAGTGGAAATTAATTTTCTACGGAAAGTTAATTAAAAATTAAAAATGGCTTCCACTTCCGATTCATTACAACCTCCAAGTTTTACAGGAAAGAATTATGAATATTGGTCTTTAACAATGAAGGCTTTATTCAGAGGACAAGATGTTTGGTAAATAGTTCAGCATGGTTATGCAGAACCAACAGACATGACAACATATAACAATCTCACACAGGCTCAGAAAGATGCCTTGAGAGAACAGAGAAAGAGAGATGGAAAAGCTCTGTTTTTCATACATCAAGCTATGCATGAGAACATACTCCCAAGAATAACAGCATCGACTAATGCCAAGGAAGCATGGGATACATTGGAGACTGCCTATCAAGGTTTGACTAAGGTAAAGACATCCAAGCTGCATATTCTGAGAAAAGATTTTGAATCTCTGTGCATGAAAGATTCAGAGAATGTAGACACATTCTACACCAGAGTTGTTGGGTTGATAAACCAACTGAAATCTCATGGAGAACCTGTATCATACCAAAGGGTTGTTGAAAAAATTCTCAGAAGTCTTCCCCCAAGATTTGAAAATTTGGTTGTGACCTTAGAGGAACACACAGACATGTCAACATTCAGCATTGATGAGCTGCAAGCTTCACTCATCAATCATGAACACAGAATCAGTAGATCACAGACATCATTGGAAGGTGCATTTGCAGCACAGTCATCCATAAGCCATGGTAGAGGTAGGGGAAGAAACAACTTCAGAGGCAGAGGAAGAAGTTCTTCAAGAGGAGGACGAGGCAGAAGTCCTGCAAATGTCAGTGGCAAGGGAGATAACCAGAACCCAAGTCAGCCAAGTGGCCAGAGGTTTGATAAATCAAAAATTCAATGTCATTACTGTAAGAAGTTTGGTCATTATGCATATGAATGCAGGAAGAAACAATATGACCAAGGAAGACAAAGCCCAAGTCAGTCAACCAACGCCAACACTTCGACAGGTGCAATGTTAATGGCATCAACATCTCCACTTGAATGCAATGCTGTTCAAGAAAGTCCACATGACATATGGTACTTAGACTCAGGATGCAGCAACCACATGACTGGTAATTTAAATCTATTTTCCAGTCTAGATACTTCAGTTAAAACTGATGTTACACTTGGAAACAATGTCCAAGTTACTGTCTTAGGAAAAGGAACTGTTGATATTCTAACCAAACAGGGGGAGAGTAAGTATATCCCTGATATCTATCATGTTGAAGGTCTAAAACATAATCTGTTAAGCATTGGACAGTTGTTACAAAAGGGCTATAGAGTCTACATGGAAGATGAACACTGTGTGATCAAAGACAAGCATCCAAGCGACCAGCTGATAGCAAAAGTGCCAATGAAAAGCAACCGCTTGTTTCCATTGAGGATAGTTCCCAACATAAGAGGGAAGAAAAAGACAGGAGCTGCATTCAAGGCAGAAAGTGAAGAAACAATCGAGATCCTCGACAAGAGAGAAAATTGCAGTGCTAATTTGCAAGCTGCATTTCAGACAGAAGTTCAG